>JBBPCY010000007.1:21691688-21724999 GCA_037974405.1 Brachyalestes nurse | reverse complement strand
CACTGCCTCCCCCACCACACAGACAGAGAGAAAGAGAGACAGAGAGAGAGAGACAGAGAGAGAGACAGAGAGAGAGACAGAGAGAGAGAGAGACATAGAGAGAGACAGAGAGAGAGAGAGAATAAATGGAAACCTGACGTCAAGTCACTTCAGCTTACCTCGTCTCGAAACTGCTTGGCTTGTTCCTCACAGCCTGGGAGAGAGTGGATGAAGTCAGCCACCTAGACAAAAACACACCCATACAGAAAATGGTTTAGTCTGTGCAGTCTGCTTCCAGCATCGCTCAAGCCACTCGAGCTGTTTTCGTAAGAGATACGTTCATTTTAAAGAACTGAATTGAGCTGAATGAGTCAGAAATGACTCATAACTAACACATCATTAAAATAATGAATGGGAGCAATTTTTCTTGCAATTCATATATTCAAGGCTTATGACTAGTTGAAGATTAAAGTATCACAAATGTTGCCAATCACAGGATGAAGGTCTGTAGAAATTTGTTCTTGAAGACACTGGACAAAGCACAGAATTCAGTGCCCTTAATACAAGGTCATGCTTATATAGAACTTTATTTTCTAACTCTGAGAGCAGCAGAACAGTTAAAGACAGTTAAATAAACGGATCTCTTAGGAAAACTCAGCTGGGGTCACACCAGTCAGCAATATCTTTATGAAAAGGAGGAAAATGAGAAACAAATGGAGAGAAAAGCATCTGGCATCCCTGGTGATCTCATCATAAGCAAGAAGTACAGGTGTGAATGAGGTCCAATGGGTCCTGGAGGTGTACTGTTATCCCGTCAGCCAAGCCTCCTCTGGTGACCCCTTAACATTTGTAATGGGAACGTTTAAGCATCCTCTTTTAACTGTGTCACCTCAGCAGGAGCTGCGTCGTTTATTTCTCAATCTTCACTCTCATTTGTTTATAAGTTGGTTCAGGAATCCTTCAAGTCTACAGGTTTCTAACAGCCGTTCTATGTACTGGAATAAGCCTGACAACAAATTCAGTGGGGGAACGGACACTGTAAATATGCACAACATCCTTCCTCTAGTTACAACCCCATCACAAGCAGTCACCTGAGACACAAGATAAATAAATAAAATGTACAGTAGCATGAAATGTTTCCTGTGTTTGCATACCTAGGACAACAGATGTTTAGTATGAGCTCAGGCCTTTTTCCCCCCTACACATATAAACAGTACCATTTGCGCAAGCTTATGTCCATTCCTGACTGTTCTGGGGTTTTCTCTTTGTCAACGATGCACATAAAACCTAGCTGAGGGATAAAAGCTTTCACTTGTGGAACCTGCTGAATGTGAATGAGTGAATGAGTGAGTGAGTGGGTGACTTACAAAAACAGGTGCACAATGTGCTTCCCGTCTTTTGGTCTTTCTTGGTCTTGACAGATCAGATGCAGGTCAGATCTATAAGGTGTTTGGCAAGTGTGAAGATGTATAATTTGAGGGCTTTAAGGGAAAGTGTGCACCGTTTTATATTTGGCAGATGTGGTCTGTTTAAGCCCAGTAGTCCACTACATCAATGCGATTCCCAGTTCAGCACAGTCCTGCCTCGGGCCCCAATCTATCCCTTTATACGAACTTGAACAAGCTCTGCAAAATATATTAGCTCACTGAGGCTAAGCAGCCAGTGTGTATACCAGGTCTGGCCACTCACGACCTTATGGCACTAATCAGTTGGGGAATAACACAAATTAAAGCCAATGTTCAAACATGTTAACAGGCCAGGAGTCTTCCAGCAGAGTTTGTAACGAGACCGTGGGGGCCAGCAGCGCGCAGCTCAACCACCAGAGCCCCCGAGCAGAGCAGGAAGAGCCTGAGTGCCCTGGAAGGCTGCCTGGTCCTCTGTCTCAGAAGCCGAGCCGTTGAATTTCTGGACCATCCAACACACCCTGTCTCTCCCTCATACTGACTGACATGAACTTCAATTAAAATGAAAAGACAAATGTTTTCTGGTGATAGGCCTGCATAAGCCTCCAAAAGGACTCACCCAAGCCCTCTTCAGGACAGTGAAATGCGAAGGTTATGTTAGCAGGAGAAGTTCAATTAAAGTATGCCCATTAATAACTGCAGGCCTATTACGATATATAGCACTAGCAGAGCGGGCTGGGCTGGCTGTGATAATGAAGATGTATGTGCGGCTTGCTAATGAACCTTGATGGCTCATCTGTAAAATTCTCTATTCAGGAGATTTCATTAAGATTCACTACAGCAAGGAAGGAAAGAGAAAGAAAAACTGATCATATTTACTGTATAGAAATTGGCAAGAAGGATGCAGATTTACCTTTCAGGGAGATTTTAAACTTCTTGTGGCTACCTATAAATGTCTACGGAAATACACACAATCAACATTACTTTCCTGGAACTGATGGAAATTACCGCAATACGCTACTTAACAGGCCAGATGCATTAGTTGTTTCATCAGCCGCTGCCAAATGGTCTTGAAGTGTTTAGGCAATTTCACTACAATTAGCTTTGTGTGCTAAATGCTAACAACAATATCAGAGTGCGAGAGCACACATGCTCAGCATTTGCTGAAGATTCTGACAGCCATTCACTGAGCATCTAATGCAGGACTGCTGATAAACACTGGCTCTTCTGACAGAATCACAGACAGGATCCACAGAGATGGAGGAGCATCTCCCAGTGAGAGCTAAAGCTATTTCAGAGGTGTGAATATGGATGCAGTAGTAAGATATTGAGCCCTCTGAGCTCTGCATTTATGTTTAAACTTAAACTGTAAGCCACAAGTTGTTTAATGGGCCCATTAAGACAGGATTCAGATTCAGAGGAAACTATGTCCACTGTCAGTTTTTTTGCTCAGTCCTATCACTTTTTAGGCATTTGCTGATACTGGCTATCCATTAGGTTAAAGTTTAGGTCATTAGCATCCAGCCAAACCATTTACTGAAATGGCTCTTTTATTATATTCAACAAAGTAGAAAAGGTCTTGTTTTTCCATTTACACAAGGTAAGAAAACATAAGCATCTGAACATGATCAGGGGAGCACCCCCACCTCTCCTCTTCTAAATATCCCTCTTAGCTGTGGCTCCATTCCCCTTGACTAATCTAGTTTTCCATCTAAAACACAAACATAAAAAAAAACACCCAAAACTTGTCTACTTGGCAGTTACACACAAAACCCAGAACAGTCCTAAATGCTGCCTTTCACCATCACGTCACACTGCAGTCCTGCTCAGGAGCTTAGCACCCGCTGTGCTGAGAGAAGAGCCTATTTCTTATAGAACATTTGCAGCTTAAGCTGTTCAATCCTCTCTCTCAAAACTACAAAACTTCCATGTACGTATCATAGCAGACACAAACATTATTTTACAGTAGTTCCTGAATAATAATTTAAGAATAATAATGGGGCAACAAGGGGGTTTAAGGGGTGAAAAATACAAAAAGACATGATCAAGAGTGCCATAAAATACAGAATTAAAAAAAAATTAACCATATCTCTGCAGCCAGGCAGCAGATGAGGAGCCCTGAACTGAAAAGAGCCTGGTGACCAAGCCGAGTTAATCAGAGATGTTAATAGTCTTAAGATGTTAGGAGATTCTTGTAGAGGTGTACCAATAAACTACTGTACTGCAGTATGCGAGGTGCAATATGGGCATCAAGCAATACTTTTAACAGACTGCAGTAAACAAAGTACTCCTTATTAAATACAGCATATATTGCAAGAGGTCATAAAACTTTAAGAGCAACCCACAGTAATGGCAGACCTCAGCACTTCCTCTTAAAAAAAATGTTTCCTCCACCTCAAAACAATGCAGGCCTGTATTGCTTTGAGGTAGAGGAAACATTTTTAAAGCAAGCTTTTAGACAAGCTCATAATACAAGACAGCAACAGCATAAAATATGGCACCCTCTGAAATATTTAACACCCATAGAGCTAAACTCCACTCAAAAACAGTTCATGGACAACACAAATCCTGGACCAAATACACAGCTGAGATTTCTGCAATTCAAGTCGAATTCCATTCTCTCAGAACGGGCAGACAGACATGGCCCTGTTTACCACGAGTAAACACAAAACGAGACGTGCTAAGGACCTGATATTGGTGAAGACCTGATGTTTGTCCACCTTCTCTTTCAACACATGCTGTGTGTTTAACCACCCCAGCCTGCTCATCGACTCAGACAGGGGTCAGAGTTTCAGCTATCTGGTTACTATGGCAAAGAGTCCCTGTCCAATCCCGTTTTCTGGCTGTGGTCTTATGTTCGCAGAAGAGTGGGACTGACGGGGATAGAGAAGATTTACGGAATGATTTACTGTGTTGTATCTTCAGCATAGACAGTGCAGACCGAGACAGCAGACTTAAGGCTTTTTGTGTTTTTCCATGATTAAAAAGTTGAGTTCGGGAAACACCCGAGCCCCTTCCAGTAACTAATCATCATTTGCTAAATGTGGATCTGTAAAAGCTCCCCACGCAGACCGTCTGCTTGGGGATGCCGCGGCGGCTCTTACAAGCCAAACATAGAACTGCTCTAAAAGGGAGATCACTCCACAGCAGAGACCTAATCGGGCATGAAATTTTAATTCAACCTGAGCACAGCTCGAGAAGTTTCTCCATCCAACCCTGCAACTATCAAGAACTGGGGTGGTGGTCTAGTGGGTAGGACACTTGCCTCTGGACCAAGAGGTCATGGGTTCGAATCCTACCTTCAGCACACCACCACTGGGTTCCTAAACAAGACCCTTAACCCCAAAATGCTCCAGGGAGATTGCCCCCTGTAGTTAGGGAACAGAAGTTGATTTGGATAAAAGCATCTTCTAAATGGCGTGAACGTAAGATCTGAATCCAAGCCTGACTGAAGCGTGACAAAAGGGGTCCAAATAAAGCTTGACGTATCTTGATATTTCTAATAATTTGTAATATTGTTTGTTAAATCGCCTTGCAGTGACAGCGGACATCAGGTCAACAGTCAACACGAGTGAATCCTGCGTGCCAGATTAAAACCTGGTTAAGGTAATTAAAGTAGGAAGGAAAAACAGGATGAAGTAGGGACGAAAAAACTAAAACAAGGGCAAATTCAGGCCATTAAAAGTGTCAGAAGGGCTGTAAGAAACCCAAATGTGAAATCTGAACTGTATCCACCCTTGACAAATATTTAATAACTGATGTCTAAATCTGACCAAACTAAAGGATTGGACAATTATTTTGAGATACAGAGACAAAGACAAAAAAAGTTGCATGCATGTTAAGCGTACCAAAGCAGTTCAAGAGCTCAAGGATCAATAACAGAGCTCAGAGCCAGCAGTAGAGAGACTGTTACACAAGTTCATATATCTTTGTTGTTACTTGCTCAAAGCCCTGTGGTCTTGGTGATACTAGATTGGGACTTTAATTATGCAGCCATGCTGACAGTTCTGTAACAATCAACCACAAGAAACCCAAATAAGTCCCAAACTCTTGAGCCTCTTTGTGACAAGAGAACAGGGCTGAGGCAGCCACTAATTGGTGCTATAAATGTTTGAGGCTGTTTTCAATACTGGTTTGGCAAAAAACTTCCAAATTACCCATCAACAGTTCAACTTTTGTTTTGCTTTCCTTCTCAGCCATGGGGTTTGGATCCAAATTAGCATCCTCTTTCTAACGGAGGAGCTCCTAATCATCTGTAGTTCCTGAAGAGGTTACAAACAGCCTGGCCTGGTTTATAGCTATGTAATGACAAAAACAGACAACACTCTTGCCCATTCACAAAACTAGATCTGAATAAACCCATTAGACAAGACAGAACTATGATGGCCTTTGGTTTGTTCAAATTGAAAAAAAAAACAAACAAACAAAAGAGAACATCAGTAATACAACACAAAAACATGATAACAGCGAAACTCATTCTCGACACCGCAGATGAATAAATACATACAAATTTGATCCAAGCAGCCATTATTCATATACTGAAATCATTTTTTTGGATGCACTCCTTGATGCATCAGGGAACATGTTACAGCTGTGCGGTTTGGCTTGTACTTTGAGATGTATGTGAAATTCGGTGAGTATATCATGCCATACTTTATTATATATTATATTATATACTCTGAGATGAACAACTATGTGCTTTTAAAGACTGGCCTGAGAGGACACTAACCAGCTTATCCACTTATCCATAATAGATATTTATTTCTTCTCAGCAATGTAACACTGGCAATACTGAGATTACATTGCAACACTGTGTAACAGTTTGTTGAGGTAACACTGAGAACAAACGTCTTCTCTTGGCTATTTTTGAATAATAAAGTATACTTTCAGATGTACACCTCTGTCTGATGCTAAATTTTTATTTGTGACAGGTTAGTGCCAGTTTACTATGATTGCATACAAATAAGAATACAGGTACGTTCCAAGAGCACCCCCGTATAGTGAAAAACCGCTGCTGTTGTCTTTTGGGGGGAAAAAAGCCCAAAAATGCCCTAAATATGCCCAAAAATGCCCTAAATATGCCCCCACATGTGCTCCCAGAACACTTTAATTTCATTTTAAACTAAATAAGGGTAAACCCATATTTGTCTCTTTTAATGTAAATTCCCCGCCAAGATATGCAACTGGGAAGATCGCTGGTCAAAAGTATTGGGACACCGTGGCGAGGAGAACGGTTTTCATGGAATAACCCCTGATCTACTCGGGCTAAAAATACAAATGAGGGCTCGTCGGAAAGGTCTCCTGGAGTGCATCGTGGAGAAATCGCACTTGGAGCACGGGGGCTTAACCCTGGTGTGGAATTCGAAAAAAGTTTGTGAAAATATCCAGAAAAATATACTTAAAACTATGAGTTCGGTTCTCAAAAAAACCCGACTGAATCCACGACTCCTGATCCGCGTAAAACTGGGGGATTACTGTATATAAAACCGAAAGCCACTTCTTCTTCTTCTGGCGTTTGTGAATTTTTATTCACACTTAAATATTAAAATTACTCAGCCTGCACATCTCTAGATCACGGAACGTTAGGACTGAGTACTTCCCTTAAAAAAGAAAAATATTAAAAAGAAAATGACAGTTCAAGTGCAGAATGGGCTCGCTCACCTCCTCCACTGTCCAGTCGGCCACGCGGCTGGCCTGCACCCCGGCCACTCCGGGCAGGAGCTTACAGTGCTGCTCCCAGCACAGCGGCAGGTCCCGACCCGGGTGAGCAGACATGGCTGACAGGAAGACTGATTGATGGAGGGCCTGCTGAAGAGTGTCCACATTTCTCTCTGGATACACACATACACATACACACACCCACAAATAGAGAGGGAGAGACAGAAAATCAGTGATAGCGGCTCACTAGGGAAAATGTACATCTGCTGAACAGCTGCTGAATTAAGTGCTGGAGCTGAAAGTGATCTATGGCTGCAGTTATGGTAGTGCAATTATATAACGGAGTTCAAATATAGGAAAAGAATCCAGGAACTGATATTTCTCAAAAGGAAGAAGCACAAATAAGTCCAATTTGTCGGTTTTGCTCAGGATGCTTGAAGGGAAGATGCAAAAGTGCATAGGAACAAGAACAAGAACAAGGCACCTTGGTAATCAAACAAAAACATCTTCCAATCTAGATCATGATCTATGGACAGCAGACTTTAGTAATGTAATATAAACCAACAAGCAAACACCTGTTAATAACTGTCAGATATGGAAACCCATCAGAGAGCCTCTGAGCTCCCTCTCTGCTGATGCGTCTGTAAGGTGTCCCTAGTTATGTTAAGGCAGACTGGCGAGCGCTCAAACATAATTTGGTTTTATTTCCCCCAAGGCATCAGTATGTGATTTGATTTGGTAAAGAGACCTAAAATAAAAAGATCAAACATGTTTCAGAGATTGGTGGAAATATATTTTTCTGCCTGTCTACAATGATACGTGGCGGTAGTTCTGAGTGACTGAGTGCTTAATAAATTCCTTTTTAATAGCTAAAAAATTGAGCTGACATTAGCAATTTACGATGAGTGACACAGAACATTAACAACCAAATGGCTCATTTTTTCAGTAAAGTTAAGATACAAAGACTTTGTTGCTATGGAGCAGTTAGTGACAATAATGACCGATAATTCTCAAAAAACGATAAGACTTTTAATAATCCTTTGAAACAAAGCATGTTACAAAAATAGGCAATGCATTGCTTAATCTATTCATTTCACACACAGTATGTGTTTCACTCCAAACGTTAAATATAAGCAACACAAACAATTAATCAGTTTTTTTTTAAAACTACTGTATTCATAGTTAGTTATTAGATGTATTCTCAAGCATCTTAATGAATTAGCTGAAAAAAAATATTTTCCTTGCACCTAATCGTTACGCACATACTGAAAGATACTGTCCTAACAAGGACATAATTAGGACTGTAAATCACTTTTAATTCAAGTACCACTGCTCAGTGTATGTAAAGAAAATCAGAGACCAAAGACTATTTTATAAAGAAATACAAGATCAATATTATGTACACATTATAGACATGTACAGATAGGAAAAGGCTGCAAAACAATATTTGGTGGTTTGGAGATGCCACTGAGCACTGCTGGATCTATTTTGAGAAAATCTGCTTTATCATACCACCCAGACACTGCCTAGATCAAGCTCTCCCTAAAAAATCTGCACCAGAGCAAGAAGGAGCGTTATGAAGGAAGCCAAAGAGAGGCCAAAGAGAGGCCAAAAAACACTTCAGATGCACCAGAGATGAAGATGCACCAGTCAACAAGATCAAAAGATCTGCTTTCAACTGGCCTTGTGGGAGAATGGCTGGAAAGAAGCCTGTCTGGAAGTGACCCACCTAAAATGTGGAATATTGTTCTGTGGCCAGATGAGACAAAAATGCTTTTTGGTCTTATTTTAAAATGTTATGCATGGAGCAAACCTAACCCTGTCCATTCCTAAAAATTCATCCCAACTGTGAGGAAAAGGTCTGGCAGCATATCATATTGTACGGAGGCTTTTTCTCAGCAGGGACTGGGCATCTTGTTAAAACTGAAGGATTGATGGATTGTAAAAACACAAGGAGATACTGCAAGTCAGCATAACTGTAACAGGGTTGAATGCTTTTGCAAGGCCCTGCATATGTACACATATACAGCCACTTTATAAAGTACAGCTATCTTGTACCTGCACTCAATGCTAAACGTACCATATACCGGTACACTTTGTAGTTTACATGTACAAACTGTAGTTATTCAGTTTCTCTGCATCATTTGTTAACTCCATTTACCCTGTTTACCGATGGGTAGGATATGTATATACATACATACATACCACAATGACATACATATACGTACATGCATACATGCATACATACATACATATGTATAGTCCGGAACCTATAATTATTCACAACCCTGGAGTCATTAAATCCCTGTCTTAAACCATCATAGTTCATAAACATGCTTCTGCAATCACAGTATGAGGCAATATAACTGTCATATGATACTTTGTCTATATTCTACTTCCCATTAGACCAGACAGGAAATATATATACTCATGGATATGATATGCAGTAATCAGTTTGAGCTGAAAACACTCTACATCTTTCCTGTGGGGAACTTTCCAAAAGCTATGGCCAAAAGCAGCCTGCTACTTCTGCCAGATTGTAGACTCCCACCGGAGCCCAGCAGGTAAGAGCAAGAGACTCAGGTTCAGAGAAAGAGCTCCGTTTGACTTCATTCTGCATAATGAAGCTCTTCACTCGGCCAGTCTGGGGACAGCATCAATGAAGACAAAGACACAGACGCTGAAATAGGAAAAGACTGGAGATCATGCATGACTGCTGTTTATCTAAACGTTACCTAATCCTCCTTTTTGTCCTTATTGAACATCATTTAAACATCTATACAAGGGGCTATCCAAATAAACTTGGGGCAAAAAAACAATACAATACAGAAAAGGGCAAAAAAAAAAATCTCTCCTCATTAGCTCCAGCAACACAGCATGGTAGCCTTTGCCAAGCCAATTGCCAACCTGTCAATGCAATGCCAAAAATCACAATGGCAAATGGCTAACCACTCCCACTCTACTTCTGGCCCACCCTTCTGTGGTTTGTCATTTGTTAATTGGAGCTTTAACAGAAGCTTCGAAAAGCAGAAAGGCAAAAAGTGAAGCTATCATCCTACAGTAGCTTCTAAACTGCCTGCCTCTTAGGTTAAGAGGACTTAGGCACACACTCATTCACATTTGTGTACATACACCTGACACACATCAGTGAGACAGCATACTTTACTGCCATTATGAGACTCAATCTATTTGTTCATGAGCCTGAATGTTCACTGCGGTTTGAATGTAATTAAGATGATAAGGCAAATACAGAGCACATTTGTAAAATACAAGTGAATAAGATTTGGGTCAAAGACTAGATTATTTAACTGTTGTTTATTTAAACCGTGTGAGAAATAAAGGTGTACAAAGGCACCAATTCACTGTAATGCATCATTCCAAAGTGATGCATTACAGATCTTCCGCTGCTGCATTTTTGGTAGCATCAGCTATAATTAGGGATGCTGGATATCAGAATCATATTTGCATCAGTAAATCAATGTTTAATGTTTAATTTTACCCATTGGAGAGATGTTTAGATTTGACTGCTATTTCAAACCAATAACAAATGTTTTATTGTAGAAGTTAAGGAGACACTGGGCAACAGAGCTAAAATACCTTTTTATCCTACAGAAACAAATGCTATCTTTCTCTTTGATGCTGGGTAGCCTCCGTTTCTACACTGCCATACGCAATAGCAATAGGATCAACATCAGCGCTAAATAAAAATGCAGTAATCCCCCAGTTTTACGCAGTTCAGCAGTCACAGATTCAGTCTCACACAGATTTTTTTTGAAAACTGAAATCCCCACAATAATGTGGAAACTACAAAATATATTTTTTTCGCTTTTTAGTGGCGTTATAGAGAGAGCGACAGAGAGTGTGTGTATGTGACTGCTCAGAGAGAGTGTGCGCGCATGTGTGTGTGTGTGCGACTGCTCCGTGTCGTCTTCGTATTTGTGTTTGAAACTTTTGTTCCCCAATTTTCAACAGTTATTTCAGTTTGTTTAGTATTAGACAGCACACAGCTTACTAAACATGTGGATAGAGAGAGTTATTTCAACGTTTCTTTTGTGTATGAGGCTTTGTTTTGGCTCGCCACATGCTGCTAATGCTAAATCGTGCTGCTAATGCTAACGGTTTTAAACATTTTCCTCCAGGTTTCAATAAAGTTTTCCGATTCTGATTATTTATTTCTCCTTGCTGCTGCCGTTTGAAGCGTCTGTGGCGCTCCAGATAAGAATCGTCTCCCCCGTGGATCATCTCAGTGTTCCTCTTGTTTAAAGCCCTGCATTTTTTACTGTAAATTAAACTAAAAGAGGCGAATATGGGTTTACCTTTACATTTTCTTTAAGCGTAAAGCATTAAACTGAGTTTAAAATGAAATTAAAGTGTCCTGGGAGCATATCTGGGTGCATATTTAGGGTTTACACTATAAAAATAGGCTTTTCCTTTTTTTTTAACCAAAACCACGGTTTTTCACTATACGAGGGTGCACTGTATATGCTATTCGATGCATACCTGATCGTGATAAAGTTTAATCGAGTATTTGCACTGAATCATTTCTTGAAGAACCCCAACTGAATCGCTTTATGAGGTCAGAGATTTACACCCACAGTAAGAAATACGACTGCCAGGTTCACCCATCACAGTAAAGAATACAAATCTTTTTCCCCTCAATGACAAACAGGACACGTACCACCATTTCAGAGCCAAACTGCCATCACACTCTGTCATTCTGGGGCTAGAGGATAAAGAGAGGCGGTTCGTACACACACACACACACACACACACGCGCGCGCGCACGCACACCACCTGGAAAAGAAATGCTTAAACAAAGAGCTTTGAAAGTGCATCTCTTCTTGCCTGGCTGCCTCCCATGTGGCCCCTCGCCTGTCACCTCACGCAAATGCTACTGGAGAGAGGTGCTGCATTTTAAGCCACATGAGCGAAGCTGCTCTTTTACACAGATCTCAGAACAGTCTCTCAGGTTAGGTTGGTTATGCCGCTGTGACTGGTCTTAGAAAATCTGCTCCTGGATCAGTGCTTCCCTGCCCTGGAGAGGACTAGTGCCAAGTGGCTGCCATCTTCACATGGATGAGCCTGAGTGACTCCACCAGGAGAAACAGAGTGGACAGAAAGGGAGGGGCGAGAGAGATGTGGAGGGAAAGATTCATGCGCCTACAGGGAGGGAAAGCTGTTCTGTACGTGGCAACACATACCAGCGGGAGACGACTGTATAAAGAAGAAAGAAATACGTGACAAATAATTTATCTGGTTTGTAACAACAAATTGAAGTGACAATGTAGACTAGCCAGTACGATCATAAACCTGACATGACAATATATAAGACAACATAAAGAACCGCGTTTGTATTTGTATTTTGCAGAACTAATTGTTTCACCATAAATTCATCTGTTTATTAGGAAACCTTTCTGTATATTCTATGGAACATGGTTAGGAATTGACATGTTTCATAAACGTAGAAGTTTTGGTTCAAAATGTAGAGGAAAATTTGGAAATGCTGTCAAGGCATGCTGTCATTTCTTACCAACTCACCTGGACCTCCCCAGGTTTTTTTCTCAGCTCTGCAGCTACACTGCATTAGGAAGATCAGTGGCACTCACGTTTTTATGCTGACTTCTGGGTGTGATAGAACTATAATAATACTACACAGAATCAATTTTTTTTATTGGCAAGGTAAAAACTAGTGGAGATACTAATTTTAGAAAATTAAAGATTCAGCAACAACTTCTGACATGAGCACTGCAAACTGTCCTTAAGGGGTTCAGTACAAGTTTCAACCCAATCTTGTGGAAAAGAAGCGAATGGTGAAAAATGATTGCATTTAACTATGGATAATAGCTACAGGATTAAACAAGATTAGATGAATTTAATAGGTTTTTTTTTTTATTTCCCCCTGAGAAAATGCATGACATTAACTGGTACGGAACACCCCAGGAAAAGACTGATATATTTGGATAGTCTAACTGGATACTACAATTTTCAGCAACATATGACGTGGTGTGGTTAATGCCATCATGCATTCTTGAACATACATTTAACTGAATGGGCACAAACTGTAAATAAATAAATAAATCTGTTGAGTCATTTATTCAAAATGAATTAAATTGTTTTTGACTGAAGTGTTGCCCAAACTTTATTTCTACATAACAAACAAGTGACAGAAAATACTAAGCTAAATATAAGCTAGTGTTCACTAGATCCCACCAACCCTCATAACACTGAAAATGTTGTTATACCACATCACAGCATGACCATCATTCAAGAATACAATAATACAAGCTATGATGCAATGACCTTTACTGCACTCAGCACATTCTGTAGTGCACTGCTATCCACTGGAATGGTGACGTGAATCACATGAACATTATAGAACATTACAGCCTATTCTATATTTCACGTTCAACAAAATTGGCCCTGTTCATCTATCACTGTAGCCCTGACTATCATTCATAGTATAGAACAGAATATAAGAGAGAATAGACAAAAACAACAAGATTACATGAACAAATGATGGTTGTTCTAAAATGACTACAGAGAGAATAAATCAAAGATGGTGCTTTGCGCACATAAACTGAACTGCAAATGTTACAGAACAGGTAGTTGCAAAGGCCTGAAGCAGAAAAACAAGCATTTTCCAACTCCCTACTACATCTATCAGAGTCCCTGTTTTCCCATAGCCTTTGGCATTCTGAAACACTTACTGCTGTCGCAGAACAGCCACAAGCTCTGCCCTCGCACCCAAGCTAGCACTACACTTAAAGAAAATGAAGTTTCAGCTTCCACCAGGGAGCAAGCAATAGCAAACAATAGCACTGATACAGTGAAGACTTCCTATTAAAGCTGGAATGGCTCTTGAACTTATCTGTGTTAACTGTGATTTATGAGCCATATCAAGAACGGCTGTTAGAGGCATATGAAAGTGTACATAAACTATAATTGCAGAAAGCAGTAATTAGAGACATAACTATTAAACATCATGAGCACCTCATAAAACAGGTTAAAAGGTGCTTGCTCAGACCAGTTGGAAGAACATTTCTGGAACATGCTGAAACCCCTGAGGCTCAATCAATTACTGATAAAAAAAAAAGTCACTTCTTTATTAGTTACTGTTATACAGGTGAAACTCGAAAAATTCGAATATTGTGCAAAAGTTCATTTATTTCAGTAATTCAACTTAAAAGGTGAAACTAATATATGATACAGACTCATTACAAGCAAAGGGAGATATTTCTAGCCTTTATTTGTTATCTCAGAAAATGAAGTAAAATTTTTGCACGATATTCTAATTTTTCGAGTTTCACCTATATTCCCATTTACTTTTTTTTTTATAGAATTGTTGCATGTTTGATTTTATTTTGCAACTGGTTTTAGCTGCTGTAGTTTTACTCCACAGTTTCATTTGACTTTTTTTTTTTTACTAACTATTATATGCATTGAGCTGCCTTTAAATTGTATGAAATGATATATAATTATATTGCAAAGGTGTGTATATTTTTGGTACCACTTCAGTACCAGACAACACTTATAAAGTCACAATCATTGATAAACATATAAGCGCACCAGTGACCAGTTACTTGCCAAATTATGACACTCATCCTGATCAGCCTAAGATCTCACTGGTTAATGAAATGACTGTCTTCATTGGTCAGCATCATCACATTTTCATTACATTTAGTTGGTTATCCAGAGTGACTTACACTTTAATCTTGATACAGGAGTAGGCGAACACAGCATCGGGTGTATTTTCCAAGGGGTAGAGAATCGAAGCCCAGCGTCCTCTGTACAGGGGCATGTACTTCAGATATAACAGTTTACGGCTATATTTTTACTGATGTGTTTTAACTGCTTATTCATTATTTATAAGGTGCAAAAGACCTAATAATACCCAAGCAGTCTAATGACCTGCAGGCAGTGTGTTTATTACTGGCCTTTCACAGCAATAGTTCAGTTTAGGACTCCACTAAAGGGAGCCAGAACCATTCTAATTCGAGACACCAACATCTACAGATTATGATTTATAAAAGATTATAAAAAGCCGTGTTCACTGCAGCCCAAACAGAACATTCAAAAATGAAACTTCTATCATTATCTACAATATTCCACATCCCATAACACATAACACTAATATCAGGTAGGGCTGGCTCTGTGTGTGTGTGTGTGTGTGTGTGTGTGTGTGTGTGTGTGTGTGCGCGCATGTGTCCAAGCTTATTAGAATCACTAATGGCTTGGGATCATTAGGGAGCCCATCATGAATAATCACGTATTCATCCTTCCCTTGAGAAAGAGAATGCAATGCCCATTTTAAAAATCCAGTACACGAATGCTCAGTATTTTCTGCTCACATAATCCAGAGGGTAAGAACAGAGGAGAGAAAACATGTCTTGTATGTCTTTCATGACTTAAGTGTCCTTGATGATGGCTAAAAAACAAACACCAAAAAAAACTGCACAGATCAGCCGGTCCTTAGAGTGGGATAGAGACAGATGATGGTGAGGGAGGGAGAAAGAGATAGAAATGATAAATTGCAATATATTACATATGATTCAGGTGTGAGTTCTGCTACTCTGAGATGGGAGCGTTGCTGACAAAGGCATTCAGTTGCACTCAATCAAATCTTCACAGCAGTGTTCATTTAGTGCCAAGCCTTCCCAGAGTTACTGCAGCAAAGAGGGGGATAATTCACTAATAAAAACTTTGATTTCAGATCCTATCAATGAAAGCTGTCCTCAGTCTCTGTATTTATTGACACTCATTTTTAATGTAATGTTTCCTACAAGGTGGTTTAAAATTTTATTTCATTCCTGAAGGTGGACACATTTAAGATTAAAGTATGTGGAAGACCCCTCTCAAAGCTTAACGGCAAAACTATTAACAAGCACCTATAAGGTAAGCTAATCCTCCGTCACTGTATTTACTGACACTCATTTTTAATGTAACGTTTAACAAGAAATAACATTAGAGGACAACTTAGTGTTGGTTTGCTAACTAAGCTTTTCTTAACTGCTGATGGGAGCCAGCCAAGGTTGCAGCGCTCTTTCTGAAGATAAATGTTAATGCACTTCCACGCATGCCATCGCTTGTGCTGATTCATTAAACGCTGCTAGAAGACCACACGTATAAGCAGCGGCCTCCTCTGAATATGATGTTGCACTAGCTTATTAATTTTAGCATTAACTCGGAATCTGAAGTGCGTTTCTGTCATCATCTTCCTTATTAAATACAAAAGCCTGGCATTTTCACACTCAGTGGGTAAAGACTCGGCTGGTCTGATTAATATAAACCCGGGGTTCAGAAACCTCCTCTGTCTTAAAGAAAATTCAGCCAGAATTTTGTCAGTTAAGCAATACCGTCCAGCCACGCTCCGTGGCACGTTTAAAAGTGCTGAGTGGGTCCAGCGAACGTCGACTTGGGATGAAGACGTAAAGATCTAAGTGAATTTGAAAGAGGGTTCATTACTGGGGCTTCAGCCACAAAGACTGCTCGACTGATTAGTGTTTCAAAAGGAACAGTGACTAAAGACTAAAATCCTCCTTCAGATCTGTGGGAAAGACGTCAGAGAGGAGTGTTAAAAAACTGCAGCTGAAAGCGCATATTCAGTGAGGATGATGCTTTGTGCATTAGTGTGATGTGAAGGGAAAAACAGATGAGCAGCTTTTTCACAGGAGACTGAGGATGCAGGACGAGATCGGACTGCGTCAGCAGGAACAGACCATCCACAACAACTCAGAGAGAGACATTATAGCAGGGCTGCAGTGCCTCATTAACAACATGAATGACCATCTGAGAGTTCAGGGCTGCAAAAAACACAGACACGGAGCTACAGAAGTGTGGAAAGAAGTGACATGATCAGATAAATCATCCTTTACCATATTCTCCACAAGTGGGTGATATGGGGTATACAACAAAGACAGTGGTACATGCCTGAATGTTTAGCCCTTACACCGGGGAGCATTTTTCTGGAACAGTTTGGTACTCCTAGAGGGCAGGGTCACTTCAACTCTATTCAAATTTATTTCAACTGATCATCTTTATACTATGATGTCTAGTATTATACCATGTTTCCATTTTTCTGTTTTCAATACAGAATTTAATAAATCCCAGTGGCTGTTTACAACGTGTTTAATTTCATGATAAAAAGACCAACAGAAATGGTCCAAAATGACTTATCAAAGTTAAGAAAAATTTCCTTTCTCCAGCAGAGTTACTAGTTTCAAGATGGTAGGTTTTGTTCTGACAGAGATGATTGGTCTTACATTGTGAACCTACAAATGAAAAAACAAAAATGGAACAATTCGCAATGATTCAGATTCAGGATCTACAGAGTCTCAGTGCATAGAAAAGGTACAGGGGAAAGGTCATTCCAAAAGACATATCAATGCATTCCTAGGCTTGTGAGATGAATCCGTGCCCGAGTCAGTCCAAAAAGAAGCTGAATGAATGAAAGATATGCAGAAACCATGAGAATGCAATGTTAGGATCAGCATAATGTGAAGATCCGACAAACCCACACAGCTTATCCCTTTCAGTGCTCCCCTGCCCTTTCAGTTCCCAAGCACACTGATAACCGAATTAAATTAAAGTTCAATTCAGCTTTACATATCCTGTCCTCTCTCCGTACGTCGCTACTGCTTTTAGGTGCAACAGCTGGACAAAGGCGACAGTGACCGGGTAATCAGCTGCAGGGTCAGCCAGAATTAAACACTTCCAGCAGCCTGGTCGACAGCTCTTCATTAGTACGAAAGGAGGTTAGCTCTAACAAGCCTGGGGGCAGGAGAGAGTAAGCGAGACTGGCATTTGGTAGGCTGTGAGACTGGCTGGGTTAGTGACACTATGGTTCCACAGCTGCAGTCTGATGAGCTAACAGCAAGGAAAAGGGTGAGTCATCAGGGAGTACAGTCTCCACAGGGGGAACATGTGTGCACAGGCATATATATGTGTGTGTGTGTGTGTGTGTGTGTGGGGGTCTGACTGTATGTAGCGAGACTGCACTCTCTCAGTGCGTGAGCATGCACAATCAGAGCATGTGTGACTCTCTCGGGACTAGAAACTCCCACAGTGTGTGTGCTCACTGAGACCTCGTGTGTAAGAGGTATGTGTGTGCTGTAACCCTTAGAAGGAGATTTTTGCTTTGATAATTAAAGTAAATAGTAATTTATTTATTGCCAGAAATTGCATTTGAGTTCCAATCTGTGCAGTTTAAGGTCATAAGCGTAAAAAGTGTTTTTTCTTCTGTTTGCTAAACTGTAAAGTCTGAACAATAATAACTGAAAGTTCGCTGTAAAAAAAAAAAAAAAAAGGAGTTCATTAAACTAACAGGAACAGAATAGAATCCGTGTTTACCTGCTATTTGCTGAAGTGAGTTTTACCACATACTGTAGGGTGCCCTGACATTTCCCTGGGGGCGCCTTTGTTTTCTTCACTGTAAAATTGCACAAAACAAAAACAATACTCTAATCCTGTTTAAAATGTTCAGAAGAATGGTTCATCTTTATGCTTTTTGGAGATCGGTTTATTTTCTAGTCCTCACAGTAAGAAAAATGTTCATGGTGTTGGCCACTGCCAATAGGGAATATTGTCACCATGTATTGGTACTGCAACAATGTTACGGTAGGTATTGCATGTCAAAGTAACATTGACATAACATGTTAGACCCAAGCAGGACATAGTCAGTGTGCCTACTTCCCCAGGTAAATGATAAACATGCTCCTGGCCAACTATGTGATGTAAGAGAAAATGCGATCCATCTGACCTGGCCACCTTCTTTAACCTGCGCTCAAGTAAACACCAACCATCCTTACGCTTTCCCCGTTTTACCAGATTACAACACAAAGAAGTTGCTGACTAATATATCCCATCTCTTAACAGGTGCCACTGGAACAAGATTAACAAGATTAGTCACAGATGAAGGTTCACAGGTTTTAATGCTGTGGCTGAACAGCTTATGAGCACAAAAACATTCCTGTCCGCCCTTTTTACCTCATTACCTTATCTCTTTCTCTCTCTCACACACACACACACACACACACACACACAAATGTAGACAAAAAAAGATCCTGATGCAGCTGCACCATATTCAGAGTTAGTTTGTGTGTGCGTGTGTGTGTGTGTGTGTGTGTGCGCGTGTGTGTGTGTGAGAGAGAAGGTAACAGGATAAAAAGGGAAGACAGAAATGGTCAAAAATCCATGTACTACCACTTCTGTCACACAGGCTGTTGCCATAGCAGCGGTCACAAAGTATCCCTGTCTCTTGAGCACCTTTTTGTAATCTGTTGTGTCACATGCTCAGTGTAGGCCTGTTTGGCAAAGACAACAGAATCAGACAAAGTGTCAAGAAACATTAAAGTCATACAGCAGGCATCAAAGTCACTGCACCAAAGTGGGACACAAATAGAAAATCTATAGCAGAAACTGAGGACACAGCTAGGGCCTGACCCACACAGAGACAAAAATTGGATTAACCGATATCGCTGACATAACATTCTGCTGATGGACTTCACCAGTTCAGCTTGTACAGAAATGAGCAGGTTTCTGTCTATATAACATTCTTTAACTGCAATAAAAACAGGATAAGCAAATGCTAACTATTACTATTTTTGGTTCTACTATGAACTACAACAACAATAACAACAACAACAATAATAAAACAAATAATAAATTAGACATGACACGATACCACTTTACATTCGATACCGATATTGTAAATTTGGATATCTGCTGATATGATACAAATCCGAACAAAAAATAATGCTTTCAAATAATGTCCGGATACGTTTTGTATACCCTCACACAAATACAAAAACCATAACTGTGATATAATAAGGGAAAAACATTGCACAGAGAACATAGTATAGTAAGATGTCCCCAATGGGGTGCCAATTTTAAAAACAACTTAACAAATTTAGAGGTGTAATTTTTTCTTCATATTTTCACAATTTTCACACATTTGTTAACAAATGTGTTAACAAAAAACTAAATGTTGCGCTCTGAATATAAGTGTTGCACTTTTACAAATGGCGACTCTAAATGTGGGATTTTAATGTACTACTTTTACAAATGGTAAGATACGTTTATTGGCCACAGCCCGTGTTTACATTTGCCTGTTACTTAGCAGGGGGCTGAACTGCGTGCTGTGATATCCCCTCACCAACATGGAGGATTTGTCTTAAATGATTTTAAATGTAAATATAAAAGATACATCTGGCACTCTAAATGTGAAACCTCACAGTTAGATAGGGCTCGGTGAGACCTTTCCAACGACCCCTCGTTCACCATAATAGCCCCGGGAGATCCGGAGTTATACCGTTCACCTCGGACAAAAGTAATGGGACACCCGGGCGAGGTGAACAACATAACAGATCTCCTGTGACTTTTGTGGCAAACAAAGGTCTCATCGAGCCCAGTCTGACCGTGAAGTTTCACAGAGATTGATGGTTGCCCCGCCTAGAAAAGGCATGAGCATGTTCCGTGGGGGACTAAAGACACCCGGGCAAGGTCTCCCAATACATTCGGCAGTCTTAGCTTAGTCTCAAGTAACTCCAAACTGGTGACATGTTGGCAAGTCTCACACACAACAGAAACTCTTATCACGTGATGCGTCTTCTTGCGTGATGCACGTCGCAAATCATGTTGTGTGTGTTGTAATTATTTGCCGGATTTAACGGACTGGATTACATTTTTTATTCCTTCCCGATTTACGATCCAGTAATTTAGGTCAGGATCGGACCGATACAGATACAGAATATCGGATGGGTGCATCTCTATAATAAACCACACTGACAGATAATCGCTCCACTCCCAGTTGTAGACCTACTCAAAGTGAATGGGTTTCTACTAAATTTGACAGCATTCAATAACTATGTTTATCCTACTGTTTTGCCAAATGACAAGCCATATATTGCTACTACTGGGACAAAATGTGATTTCAGATGGCATTACTTCACAATTTCAGTTTTTTCAATTTAATCTCAACTTTCATCTGTTAAAAAAAAAATCAGTGTCTGATCATCAAATCAGACACAGAAACACAAGCTTTAACTGAAAATAAAACACCAATTCCACAAAACCTAAAAAAAAAAATACTATTTCTAAATTTGACACCCATGGAAGAAATAGGACTTAACCATCTCCAATATTTGAACCCTGGAGATAATCAATACCAATCAGTTCCCATTCAGTGAGATAAAACGCAGAAACATCACATTTAGTGAAGTAAAAGCATTTCGGCGGTTGTGGCCTTGGGACAGGGTCATGACAGAGAATTCGCCTGCCTCTAAACAAAGCTCTGACCATAAACCGAAACAAGTCACTGCTACAGAAGGCAACACTGATCAATAAAACAAAAAAGTTCAGGCTAATGGAACTATAATGGTGACAGAGATCGAGGCCTGCGACGGAAAACACTTCATTAACCTGCTCTGGAGAAAAACTAATTATTCCAACTGAACAAATCGGCAGCTACAAACTCAGACTGCACTGGATGAATAATGGAGAAGCAACGTTCCACCTGGGCTTCTGCGCCAGTGGTGCTCTCTGAAATAGGCAAACTTGAGCAAATTATTTTAGACTGATGAACCTGAGCTACCGAAGCACATAATGACTTAATCTAAGAAGATGAAGGTGATGATGCCCCGCCCAGGTGCAAGAGGTAGAAGAGTGATATGCTTGTTCATGTGCACTGTCGGTCTCTCCGTCTCTCTCTCTTTCCCTCTCAGTCTTGCCCCTCGCTTCTATCTCCCAGTTTCTCTGCCTCTTCGTCTCTCTCTACCGCTGCTTTCCCCACCCCTCTCTCTCTCTCTTGTCAGAAGTCCAGCCAGGCTAGCAGTGTGCTCTTCTGCTGGAGCTGGCAGCGAGTCCTGGAGCGTGCCCAATAGCTCAGATGAGAGGAGTCGTGTCTAAGCTCGGACCCTCATCCCCAAGGGCGTCCAATAAATCGGCCTCCAAACCTCGCAGTTGGATACTGGCATATCTAACGTGCCTAAAGGCAGTTAGATTACAGGTTACACTTTACTAGCACAGTGCTCATAAAGCTGCACGGCACTGACAACAAATTTAAGACAGCAGTTGATATCTTGTTTATTTTCATGCAATAAATAAATAATCTTTATTTGTTTATTAAAATAAATTACTTTCATTGCTTTTGAGCCTTTTTTGGGTTTGAATGCATTTTGCAGCATTAATCCTGCAAACCATTTTATGCTTTCTTTAAAGATTATATGAAATAAATGTACTACTACTACTATGACTACTATGACGACTTCTGATTGATGACAGTCATCATAAAAACTGCTTTTGCCAACACAAGCTGACATAACAACGAAGCCGACATATGTGAAGTGACAGATTTTAGCTGACACGAGGTTAAGGACACATTTTGGCTTGGAACGATGGAGCACATTATGCCATCTGACTCTGTAGCTCAGTGTATTTCCCGTATGTCAGGGTGATACAGTGCTGATGAAACGTAGCTTGCCAAATGAAAATACTTGTTCAACTGAACTTCAAAAAGATGCACTGCAGCATTTTCTATACATGGCAGTTTGTGGTTGACTGACATGAGAAACTACTGTATAACAATGCTTTATAGTGAAATCTTTCCAAATGCCAGTCATTACTCCATAAAGAGAGTATTTTTTTCAGGCTCTTGAGTGAAGTGAGTTTCATTTTGCTGTTTATAAGATTTTTATGAATGCCTCCAGGCAGTGCTGAGACACAGTAATGGCAGAGTCATGTTTTCTCTGGCCCTAAAGTAAAGTTTGATCACTCATCAAATCAAAAAGAATAAAAATGTCTCTTAAACACTTCTCTTCATACACTGTAAAAGGCAGATGATTGCATATGGCATCACTGCTGGGAGAAAACGCCTTCTCCTTTTCTGTCGGTTTATACCTGTTGCACTTTACATTGTGTTACAATACAAACGACTTTAAAAGTCTTGTTCCATTAACTTCCCTTCAAAATTAGGAAGGAATTTAACTTCTCCTGCAAATTAATGTAAAAATAAATGATGTGCATCACAAGAACCTGCTTTAAATCAGAAACATTTCGCCACAAAACACACATTTTCATTTAAAATATTGAATTTCCCTGGTTGAAGGCCTACTGACAAAGCTAGGTGTGGTGGTGTATTCTAAGAGTCAGTCAAGTTTGTAGAATGGGTATGAAATATACACCCACATAATTTTTTCCTCATTACACAAAAACATCACAGACAGCCTGTGCCAAGACGAAAATATCACACAAGTCCAAACAAGACGATTTCTTTAACTCATGATGACAAATTTCTGTGACATTTTTTGTGAGGCATCACTGTGAGACACTATTAACTTAATAGGAGCAGAATGGATGCAAAACAGTCCCTCAATCTAATATTTCTTTATGGTTATTATGTACAAAATAATGAGACTTGAAAAGTATACAAAAAACAAACAACAAAAAAGCTTCTCATTATAAAACGTACAGAGCAGACAAGTATGAGACACAGAAAGAGATGGAAAGAGGAAAAGTACTTTTTGTCCTCGTTTTCTGTAAACAGGAGAGAAAAAGACATCATTTCTATAGTCGTTTAAAAAAACACAAAGCCCCTAATTAAGACTAATTAAGTTGTCTTGTTTCACTTACCAATACTTAATTAATTTGAAAAAGTCAAACATTTTGTTAAACTGGTACCTTGGCAGTTGGAAAACACATTTTTTAAAGCTTTGCAGTTGCACCCCATTAAACTCTGCTGTATACCTCCTTAAGACATGCACCATCCGTAAGCCTCAAATCAATAAAATAAAATCCCATTGCATTAAAAATATCTGCAACTCCACGGCCGCAGGGCAAAACTAAACGTGGAGCACAAATCGAATAGAGATATTTTACGCAGTAAAACAGGTCCCTGTGGAAACGGGCATTTGGTCATCGCCTTATATTCCCACAGCACTGCTATCTGCATTAGCCTTGAATGTTATGAGCCATGAAATTAACTTTTACTGAGGGAGTGCAACTCTCAGAATTGACAGCTATGCTATTTTAATCAGCCTCTTGTTGCCTCTAATATAATGTTGTTTTGAACCATATAAATATCTCACAGTGAGAGTTAGCCAGGAAAAAAGTACAGCCTCCACACTGTGGGTTTATTTTTAACACAGTATTACTAAGCCTCCCAAAGTAAAGGTATGGAAAGTCCTCATCCCCCTTATAAACTCAAATATTTTTGGAACATTGTAATCACAGATCTGTCATAACTGTATGCCATATCAATAAAATCTATTTCAAATTAAACATGCTGACACCAAAAGGCTAATTTTATGTTGACAATTATTTTTCTACGTTGATGGGAAATCTTGTCTGGTTCAAACATTCAAACATTATATAAATGTTGCTTGATTTGATTTACCATACCACTTGGTAAATCAAACCCTAGGCTTGTTGAGATTAAATCACCTGTGGGATGAGCTGAGACAATAGCAACGTTCAGCTTAAGTTTTCACAGAAGAACAGATGCTCACAACAAAGTTCACATTTTTATTTGTATTAAAGATGCGCTGAAAGCTTTTGTAAAAAAAATCTTGCTTAAAAATAATTGATCAAAAACCATTAAATTGCGATCTCTTCTTTCTTACATTTGAACATTTACAAAGTTCAAGGTAAAGTTTTTTTAAATTCAAGCGAACAGTAACCTGTGTCCAAGGCTGAGTATTGTTCAGAAAAAGACACTAATAATGATACCCTGATTCCGATTCAAATTCTGAACGCTTTTTTGATCTTTTCTTTAAAAATATAAACCAAAAAGCATGTGACTTAAATCTAAAATAAATAACCAGAACATGTACACAGAAATCTGGTATTAAACAACATGAAGTTTCCTGGTACTCTGTAGAAAATCAGTTATTACCATGAAAGTACTGAAATTTGAAGCCCAGCCCTACTTATGACCTTTCAGTTCCTTCTAAAAAAAAAAAAGTAAGGACTTTCCCATAAAGCTTGCTTCACTGCTTGTCAGCGCTAGACCGAAGGTTCTTGGCAAGCAAGGTGAAAAAGTACAGGCTCAAGTTACTGAAGATGAATCAAACAGATAGGAGTTCTCAAGATGTGGCACACACAAGACAAAATCAATGGCAAATGTCAAGGACAATGACATTGTTAGTGTATTGATGCTACAGGTGAAGACATACACAGAGAACACGATTACTGAACTCCAATAAGGACAAACCTGAAGGAGCTTTCAGACTTTTAGACCATTAATGCGGTTATCCTTAGACAAATCAAGATGGTAGCGACACAAAAGGAATACCTCTTCACTCAGTTTGCTTGGGGATTTAACAAATTACACCCACTGATGAGTAGCACTACATTTACTTTTCTAAGACATCATCCGGAGAATTCTCTTTGCTCTTGTGTCTCACAAAATCAATAACTTCCATTTGATTTCATTTTCCAAACAAGCTGACTGGGAAAAGTAGGTTTAACAGCAAAACAGAGACACTTTAATTCAATTCTCAATCATGCCTGGTGGTATTTCTGCCTTTTTTGTAGAGCACTCGTTTACAATGAAGCAAGGTGTGGGAACAAGTCTTGCATCTTTGGACTAATGTAAAGTGCTTCTGGTATGCAGATGTGAAGGCCAGGCGATGGATCCCATCGCTCCAGGCATCTCTTACTAGAGACATAACACCAATTGCCACAGTTTCTGAAAGTGAAATGGGGAAAAAACGCACCACCAATTAAGCTGAACTTTCAAACAAGGTTTTCCTGTCAAATTCTTCCATTTAACATCTATCTTTGCTCATTTTAACAAATAAGGCTCTAGGCTATATCATCCAACATTCTTCATAAGAGGCTCTGAAAGTAGGAAGGCACAAATAACTTGAAGCAGTGTCTCTGGAATCTGTCATCGCATGCCTTACAGTGCACTTTGCTCCTGTCAAAAATGATCCATTGGCCAAGTCTTGACTTGACAGAGCATCCATCGATCACTGCTGGTAGCTGTGAGAAAGGCGCAGCATGGACTCGTCCGTCGGAGGATTAAAAAAAAAAAAAGAAAAAAAAAGACGACTGCAGGCAATCATTTCTGATGTTAGCACAGATGACACAGAGGTAATCAGATCAGTAGGGGATTCAACCAGACAGACAAACAGCAGAGAGGCAAAAAGGGAATGAGTGAAGAGTGCTATGCTGCACTGAATACTGCAGCACATTATGAGCAAAGTGTGTATGAATAATTCCATAGTAAAACTCTTTAAGCAGGTAAGGAGACCATGGCAATATGAAGAAAAAAAAATATGACCGTTGTGCAAAGTAAATACACAATAAATGTTGCAATATCTCACTAATTTCAGAGACAACAGAATCCACACACGAAAGAGCATGCAACAGTCTGGCTGAGGAAAGACCCTGATGCACCTTCAAATCCAGACCAACCATTTGGTCCTACATAAGGAGAAGGAAGTGGCTGGGAAGGGTCAATGAGTGGTAAGTGTGTCGTTAAAGGGCCGGCACATTGCTCTGGCCCGGCGAGTGGCGCAGGGCTCAGTGAGTCGTGTCGACCCCTCTGTGGAAAAGCTGAACTCTGAACAGCTTAACCCTCCATCCAGCTCCAGCTGGCATGGAAGTCCTCTTCTGCTGCTATAGCAACAGACAGATTGTGCACTGAAGCAGTGTGCATCTGCCTCTGGTCCCCAGAGGCCAAGTGGACATTACGTTGGCCATTATTCCAGAATGACTTCATAAAACTCAATGGAAAAACAGGCCCTGTTAGAAGTCTGTGGTGTGGAAGGAGGGGAAAGCAGGGAAAGCAAAACCTGCTATGCTTTGTAAGCACTATTGCAGTTTTGAAAAAGATACTAAATCGAGGAGAGGAAAAAAAAAAAAAAACACTCCCCAGACACCAGTAGCTCTCTTTTTTTTTATAATGGGGACTTTAAACACCTTCTAACGATATAAGAAACCCACATATAGCGTAAACATTCGTTTCTTTCAAAATCTTTCAAAGATTTCGGATCTTTCAAAAACAGCTTTTTGTTTACATTTGGTTCTAAAATACATCTTGGGTGGTCTGTGTTAAATTCAAGTGTAAATAACCTCCGAAGACGCCTTCTGATCTGATCAGTTCAACCACTAGCCAAAGTAGTCTGGAATGCATGCGATCACCTTGGCTTTAAGTGGTTCAGGTGATCAGATCACAAGGCGTCTTGTGGTCATTTACACTTGTATTTAGCACTGACCCACAATATGTCCTGATGCGTCTTCATTGAGAATGTAACATCATGTGTAATGCAACATGTGACAGAGCTCAAATGCTGGAAAAACGCTGGTTTCATCCTGTGGAAGGAGATTTGTTGGTTTCTGCTGACAGTAATATTTGGCAGTTTTAAATAAAGAAGGTAAAGTGGCCCCTTGTAGTCATGTGTGAACACACCACAGCACACAGTGTGAACAATGTGAAATTCTCTCTCTGCATTTAACCCATTCACCAAGTGAAGCATTGGGCCGCCACCATTCTGCAATGTTGGTGTGTGATTAAAACCTATCCAGCAGAAGTGACGTATGTAGTAACTAAAACAAAATGGTCAGAGGGACATGTTGGAAAAGCATGACAGACACAGGTGTAAACTGCATTGTGTCTCAGCTGCCCACTTGTGAGCCGATCACCCACGATACATTTTAAAAGCAAAGCGTAAAAATATGGCTTATATTAAGGTTCGTTAAACTCTCTACTCACTTTTCATTTACAAAAAAATCTTTTCAGAACCTGGCTTTTAGGGAACAAAAAAATTATTCTTCAATGGTATCACGCATTTCAGCGAGTTAACAAATGAAACACTTATTAACATGAGCAAGATAATGATTGCTTTGCACTGCTGTGACCACATGGCATATCTTCAGAAAGTGTCTTTGAAAAACATGCTCTGGAAAGAGTTATCTAGTGTGAGTAAATTTCATATTCAACACATTAAAAATGTAAAAGTTATAGTAGCCATTCCCTCAACTACGGATGCCTGCTGTAGAATGGAAGGGGGTAAAAAAAAAAAAAAGTACAGCTGCAATCTATTCACCTCACTAGCACACTATAAAGTGGACTACACATAATATTCAGACATTTTAAAGGAGATTTCACACCACAGGAGGTGAAACTGTTCAGTTGGAAAGGAGTAGTATTAAATAGTGAAGGACAGAATACCCACTGTTGACCCCTCCGTCACTGCAGGTGGTGCTTCGTGTTTGATGCTGCAGAGTGTTCTGAATGAAGACATTTAATTAACGGCAGTTCCCTAAGCCAGCCTCCCCTGCTCAGTGTGTAGGGAATAGAGGGGCACTGCTTAGGGACCCTGTGGAATGGAAGGCAGCTTTAGAGATAGTGGGAGACAAAGCAAGACAGAGAGAAAGCACACTAGGAAGCATTGAAAGCAGGAGTGACTGGGGGAAAAAAACAATGACACAGGAGAGGAGGGAAGAGTTCAGGTGGAAGGAATGGAGAGAGTGACAGGGAGTAGGATGTGCATTCAAGACAGCGTGGCTGAGACAGTGAGACAGCGTGATGTCAGTGCATGTCATACTGTGTGGGTGGCATTAGCAGCAGCTAGCCTGGGCTGAAGATATCTGACACATCATTATTTCATCCTTATAATACAAGCAATTATTGATAAGTCAACCTCCGTGACATGAAACTATGCTCCCATTACCTTGAAATGTACAATGAAGCATGCATTTACTGCAATTCACAACCTCTTTAACACATCTGCAAATTATGAAGGTAATTTGGGATATTAGGCTGTGCCGGTGTACGTTGCTTCTCCCCTGACAGGCTAGAGCCGCTATATTCAGACCATCAGTGAGCTCTGTAATAAGGAAGCCACCCGAAGTGGGTGGGAACTTTGCTGATATACAGGACTGTCATTTTTTCTTTTGCTTTCACCCTGTTTATTAGTTTTTATTTCAAACTGGAAGACTCCAAACTACTAGCACAGAAACAAACAAAGGGATTCCACAAACAGTCCTCAAAAAGGAGGAAATATGGAAAGCAGGCTCGAGGGTCCGTAAAGTAATCAAGGATTTAATATCTGAGTGTAATTACGAAAGCTAACGTCAATGCATCCGCTTCAAAGAAACAACCATACAGCCGATGGCATCAGTCACTTCTGCTCATCACAGTTGCTTCCACTGGACTATTTTCACAGTCAGTGCCACGACTGACCGACACAGACACACTCCAGGCATAATTCTGCTGACATGATAGCATTAGTTAGGGCTGCAGCAGTAATATTTCTACCAGAATGGCAGCTGTTAGATGAGCTCTGGTTAATCTAATGACTAGCAGAGCTCTGTGCTCCTGGCTGCTCTTGCAGTGCCGAGCGCAAGGCTGAGCTGATTGGCAGCCCAACGCTCGCTCCTATCAGCCTGCCTGTCAAGGTCAATCCTACCATCTGCCTATAGGGAGATAGGGAGAGAGAGAGAGAGAGAGAGATAGAAAACGAGAGAGGGAGCGAGACAGAGAGAGAGCAAGATAGAGCACGAGAGAGGGAGACACTTTTCCTGTCCAACCAAACCCATATCACCTGTCACCATCTTTCCTTTCTTATTCTCTTTTTAGTCCATCTATCTCCTCTCTCTGATCCATCACAGTGATGTCACCTACATCACATGGAGAGTAAAAAACACAGACTGGAGTGAAAACAGCATGAACATGCGGCAGATCTAATCATATGGACTTCACGTTAGAGGAAGACTGAATACAGCATGGCTGAGTGTACAAATTAATGATAAGGACTGAAGTGTATGACACTGATATTTTAAGCAGATCATGTAACGGTGTAAACATGACAGAAGTGATCATTCCAATGTTTCCTATACAATGATTTTTTTTGTGACAGCCTGGCACAGTATCAACACTGACCACTACAATATCAGCAAAATAACTTACAAGTCTGGAAAAAGATAATCGTTTTTTTTTTTTACTATACCTTCATCAAAGGATAGAACTGGATGACAAACTGAAGTACAACAGTTTTAAGACTTTAAATTACTATCTGTTATAAATTATATATATAATACTAACTTGCCTCAGCGTGATTGACAAAAAAGTTCCCAGTTTAAGCTTACTGTAGCTTGTCTGAATCTGATCAGATATCATTTTTCAGTCCTGCTCAAACTTCAGTTAAGTAGATCAAGCGTGTCTTTTATACTTCGCTACCCTCAGTTTGTGCTCGTGTTTGCCATCTTGGATCTTACAAGATTTGGTCTCTTGACTGCTATGATAGATTTCTTGTTTTCTCCACTGCACTTCAAAATAAGTCCTGCAGCGACAGAATACATTTATCTGTGACTGCAGAAACAGTACAGTAGGAAATTTAGAGTATGTATATGGCTGTGTAGAAAGTGTAATTTATAAAGTGTAATATCATATTGCAATCGTATCACAATATTGATCTCAATAATTGCAATATGTCTTTTTTCCCCAAATCGTGCAGCCCATACCTACAAATGTAATATTAACACCACAAGGATTACTTGTGTTCCTGAGGTATACTCTCCAGTAACTACTACAAATTATGAAACTAAAATGTAAGGTAGTAGACATGAGTCAATGTTCAATACTAAGGAAGACTGCGATACTCAGCACACAATATTTTTAACATGGGCACTTTTTATACTCAGTCAAAAGTTACAGTTTTTTTTTTTAATCACTCTGCTTTCACAAAGCTACGTCATGTTCTCATATTATGACCCCCTATTTGAAGAGTGTACAGCTGTTTTAGTGTGTTACTGGTTAGAGTTTAAAATGAAACAAAACAATCATGATGATCAAGATGAGGGAAAAATGAGTGAGTAATAAGTGTGATATTAATCAGCACATGCCCATAAGGTATGAAACTGCTAAGCAAAAATGTTCTGTGGTTTTTGTTGCCTTTTTTCCTCTCTTTCTCTTTGGTAACTCACTGCAGCCTGACAAACCAGACCGATAGTGTGACAAAAACTTATCTCCTAACAAAAAAAAGTACCTGTGGTCATCAATCATTTCCGCCACAGCTGCTATTGTGGTATGGTTTTGAGACAAATGAAACATTTCACAGGACGGTGGCCACCAGAAACCATCTTTCTTTCTTTCTTTTTTTTTTAATAAACAGCGTGTTTTGAAAGGCAGTGTGCCCAGAGCTTCTGAAGTACTTTAAAGATTTACCAAGCAAAAGCTACCGTGACTCACTAGGTCTCAAAATATCTCCGCATACTCAGCAAGAAGCTCTGCTACTACAGCTCCAGCTCCAACTGCACAGCTCCAGGCAAGAGGCAGAGAAACTCACTGATCCTTCCTGGAGTCACTGTAGATCTTTGTGACAATGAGAGGACCTCATCTGAAAAGCATCCAATTTATCTATTCTTCCAAAAGCAGCCGAGTCACTTCAAAGGCTTCCAGCACCTGTCAAGCAAATTTTACGGGAACACTTTAAAAAAGTCCCCCAAAACAAGCTAATATTATTTTATCGTTACAACTGTACATCAATGTGACTACAAGTAAACACTCTAGAGCGCTGCTGTATTTGAAACAGGCATGCACATACAAAAACAATGTAGCATGCTAATGATATCATGATCCGCTACTGAATGAAAACAGGCACTGATGAACAGAAATTCCACGTCAATCCATGGAGAAACTGTTCAAACAAGGATGAATTATTATTTACTTCAGAGTCATTCTGTGTTAAAGTATCATCATACACACCAGGACCTTGTACTTTGTACTATATACACACACTATACTTTACACATGTCATGACTTCTCATGCTTTCGCCAACAAGTACAAATACAAAACGTAAATATTTTGAAGGGGGTGATTCTGTTCTACACCCAATGTAAACATCACCATCCATGCACATCAAAATAGCCAAAATATGAGCTTATGTGTAGCTGCCAACATCTTGAAATCTATTGGTTGTACAGACCTCAGGTTTTGATGCAAAATCAATGAAACATTGCAGTTTAAGCACAAATCGTGGCTTTAAGTATCTAAGGCAATGTTCATAAAACCTTGATACTTTTCACACCCCCCATGTTGTGGACTGCATAAGACCAGAATTAGCCTTCAGTTATGTCTTCTGAGCATTTGGGTGGAGAAACACAGCTGTCTCCGGGCAAATTTGTACAGAGGGGCTTGGAGCATCCCACATCATTTTGGGACATTTTACACTTCAGAAGTATAAAAAATTCAGATGAAATACTTGACAGACAGATTCTTTAACTGCTGAGTGCATATTACTCAAGTATCTAAGAAGCTATGTCTGACAAAGACGAACCTTTAGTACAAACATTTTAAGATATTTTTTTATTTCAGTGTTTTTAGCAAGCCCACAGAAGCCTAAGGTAAAACAAATATGGTTGATTTCAAAAGGCAATACTATACTAATTATTGTAAGTGGAATAGCTCAGAAACTCAAATGGTCATCATCTTTTAGAGGAACCTGATCCAGTATCTACATGATCATCATGACTGCTTTGTGAATATCAGCTCAGAAATGTCTGTCTGTAACAAGAATTTATCTCCAGGCCTAAACTAAACAAAAACTCCTAACATGATCATGTTCACCTGTGGAAAGTGGAAAACTGTGTCCATTAGATTGTTGGGAAACTATTGATTTAAAATAAGTGATAGTTCTTTAAGGATTTAGAGTTGATTAGACTATAAAATGTGCTATTTGTAGGTGCATAGCATGATGAGCTTACAAATCCCAATCACAGCACAAGGCAGAACTGAACTTTCCTTACATAATTGGCATTTTTGGATAATTGGATCTGTGCCACTTAAGAAAAAATACATGACTTCTCCAGCGTGAAAAATACAGTTTCCAATCCCATTAGTTACAACAATTCACAAAGACAAGCTACTATAGATGGGAAAGTTTGTGTCAGTATCTAAAGCCAAAAGCCAAAAAGGAGAATTTGCCATTTTCTCGCACTATTAAACACTGTATGATCCATCGGTGATGCTTAGCAAGAAAGAAGTTAACATTAAAAATGAACGTTCTCTCGTCTCCCTCAGGGCAGCCAGTGGAGAGTGTGAGCGTGCCGCAATGTGTGTGTGCTTGTCTGAGTGTGGTGGAGGGTTCAAGCTGACTGGCTGATGGTGGTAATACGTTCTGTCGTCAAGTCCAAAGCTCTTTCACCTTCTCTTATCGTCCCTACTCCCCCCGCAACCACCCCCGTCCCTCCACAACTCTCTCTCACACACACACACACACACACACACACACACACACACACACACACACACACACACACACACACACACA
>JBBPCY010000007.1:21675273-21687856 GCA_037974405.1 Brachyalestes nurse | reverse complement strand
ACACACACACACACACACACACACACACACACACACACACACACACACACACACACACACACACACACACAGCTGGGCTAAAATTAGTGGTTCACTCTGCAATGCCGGAAGAGAAGAGAACGCTCGGTGCAGGGGAATATACAAGGGACCCACGCAGTCTGAGGAGAGGAGACACTGTGAGACTATTCTATTTCTGTGGTTATGTAGGCACACACTCACTCACACACACACACACACACACACACACACACACACGCACTCACACGCATGCTAACAGGCGTGCACACATGCAAACGCTACACACGAAACAACAATCCCTCTCTTTTTCCTGCTGACAGCAATGAAACATTCAAAACCTGAGGGGGTCTGTGTCACCATGGAAACTATCGGGGTATTCGAGCAATCAATGAATTTGGCCCTAAAAATGGTCACTATCATAATTGCCATGTATTGTAGTGAATGTGTGGCAAATTAAAAACAGCCAGTGTGATCTACATTCTCTGATGAACTCTCAAAACCTCATTACATTCAATAGTTTTCAGTTACAGAAGGAAAAAAAAATTATGGCCAAAGGCAAGAGAGATTCAGCAACACAGAGGAGTCATCTATCTAGATCCAACTACAGCTGCAGAATATGCAATCAGAATAACATCACTGACACAGTCTGAGGAACCACTGATCAGAGGAAAGAGCTTAGGCCAGCAGGACACACTATCGTGTAAACCAAGAACTGCTGTATCAAAAACATGATATCATAAATAAAATACCTGATATCACCAGCAAAATATAAAGCTGCTTTCACCAGTGTGTACGTGTGCACGCGCACACACGCACTCTGGTCCACTGCATGTTTTAAGCCACATCCCTCCCTGTAGGCCAGATTCATGCTAAATGGCTGAAGGTTTTGAAGCTTCCAGGATCCAGTATATAAAAAACGCTGACTGACTGTTTCCTCAGAAAGAGCATTATTGGACCAGTTAACTAGATTCACTGTAGTGTTTGAAAGTCTAGAGACAGTCGTCATTTCTATATATTTTGCTTTCTGTCACCTTGTTATGGCTAAAATACTATTTTATGCCTGTTAAACTGCCTTATCTTTGACATATTGGGTAGATTAAATGAAAGAAACAGGAAGAAATGTACAGGCTAAAAGATACTTAAAGATACAAGGAGCCTAGATAAAGGAGTTCCAACCACTCAGCATTCATCACCACCAGTATACTGATCACCGCCTGATCATCTGGAATCATCTGCTCCTGTTTCTTCACTGGTTCAGGCCACTGGTTCATGGCCTTGATGGTTCATACATAAGTCACAGTGTGGCTTAACAAACAAAAAAATGAAAGTCTTTCAGGAAGCCTGGACAACTGTTCCTCAAGACTACATTAAGAAACACAAAGTCTGGCTCTGTGGAAGAAAACTATGAAGAAATGCCTATGAAGGTTCAAGACCTTTGCACAGTACTGTATATTGTGTAAAGTATTGTGATTATACTATTGCCATGTTGCCCACCTCTACAGCAAAAAGACAAATGTTTATGGTGTTTCACACCTTTAATTTAGGAAAAGCAAACAAGAACTGACTGTGTTGTTGCATGAAATACTGAATTAATCTGTTCATGTAACACAGTCTTTCACAGCAACAGTTGCTTGAAGAGATTTGCTGAGATTTTTGCTGTCTCAGCGTCCCAGAAGAAATCTCGAGATCCAAATGAAAACTGGTAAGTCACACAGTCTCTACAGTGAATTACTCACTTATGGATGCTGAATGCTTGTTGCACCTGATATAACAGTGTGACATTTCAAACACAGGCACAAAATAATTATAATAAAATAATTACATTCTACATGTAGATATTTTACCAAAAAACTGGGTGGCACTGGGATTCTTGCCTGAACCAATGGAGAGTAGCCACAAAATAACTGTAGAGTGAGGCGTGAAAAGTAAACAAAAAAAAAACATGAGGTGAAGAACTAAAAGGGAAGGGTAAATATAAATCAGGATGATAAAGGTTGTCTGTGAGCTGCAGATTGTGCCGAGTGGCCACTTCAGAACAGATATGGCACCAAAAGGTTTCTAGAATATTGACATGATGAAACAATAAAAAAAAAAAAAGTCCACCAAAGAGTAAAGCTCTCAACATGCTGTAAAGGCTGGAGCCACGGATGAGAAGCACAGCCATTTCCTACCTGCAATCAGGCTATTTAGTTCAATCTCCTCCTCCTCATCTTTGATGCGCAGATATTTTGCCGACTGGGCAAGCCTGGACAGAAGAGAGGAAGTGGGAGGGGAGAGAGGATGAAGGGAATGAGAGACGAAGCAGAGAGGTCAGTCACTATCTAGCAAAAAGAAAGCAAATCACTTCTGTAGGACAAAGAATGGATGTGCGTTTCTGCCTAAGCGGATTCAGCAGGATGCAGTGTTTGAGAGTCTTTCAATGATGTGCTAATCCTGCTTTATAAGAACGTGTCAGCAGTAGGTATTAACAGAATCTAGCATACGTAACACCTACCCCATTCAGCACTTTAAAAAGTGAAACTGGCAGTTATGCGAGGATATGACGGTGTAAATAAATCAACACTAATAAATATCAGTTGTACAAAAAGTAGTATTTTAGCTTTTTGAGCCAATACGTAGCAATCACTGGGGTCCAAGCATAGTTTGGCAAACTATGTTGCAATTACTGTTATAGCACCACTATTGATCAGGGTCGAGAGGAGCAGAAAACCTTGATGGGTGTTGGAAACTGTCAACCGTAGCCAACACCACAAGTAATGGTATCTATAGTTAGATGCTATAAGTTAGTTTTATCGGCAAATAGAAACGCAACTCTTGTGCAACTCTCCTGGACAGCTCAACAAGCCAACAATCCACAAACACAAATTTAAGCTACCTTATATTTAGGGGTCAGGCCAAGAAGATGAACATACTTATTTAGGGAAAAAGCATTTTTGCATAGGCTTGCTCTTTACAAAGCCTAGACATGACCAATTGTCCATTAAATATAGAACTCCAATTGCAATTAATATATTAAGATAGATTTTTGGCAACACTTTACTGAAGGGTAGCACATATATGGGGCCACATGATCTAAACCTTTCACTGACCTACTATATCCACATTTATGAAGGCTTATTTCAAGAGTCTGCCTTTGTCACTTGTCATTTCATTTTGGAAACTGACATTAGTTTTATTAAACCTTTGTAAAAACCTGATAAAACAGCAGATGTTGATTTTAGTATAGCTTTTCCAATTTGAAGAACAGATGTGGACTACTTAAGCCCTAATGTACGTCGCTCTGGATAAGAGTTATCTGCCGTAAACGTAAAATATTCAGGCTTGTGTCAGTTGGTATGTCACGATAGGCTTATGTAGGTGTTATGTAATGCACAAATACAAGCCTAAGATTAGCCTAAGATGTGCAGATGTTTTAAACACAGTTGTTTGAGTTAACAGTGACAAGCTACTTAATCTGTACAAGAAGAACTGAAATCCTGGGTCTTTGTGAAAATGCTTGTTATTTATGTTTGGGTTCAGATCCTGTTTTTAAAAATAGCATAAACTACTTGGTTTACTTGAACAGAATTCATCCTAATGCTTTGAATGTCCAGATGCATCCATCACCTGACCTTAGGTGTTTTTCTCTTCACAACTTCTGAAATAATATGGAAGACTTATAAATTGAAAATAAATTCAAATGACATTAATAAAAAGATGATTCTAAAAAGTTCTAGCTTTCAGATTGGGCCAGTCAGAAAGATTTTTTTCTTAAAGGCTGTTAATGCTAGACGCTCTACATTCAGAACCTCAGCCAAACAGAGCATGTGGCATAAATTAAGGTGGAAAGATTTCAAGAAGCAGCGAGCCAAAGAACAGAAAATACAGTCTGAGATGAGACTAAACAGAGAAATCAGTGAATTCAGTGAAAGGGAAATGTCTAATCATGCAGTCAGAAATCGGCAAAAATTGACAAGAAATAAATGACAATTTGAAAAAGTACCCCTTGTGTTGACTAAACATGTTAGCAACAAAGTCCTCTTATTTTAGACTTGAGCTACGTGCTTTTATGCTGGCCAGGACAGACAGGGGAAGACGAACGCAGCCCTGTTCTCATACAGAGGTCACAGTGCTTACTCCGAGGCTCCCCAAGGGAGTGAGCAACCTTGGGCCAAGTCAGACACTCTCTCTCGGAGGAATTCTCTTGTTTATGGCTTTAATGGAGAAGAAAAATAGCTCCAAAAGCTCCTTTTATAAGAGAAAGTCAAGTAAACAAAACATGAACGATTAATTGCTGAAAAGAAGAGGGTTTGGGATCGGATCTCAAGAGAGACACTTCTGGTAGAGAAGGCTGTGAAATGAAGTGATTAAGTGGACAACTCCTTCAGTGAAGTACTGATCATAGACTTCTTTGATCACCTCTTAAACATCATATTCACACCTCATTACAGAGGGACCTAATGAGAAGGATCAGTGCATGTCCTAATTATAAAGGCACATTGATTAAAACCAGTACACCAGCCACTAATATGACGCCAGATCATCTTTATGTAAAAGGCAGGACATCCTTGATTCCACTTTCTTCAAGTGGGTCCTTTGAACAAGGAAAATTATCCTCCAATTATCTTTCAGCATGTGCCTCTCCCATTCTCTCTCTTAATTCTCTCTGGGCAGCTCCAGTTTCCCTTTGCTTTTACATAAGCCCAAGCTTACATAATCCTTATGGCATATTCTCCTTTCTGCTTTTACAAAAGGGCTTAGCCATCTCCTCAAACACCTACACCGTATTAGCACAGCCCTCCAAACATACAAATCCATTCAATATTAATCGCGCAAGGCACATGAATATTAATCACGCGAGGAGCATGCGCTTGGCACTGAAAGCATGACAGTGTATTCTCCCTGTGCCCCTCGGGTAATGAACACAAGTGCGAGACACAGGCCATTTGCATTTACATTAATAAACAGCAAGAGGGGTTGGGGATCTTCTTCCCACGCTGCAGAGTGGTACTAAATATTATCAGTGTCACTGGCGGAGACATAACCGCACAGAGGAATAAGACTGTGACAGCGTAATCCGCTCGGACTATCCGGCTCTGTAGTCTTGCATTAAAGAGCGATGAATGGAGCGGACAAGGGTCTTGAGGGGTCACTTCAGGCCTCGTGTTAAAGCAGCAGCTGTCTGAAATGTGACACATTATAAATGTATGGCAAAGGACGTGTCTCAGCTTGCTAGAACAGGTAGCGGCCTCACAGAGAGACACAATGACACAAAGTCGTCCCGGAGGAAACATACCAGACAGGGAGAAATGATGGTATTGATCATTTACTGGCAAATTACATTGCATTAATTGAACCGCATTACATTTTGAAAACATCAGACAAATGGTATCATCAGGTCTGTTATAACTGCTGAACAATATATCAACAAGACAGGTACACAAGTTTTACTTTACTGAGATGTACAGTTTGCTCGCAGAGAACAAAACTTAATGGTAAAATAATAGTAAAAAAATGTGTATTCTGTCTGGTTAACAGCTAGTTAATATTTTGCATCAGACAATCATATTTGGAAAATATTCTCTTAGCATGGGCTCATTAACAATCTTAAGGAATGGTTTGGTTAAAAAAAATAAACAAATAAACAGAGTTTTAAACCCAAAACACTGCCCATCGCCAAATGGGCAAATTCAGATTTTGCAAAATCTGTAAGTAAACCTCTAAAATGTCTCCTAACCTGCTTAATCTGCATCTAGGCCCTCCTGTTTGTAAAGAATTCATGTCCATAACATAGGGTTGGGTAGTGAGATTCTGTTTGGTTGGAAACATATCTACCTACATTTTTAAAACGAAAATGTGGGTGTCTATTGACTTCTAGTGTTTATAATGTTAGCCTTGCAGTTTCTGTTCTGTGCTAAACCAAAGAAAAAAGCAACACTTGGTCTCATCTATTAAAAAAAAACAACAAAAAAAACCAGCTGATCACCAAAGAGGTTTACTTATTATGGAAAAAAAGAGATTTTTCTGCAAGCCCATGCTACAAGAATGTTTTACAAACAGGAGACATGACCTTCTAGTACTATTTTGGTCTGTTCTGTGACACCAAACAGAACACAGTGGTGTGAATGTAAAAGACAGATTTTTCAATGTGTTCTTTAAAAGCAATCTAAAGACCCAAGCAAATAACACATTGCAGTAATGTTTTTTTTAGTAATGCTGCTAAAAATTTCATCAGAGCATCATTATAGACAATATGTTGTCCAGCAGTAATAACGTAGCTTATGAAAAACATTTGTCTGACAATTTACAAAATGTAATACACTTTACCAGTAGGAAATCAATACCATCATTTCTCCCTTCCTGGCAGAGTGTTTCCTCAGGGTGAACTGCATGTTATCGCCGTCTCTCTACTGCAGCTTACTGAGACTGCCACCTGCTCCAGAGCACTGAAACATACAACCTTAGCAGTACATTTTTAATGTGCCGCAACTCCAGCATCTCAGACAGCTGCTGCTTTAACTGGTGCCCCAAAGGCCTCTGTCTCTTCTTCATAACTGTTTTCATGTTATAATATTAATTCTATGTATGTTTCAATACAGGTTTGGGTAGTCAGATTCTGCAGGGTCTGAAATGTGTAGAAACAACTCGGGTGTTGGTTTACATCTTGTGTTTGTTAGCAAGTGCTACGGTAGTAAAATTTGGACGCCTCAATTTGCTAATTAGATTTCACATTTGATTTCTTTACTGAAAAGTATGATTTAATATGAAATGATGACATATGATATTTGAAAAATACTGAAGTATTGAATTTTATCACCTCCCCCCAGCATCCGTAATTGACCTTTCTCACTATTTATTTGCCTTTTGACATACTGTGGCAACAAAGTGCTTTTTAATGTGCAGGGATTAATATGTGAGTATTCTAAACAGTCTATCATGTTCTTTATTTTATAATGTGTTCAGCTGTGAAAAAACATATTAGGTTGCTCCGAGTTTCATCATTCAGGCTGTGTCTCTTCAAAAGACTTAATAAAACTGACTTCAGAGCGGTTCAAAAAACGTGTGAAAATGGCTTGATGCAGTTCTGAAGGCGTACTGGATGGACTACTGTACATTTTTATACTGATTTTATACTGTACATTTTCTTTAGACTGTACTTTTGAACATTTTATTGTATATTGTGCTGTGACATAGTATTTTATTCTATTTTATTTTCTATTGTTTGTCTTAATTTTGCTGCTCTTAATTTTGTACTGTCCACTTTCTGCCATGACCAAACAAATTTCCCACTTGTGGGACTAATATTATTTATCTTATCTTATCTTCACTTACCTGGAGGGAAGCCTTCCCCTCTTCCCCAGGGGAGAGAGCGCTTTCTGACCCTGAGATGAAGTTTCCTCCTTAAGCTTCACCATGCCGTGGCCTGGGGGCCGACCGCGGAGACGAGGGGTGCCGTCGTAGCCTGGGAGATCTTCCCTGAGAGAACAAGAAAATGGACGGTCATACCATCGAATAGAGCTCGATCAATTAGAAAACTTTGTGAGACACCCATACTCATGTTAATCAGTTCTGACAACCAATTAAATCCACAAACACAATTCAATCTGGTAAAATATTACACAGCCACCAGTGGTGACTCCTTTACTGACTGATTTGATTGTTGTCAACAATGTATTACGAAACAGGGTCGTCCGTTTTTTAATAGTCACATTTCATAATATAAAACGAACAGCAGGAACATCTCAAATAACATGTGTATTACAGTAAGGTTTCCTAAATTATTAGTCTTTTTAGTTTCTTTAACATGAAAGAAGTCTACATGTTAATGTTACATATCAATACATCATTTATATTAATTTATAAGTGACTATTCCCCCCCCATCAGCTATATTCAAAGATAGTCAGTAGTTATCTTGTAAGGTCAGATGCGGATACGTCTTGTGTTATTGTTATTTTACCACGTTCAGTACTGATGTAATAATCATCATCATGGTATAAGGAATCACTATAATGGATCAGCAGTTACGGTTATAGTCTCAAGCAAGCCACTAAATATCCATGCTTTACTGGCAGGATTTATCCCACTACCAAGAAAAATCAATATTCAGCCAGTTCTATAATTAATGGTACCATTGGTTAATGAGCCCATTCTAAGAGGAAAAACCAAACAAACCAACCAACAGACCAAAAAAGCCAAAAGGGGTCATGCAACAAAATGGCTTTAGGGGTCATTACCTCACACTGAAAACTAGGGGGGGGGGGAGTAACCTTTAATTTGGAAGAAAACAAAAATTAATTGTGTTACAATTACTGGCAATCCTACAAATTCTTAGGTGAAATATAACTGAAGCATGTTCACATTTATATCACTTTAAGTCTACCTTTGTATTCATAAACTCTCGCACAGTCACCCACCCATGCCTTCCTATTTTACTGGGATATAAACACAGGATGAAACACAGGCCAACAAAAATGAAAGTGTGTTGACAAAAGTGTGTTGACAGCTACAAGGCCATATCCACGGTCAGGGAAATAATTTAAAACAAGAGCAGTGATAGACCTGGCTGGAGGACGCATGTTTATTCTTCCCTAATGCAAAGCGAGGAAGATGAAGGCAAACATTTCTGCAGAATCATTGCACATCTCCAAAATTACAATTACACACCACCTCCATGCCAGCAAACTTTGTAGAAGAAGAGGCAGAATAAAGCCTTTTCCCCAACATCTAACCACAAATGTAAGCATCCGGAGTTCACGAGGTATTATGATCTCAAGCACCAAGAGGCTTCAAATGAAAATCTGTCTGGCTCTGCAAAAAAGCTAAACTGTATTGTGGCTGGATCTTCCAACAGGACAAGGATCCAAAATATATGTCCAAATCCACACAAAAATGTTTCAGTGATGACAATATCAATCTGTTGGCCATCCCAGTACCCAGTCTGAAAGGATCTGGGGAGGGTCTGTATTTAATAGTCTTAGATTACACAATTTACTAAAGGTTGCAAAAGAATGTTACACAAACTACTTAAAGGCAAAGGTGCCAATAACTGTGACTAATTTGTTTAAATTTGTTTAAAAATGAGGCATTTTGTTTTCTTAGACTCTGCATTTGTCTGGAACCCAATCACAAACTACATTAAAAAGCACCGCAATCACACAGTTCCCTGGACTTACTGTCAAACTCCAAAAAGGGACAGAATCATGTGCCAGACAGACTGCCCTGAAAGTGCTTCTGGGGTCCCTACAGTTTCCCCACAAAGCCAACCAATCTGTGGACAATGCTGTCCATGTCAGGGCTTTGTTCATGGACTTCAGTTTAGCCTTTAATACCATCCTCTCCAACCATCTGTACACCAAGCTGCTACAGCTGCAGCTACCACGCCCCATCTGCAAGTGGATTATGGACTTCCTGACCTACAGTAAGCAACAGGCACCCACCTGTCTGCCTTTCGGAGCTCCACAAGGTTGTGTTCTCGCCTCATAGCTGTAATATCTGTACTCTCTGTACAATAACATCTACGCCTCCAACCTCTCTATCAAGCTGGTTAAGTTTGATGAAGACACCATGGTCCTAGGCCTCATTAAGGGCAATGAGTTGGCCTGTAAGAACACCGTGTCAAAGCAGGCAGCATGGTGTGCAGAAAACGTTCTGGAGCTCAGTGTCAACAAGATGGTGAACATGGCTATGTACTGCTAGAAACATCCATCTTCACACCCCCTCACAACTCCTCAACCATGTAGCCATAAAGGAGGCAGAGTCTGTCAAGTTTCTGGGTACCACCATCACTAGTGACCTGAAATGGGACTCATGTCACCAAGTCATCTCACCAGAGGATGTTTTTCTTCACACTGCTGAGGAAGATGAACATCTCAAAAGTCTGTAGTTCGTCAGAGCAGACATAGTGTGTATCCGCTCCTCCACTGTGTGGTACCTACACTCTCTGCCCACACAAAACACAGACTGCAATCCATCATTTGAAGAGCCATTCTGCTCTCAGGCCAGGAATATGGGCCTGTGAATGTTCTGCATGATGCCAGAGCAAAGAAATAGCAGTGGACCCATCACACCAGGCTTACTGCCCCATTACAAAACTTCCATTTGGATGCAGGCTCCACTCCATCAAGGCCAGGACCACCAGACACTTGAAAAGTTTCATCACTAAAACCATTACTCTTCTTAACAACTCGTCCGAAGTTCCCACTCAATAAAAAGTGTAAAGTGGCATTTTTTTGTCCTGCATGAACACACCATAGCACAGCACAGCACACAGCGTGAACAGTGCAAAATAGTTCTCCACATATACCCACTCACCCAGGTGAATCAGTGGGCAGCCAGTGATGCAGCACCCGGTGAGCAGTGTGTGGGGACAGTATCTTGCTCACGGGTACCTCATGGTGCGACTGGCAGGCCTGGGATTCGAACCCACAACCTTCCGATCACAGGGGCAATGACCAGACCTGCTGCTGCCCCCTCACTCCCCTGATTGCCCACCTTGCACTGACACCTTTTTTTGTGTATATTGTACAGTTGGCAAATAAAGCTATTTTTACAGTTGGCAAATAAAGCTATTCTAGATTAATTATTGGATTAAATTGCTTTTTAGAGAATATTTCAATGTTTCATTCTATTCATTTGAACTATTAAAATAATTAAAATAAAATCATATAAATAAATTTAAAGAGATAACTTTCCATTTCTTTTTATCCTTTCACCAAGGCTGCCTATAAATACAGAGCAGTTTGTATCGGTTGAGCCATACTGTTCAAAATTAAAAGCATCTCAGAACAGGTGTCCAACACAATCTGAATACTGGGAGATCAATGGAAACGTAAGCGACTTGAGAGTGGAATCGAACAAGAACAATTTGCATTTAGATTGCAGTGGAGGATTAAAGTCTCTCCTTGCGCTGCTTATAGTATTTCCCTTATAGCAGATGAAAGCTGCTTTCCCTCAGATCCATAACATTGTATTAATATTTGTTTGAGAACAGCGAGGAGCGATTCTTTACCATCTTGATCTGTTCATGTATGAAACAGCTTGTGATGATCTATGTTTATGTGGCTGGTCTGATATACAGGAACATACACCCAAACATGCTGTGGGGTAGATGAGCAGACCATAGCCCTCATAGCACAGAACATATTTATTGATGCTAGATAGAGAGAAGATAGTTACACAAACACTCCCACGACCACAGACACCCACACTGAGTACACACTCTGTTCCATCACTTGGCAGGTACCACTTTTTGACAAGACTCCAAGTCTTCTAAACAAATTACCACTCTTTCTTTCGAAGATCTTTGAACATAAACCCTCTACTTTTACTTTATTGAACTCAGAGAGTGAGAGAGAGAGAGAGGGAGAGACAGAGAGAGAGGGAGGGAGAGAGAGAGAAAGGGGGGGGACACTTTAAGCATTAAAAAGCAAGCAAATAACTGGGTCTGCTTTACAATAAAAAAGTACAAGCAGTACACGGGACCATAACTTTTGACAAGCTCTTAGAACCCCTGGCCAGCTGCCACTGACTTAGTCTTAAGCTTTGGGGGGGCAATGCAATTTCACACAATCCCTCTGAGGATCCCTCTGAGGATGCGTAAGCCGGCTCTGTGGTGCTGATTCAGCATTTACGCCAATGCGGCGTCCATGCCTCTGTGTGTTTGTGTGTACAAGCAAGAAATGCAATTTGGCCGCCTCCGAGGCTTCTGCTGGGAGTAAATGCAAGATCCAGCCCATCAGCCCTCTACTCAGATGATTCAACAATACAGCTGCGCAGCGACTGAAACTTAAATAGTATTTCACACCCCGTTCTGTTGTGAATTTGGGCACGAAATGAAGTGGCTTTTGAAATCTGGTCTTTGCTCATTTACTCATGTGGAGTCATGCACCGTGAAAAAGTTAATGAATGTGAGCGGTTCTATGGGGACTTGCCAGCTTGCTGTCTAGGGTGATAATGAAACCATCCACTTTGACCACATCTCCATTTAGTCAAGAAGAACACAGAAGTTTCATTCTTGTGAATTTCATGGGGGTTTCAGTCAATGCACTTTCTTAGGCCTTCATTACACTCTCAGGAAATTAGCTCGCAGATAAAACAAAACTTTGAAATGTTGAAGTGGTAGGGGCTAAGATTTTTAACTTAGAAAAAATGTGTTCCTTCTCCAGTACTGTGCAAGTCAGGGACTTCTACCTCATGGCAGTTAAATAAACTAAAAATAAAATTAAAAGGGTGACCTCTGATTTTTTGCAAAACCAAATTGTTTTTAATAGGACTGGCTTAATCCAGACATGTTTTGTACATTAACAGCAGCTCGTCACCTGTTCTCCACATGAGTTTCCTCTTCTTGCACCTCATTCTCTGTCTGGTCTTCTGCAAACAGACGCTTGGTCTTCTGCACAAAGTGCACAGGGACAAAGGCAATCTGCTTCTCACCACCCAGCCGATCAGGCAGCACAACCTCTTTCTTCACGTTAATGTCTGAGTAGGGACAACCGAAGGCACTGAGAATGAGAGGAAAAAGGGAGAGAGAAAAAGTTGCATTACCCGATTTACATATATTTCTTTTTTTTTTTTTTTAAGATTTTA
>JBBPCY010000007.1:21649794-21674106 GCA_037974405.1 Brachyalestes nurse | reverse complement strand
ACACACACACACACACGTATATATACACACACACATATACATATATATATACATATATATATATATACACACAAAAATAGTCCCTGAATATTCCCTATACATTCATTTCTTTGTACATATTTACTGTACACAGAAGTTGAATCTGCTTTTTCAGCTGTTATATGATTTTGTCTAACAGGTCACACCAAGCAGAGGCTGCTTTATGTTATGAAGTCGTCGCAGAATGGGCCACTTTTCATTTCACTTGCTCACATCTGGAGCACCATCTGGCCATAGCAGCTACTTCACTCTGAATATCAGGAGGGTCCTGTTCCTATTATAGCTCCAGTACCAAACACAACAGATGCATATGGCACCTTTAGCAAGGAAATGATGATTGATTTTAATGCATTGTTCTTCCTCTCAGCTGGGAGTTCAATTTTTTGTCTCTTTGCCAAGGTCATGTCACTAAACAGCCCAGAGTTGGTTAAATAAATCTTGTTCAAGCTTGTTTCCCAATTTTTCGTTACCCGCAATACACTTTTGTGCCAAAGAGAAAAGTGCTGAAGAGACACATCTCATATAAACTAACACTGATACTCCTGTTGTGTGCCGCTACTAACACATTAAATAACCAACATGTGAAATCAAAGATCCTCAAGCAGTTTAAACTATTTAACAATGAGAGACAAATGTATGTCCAATCACATCATTATCATTGTTGCCACTGATTCACATGGTTTATGAGGCAAACAATGCTTTTAGAAAAGAGCTATTACTAGTTCTACACCAAAATGCCCTGTACTTGCACTGGTTCTTAAGGAATATGTCACACTCCTCTGTGAGAATAGATGGAAGAATCGTAGCACTTAGAGGGGCTTGAACACCAAAGCCTTTTACCTTCACAGTCCATTACAGCCAAATCACGAAGTCTAGCTGTTAAATTTTATGCTGACAAATTTTACAATGTTAATACAAGAGCGTTAAAGCACTAGCTGTGATTTAAAGGAAAACGATAAAACCCCCCGAGATGTCAGCGCATATCACAGTGCAGTTAAACGCTTCTGCCCTAGTGTGACTAACAATAAGCGGAGGGCTGAGAGTAAGATATAGCCTGAAACATGAGCAGCAGGAAGATAAGAGCGTATGGAAGTCTCTTATCCAAGATGCTCTTGTAGAGACGGTTACACTGGCCACGGACAGTGAATTCTGCAACTGCAGTTATATAACATTTTCTTTTCTAATAATGGAAAATGAATGATAATACAACACTGAAAGTTCTTGCGACTGTAAAACAAGTTATTTCACTAGAAAACAAAAGTATGAATTTATTTTTTAATTCATCACACACACACACACACACACACACACACACACACACACACACACACACACAATACACTCAAATATTTTTTTCTATTTAAAAAGCAATGCACTGTTTCATAGCTATGCCAGCAGACAGAATAAGCCAACTGCTTTATAATTATACTCAGTTTTTTGTGAGAATGGCCAAATCATATGACTTGAGTACATGATTTCATAAGTGGCAACATGTTCCAGCCAATTAATGTCCGCTTCATATTATACACGCATAATATCATATATAATGACCCATAAAATGTCTTTTTCATTCGTAAAAATAGAGGCTATTGAGAGAAACCTTAGCTTTTCATTTTGCTGCTGTTTTTGCTGATTTGCTGCTTGTTGATTAATCCATATATCCGTCATGAGCACTGTCCAGTTTAGTCTGGTGAAAGTACGGCCTTAAAATCCACTTAAAGGCTGCTTTACAACAAAAGGACTTCAGTTGCGTATTCGGTCGTAGCAAAACAGAGAGTGAGCAGCTGGGCCGCAGCCTGAATAAATAAACACAGGGGCATTTATTATGCTCCTGGATTTGCTCTGAATTTGCTGACTGATCTTAAAACTAGTAGATCATTTTTTTAAATTGCTTCAGGATTATTTAAATAAATATTTTTGGATTACATAAAAAAAAGGTAGGTCTTAGATCAGTTTCCATTAGAGAGAGACAGAGAGAGAGAGAGAGAGAGAGAGAGACAGAGAGAGAGAGAAGGATGGAGGGTTTTGGAGAAGTGCAAAAATAGACTGAGGTAGCTGGATGTGAGGAGGCTAAAATTACTGCAGTCAAATGGGCTTCGCTTCACCGCATGGTGCCCTTTCCACCAGTACAGATGGCTTCCAGACAGAAATCAATGTGTGCTTCAGGAGAAGGTTCTAGGATATTTTTGGAGATGCCCACAAATGCTCTCTACCACCATGTAGTAAAGAAGGATGAGCTCTGAAAAGTACTTCTCACATAATACATATTTCTATAATAATTTCAAGGGTTCATAGCATAGAAAAACTAATTATATGGATAATCCTAAACATTATTTGTTTACATCATTTCAAAATCTACCGCTCATTCCAGTCAACGGACCCACAAAAACAGCCAAAACCAATGCATTTACATAAATACACTTACTCAGATCAGAGTAGTAGCCAATCAGAACAGAATTCATTTGCATATGTTGTAATGATACAGCAATTAAAAACAGTTTGCTTCATTCCAAGTGATGAAGAGACATTTTAAAATTTGAGGCTATAGACGTTCACAGAGCCTTTCGCTTATACTTGTTTTTTTTTGCTATATTCTGCATAGAGTGAGTTGAGGATTTCACGTTTCTGAAATCTGTAGTGGAGAAGGCCTTCACAAGGCATATTCCCTCTTGACACTTGGCATGAACAGTGAATACAAATCAAATGTCTAATGTTCCTCACAGAAATCATGAAAGGGTTTGGCACAGATGGCACCGTTTAAAGGACATCAACAAAGCAGCATTTTAATAACTACTGCTTAGTTTCATTACCATTAAAACAGACATTTTCATTATTTCTATTGTCAATTTTCCACTGACATTTTCAAAGCCAATCTAGAGTACCTGGACCTGACATAGGGCAGAAGTTCACCGTATAGGGTTACAGGGTCACATCTACATGAGAATATAGCGAAAGAAAAAGAACAAACCTCTGCCACCTCATTAAAGACCTTTATAATGTGTTTTCTCTTACAAAGACCGAAATGGCCATTTTTAGACCTGTAATAATGAAATATACTCACAAAACTAAGACAAATTGTCGTGTAAAATTGTACGTAGCGTTTCATGATTTTTTCTATTGTTTTCTTGCCATAACTGCGCATTCCCGTCGCTGTAAACCAAAGGAGAACTGCTAACTCATTCACACAGGTTGTATGTGCTGGAGAGCTTTCACACCTCTGAGTGCTAAATAACCATGCCTGACCATTTCACACTACCATCATATAAAGTATTAAAACAGTCAAACCAAAAACATGATCCTAATCCTACTAGACAGATGGTAAATAATATAAACTGTTAATTTAAGTCTCCAGGAAATTCAGAGGAATCACGACCTACAGCATATCTGATAAAATTTACTGTGCTGGAAATGAGGCTCTGACTCACCACCAACCCATAATCTTCATTCGGAGATAATGATTCAACTCATCTAATCTCCATTAACGGACAGGGAATCGAAATATGGAACTCCGCTGGTGATGGTGGAGGCGGCAAAACAAAATGAAGCAGCTCTCAGTGATCATGCACTTTAATATGCATGTCAAATGATGTTTTTATTACACTGCATTTCGAAGGAGCTTCATACAGGTCTGCACGAAGACTTGTTTATTGTAATAATCTCACTTTAGGGCCCTTCGCATAAACAGCCTTCAAGTGGTCATACTCCTTTACTTCTAGAGGCAGCTTATCAAAGTAATGAAAAGAGGGCATAACATTTTTGTGCGAATTTCTTAATGCTTAAAGGATGCTGAGCGTTTCGGAAATTTTTCGACAGTGTATTCTCTCCTGCACGTTACTCTTGACGAAAAAGGGAAAGCCACTGCTAAGCTTAAACAGTTCGTTTGGTGACAATAATATGCTAATGTATGTAAATGGGATGTAAATTATTCACTAATGAAGCTCAGCCCCGTTCGGTGTTAGAGACGAAGTGAATTTTTTCACAGCATGGCTTACAAACCCTGTTTCTCTCGCTCTCCCTCTTTAATCAGAAACTGCTCTCTAAAGGGCCCCTGTCTCCCCATCTGAGGACGTGTAAAAGTACGCACATTCCACTTCCAATTGATTCCACTGTGATTACATGCCTGGGAAAGGTGAACGGCAGAATAGCGAACTCGCTTGATTGCATTCCACGCTTTTCCGCTGAGTTCAGACGAAAAAGGGGGGGCATGGGTGAGGTGCAGGAGATCATGCAGCTTACAATTCTTATTACACTTTGGTTCATATCGATCAAAATTTAATTTGGCATTTCTCCAGCTTATTCCACATTGATCTGCAAAGGTTGGGAGAGAGGAAGAGGCACAGGCGCGCACACAGTGGCAGCTTAAAGCAACACTGGCCCAGTGAACACCTAACAAGATATAGGCTTCTGGCAGGCTAAACACATCCTAAAGGGGCTGAAATGAATGTTTTGTTCAGGTTGTAACCCTCATCACAGGAGGCTGGGTGATGCACAGTCTAGAGGGATCAGTGAAGGCACATTTTGGCTGAAGATGCAGACTGTGGAGCCTCGGTGGCCCACAGTCTCTGAACCATGGCCAGGAGAGACCTACCCTGTTAATCTGCTCCGGTTTAACAGCCTTCAACAGCCCTGAGCTCGCTTCTAAAACGTTCCTTGGATTAAGAGGCTCCTGGCCAGCTCTCAAGATCGTTGCCATTTTGTTGTGCCAGCTGAGTCTTCATTGCAACACTCTGTGGCCATTAAATGCCAAACTGGAGTTCACATTAAGGGCGACAGCTGGGAGATTTTTCAAAAATCTCAACAGTTGTATCATTAGTTTATCTATTCAGCGCTGTTCAGGGCTGCTACAGCGACTCAAATTAGCGATTACTTTGCAATTTGAGGAGTAAACAGGAAATGCACGAGTCATTATAAAGCTGTGTTCAGCCGTCGAAGCATTCTCCACAATGGGGAGCCACTCAAGTCTATTTCTCAAGTCTGCACTCAAGTCTAGTTTTGGTCATCACTAAAAGAAAGGAAACACAAAAGCAGGAACTTCGTAATGTGCTTATGTTTGGAAATTCAACATTGTGTGTGTATACAGCAAACTGAAATGTTTGCAGTTATAAATTACCTGCACTTAACCACTTGATTAATCGTCAAAAATAAATTAGATATACACTAGATTACTTGATTGCCAATATAATTATATAAAAAGAGAAAGTCCTACTTTTATTGGAAATAAATCAGTAGGCAGACTTTTTGAGTTAGCTAACGGCTAAAAATGAACAATAGATGTCTGTAAACAGAACAAACACAAAATATAAAAACAACTTAACCTGAAAAGTGTAGTGTCCACAATTTGTTTGTTTTTCAAAACAGTGCAGTAAAAAGTTATCTTTTCTGTACACTCTAGGGTATAAACACCACAAATGTATTTTCTCAGTTGCACAGCTGTTCTGTGCAAAGACTTTTATGCCATTAGTGCCAGTGATGCTAATTATTTTTGGGGAAACAGCAATGTTTTTTTCTCTCTTATGATTATTTATAGGCTGTATGAGTGTTCGGCAGTAATTAACAGTGTTTCCTTTTCTACATTAAAAACTAATAATTACAGTTGCCCCAATATTGCCCAGATCTACTATGGAACAGAGAGGGTGAAAAAAAAAATAGTCAAATGTTCAACAGCTCTTAATATGTATTTTTAGTTTCAGCACTCCAATAGGTGTTAGTAAAGCCCACATAATGGTACCAGCCAAGCTTGTGTAGAATCACTACTTTGAACCCATACCTGTGGTGTCCTGTGTATTTTGCGCCTTTGATGTGGCCCACTCCCCTGCAGCCTGGGGTTGGACACACTCCCTGTGTGACTGAGCTCTTGAGGTCAGAAGGTCCTGCTTGTGCTGCAATAAAGAAAAAACCCTGTTTACATACATATTCAGTGCATAGATCACACAAACGATGTCATCAAATTCCTTTAAGAAACAATGCTGGACTGGAGTTGAGAAACACTGTAAAGCAACTCATGATAAAGTCACCTAATATGGATGAGACTTGTGTTCTAGTTTGAAGAAAACAACATTATGCTGTCTTTTCCTAAACCTCCAAATGTAGTTATGGTAAAGAGAAATGCCGCCTCTGTGCATGATGCATCTTACATCTGAAATTACTTTAGGAGATTGCTTTTCTCCCCACAGCAGTTTGGATTTTGTATTCAGGTGCAATTTTACACATAGAAACACAGAAATGTGCCAAAGACCACGTCAAGTAAAATACATCAGTCTCAACAAGGCCAAATAAAATTGACCAAGGTCAGCTCTAGAGGTGAAAGATTCATCACTGTATTCATGAGGACGGCTTCTTGGGACCAGTAATAAAAGTCAGCTTTATTGAAGCTTGACCAGACCTACAAGGCAACCGTGGGAACAATTTTTTACACTGTTAAGCCGCTGCATTATGCAATGAAATGCCCAGCATCTTTGAAAATGTGAGAACAGAACAATACAGGTAAATCAAACAGAACTGTCAATAAACAATAAAAAATTGATAAACAATTTTTTTAGGGCTGGGCAAGTTAACATGTTTTCGCATTTTTCAAATCCTGTTATTTTGAACGTTTGATGCTTTTGTGTGTGCACCCAGGACGCAATGCTCTATGTCTCGACTGGTTTTTGCGGGCGTCGGGTGTCCCATTACTTTTGTCCATATAATATTACACCAACAGGGACTTTAATGAAACTGTATTCATAGATACATAGACTTTCGCACAGAGCTTGCAGCTGCTATAATGGTTCTTGCCCCCATGCTCTGGACTCTTGAGGGTAAATTGTTTTTCTATAACAAACAAGATAAAATGTGAATGCCCTGGCAAATAGCTTTTATTTTATATTTGATTTGATTAAGATAAGATAAGCCTGATTAGTTCTACAAGTGGGAAATTACATTTATTTCCCAATTGATTCCATTAATGTTTAAATTGAGATAGTTGGAACACTTCAACTGTAGCTGTGTAACTGTGTTAAAGGGAAAACTGCTGTTAAAAAGCGCCTAATTTGTGTTTGTAAACCAAATGTTATTGCACCTTTGTTCATATAGCAGTACTATATAAATAAAAGTGCGCAATACAATACACTGAATTCATTATTTAATTTTGCATATAACAATCCATGCGCGTAATCGTGACTCAACAATGTAATCGTTGCCCAGCACTACTATTTTTATTGGTCACATTCAAGAACAAAGGTGATTTCGTCAGGTTTCATTTTTAGTCTTTGTAGTTTATAGCTGGGCTATATCAACAGGCTGGGGGACGTATGTAGTAACTTTCAGCCTCTACACAAATTCATTTCACCTCTTTTCAACACTGTTGTCTAAAACAACCGTTCTCAAACTTAGCACTAGGACCCCTTTGTGGATAGAGGAGGTGGTGAGGCCCACCAGCTCAGCCCAACCCACACACACCCCACCAGAACTTTGTCCATTTTACTAGCGTTCTCATCTTCCTGACCATCACACAAGTGACAAGAGGTGCTCTTCTATATCTACCAGAATGAACAATAACTAGACTAAGACACAACTTCTGAACCTTTTTCCTACTAACCCCTGCCACAGCCCCCCGTGGGGTGAAAACACTGATTTAATAAACAGGAGAGAATCTGCTAACCTTAAAAATCAATATGTATGATGACAGCATGTTCACTGTGTATAAGTCTGTGCTGAGTCATGTTCACTCACTCAGTGGGGGTTCAAGGGGGTGGCCTGTCCTCCCACACCAGCCAACAGGATGAAGGTCCAGCGAGTCTGAGTCGACCCAGAAATCAAACTTTGAATGCCAGCCATCAAAGCGCACCTGTCAAAAAGAGAAAGTCATCAGTTCTTTCATTCATCCATGCAGACATTCATCCATGTCAGTAATAGAATCAGAATGTGTTTTTTTTTCTTACTGTTGGTTGACCATTTATACATTCCTGCGACACTTTTTACTTCTCTTTTATATAACCCTATGAATACATTTTGTAGTTGTATTTGTAAATATTTCTTCATACATTACACGCCTGTACTGTATACTGTAAGTGGTAAACCACTGCCTGCTCTATATGCACTGAAGATGAAACCCTTTAAACTCTAGTGGGAATAGCAGGGGTCTGTAATCTCAGTCAATAAGGTGAAAAAATTCAATATATCTTAAAAAATGTACACAACACAGCTGTCAGAGAGACTGGCAACTTACCAACTGACTTCGACAACCGATGTTAGCATGGTTAGTCCCATAAAAAAAAATAGTAGGTTTTGACCTACTATTACAAAAGAGGTTAGACTTCGGCAGAGTCCATACAATTTATGTCACCTCAACCTGCTCTAACTCTGATGTGACCTCACAGCTGAGTAAAGTAAGATGTGATGTCACTGACGGCTTCGGCTCCATCATCAGTGAAATTCTCCAAACTAACAATGACAAATTTTATGGCTGCATTTTTTGTTGGCTTGATGTTTATTTTCCCAGAGAGACTGAAAATGCCTCCCATAAAATGAAAAAGAAGCGAAGCCAAACTAACTGAAATATGACAATAATGGATGTCTGGCAGAATAGTTTTTTTTCCCCTTGGTTTCTAACGAGTTCCTCTTATTGGAAAGTACTCTGGTCTGACATGCTGTGGAGCGTGTCTGATTAAGATGGATAGTTGTTTTTAAATGAGAACAGGCCGAAATCAATGCGGTCAATGTGCCCTTTCGGCCCGCATAAGAGCCATTCGCTGCTAATGGCTGGTGTCTGATCACGCAATTATGAATTAATATGACTAGAAAAAAGCTTTCATAAATCTCATACAGGGAATAGGAGGCACAGCAGACATTAGAGGCTGCAGCATGGCGACAGCCTTTTGTCTGGAGTCCATGAAAACACACACAATCCCTGTATCCACATGCACACAGACTCCTATGTACATGCGATGCAAACATAGTACTGCAACTATCATTTAAAAAGGACTGGTGAGCATTTGGTGTGGTGTCCATTTAAGAATTGCTAGGCATGGTAACAGTTAATAAAAATATATTTGCAAGAGTAAAACAATAACCCAAACAAAATCATAAAAAAATGATTACAGGGAATACTTGACTACCACATTTTAAGGGTGAGCCAAAGATCCCACATGGTAATATTTATTACTATTACTCATCCAGGTCACTTAACATAAAAAGACCCCCAAAAAAGTATAATACAAGAACATGCAATAGGTGAAACATAGGAATCAAGCCTGGGTTCTACCCATTTCTTTAAACCAAAATGTTTTTTTTTCTTTTCAGAAACAGCTTACATTATTTCTGCCATATTTTCCTATACATTTGACTACACAGTGTTATTGACAGTGTTACTGGTAGAAATTAATTTGTTGATTAAATAAACAGTTCTACAACAATATAAACAGTTTTACACTCTTGCACAGTACAGTACAGTACATTTTGCTTTTCATAACACGGAGGGAAGTTAGCCTCACTCAAACACCCACAAAAGTGACTCAATGGTTTTGGAACCCCCAAAATAGCCATCCAGATCTGAAGTGCAACATATGAAGAGTCTGAAACATCACCCATGGAGGAATGAAGGTGAGGACCAGGCATGTTTACTAAGATGTTTTGAGTCAGTTGCTGTTTTTTGCCTTCACACAGCTACAGGATATGGATGTTGGTGTGTGTTCGGTTGTTTGTATTTTAAGGTGAATAAATAACACGTATCTGCATTTAAAGTTTTTAAAAGTTATACTTTCTTTTCCATTCTGGCCCACTTGTGACAATCAATGATGTAAGATACCAATGATGTAAGAGACTTATCAGTCATGAATCAAACACATAAAATAAGCAGATTTTTATATAAATCAGTTTCTGCAGTATGAAGAGGCATTTTGATCCATCCACCCTGCAGCATTGCATAATGCTACTTGTTGTGAAACTGTATGAATGTCTGAGTAGCAGCATGCAGGTCTTTCTTGGGAACTAAACACAAGGGAGTTCTCATACCAACCCAGAAAAGCCTGGATACGAACACTCACACAGCTGTTTCCACAGTGAAACAGCAAATAGTATTATGCAGTGCCACAAGACCACACACACACACACACACACACACACACACACACACACACAGCAGAAAATGCTGCGTCAAAAAGTATTAGCAGCCTGACTAAGCGCCATCCAAAACTTTTTTTTGAATAAAGATTATCATAAACTTAAGGATTTTCCTAAACCATTATGAATGATAAAAAAAAGTCAAATATGACTTTACATAACAGTCATCTGTATAAATGCTTTCTTTAGTTCGTCACACAGCAATGCGGATTAAAGAAATGTCCGGCTGGAACATAACACTGCCCTTTTAGAGGGGTGTCACAATCTTACACTCACCACTGTTTTAAGGGAGAAAAAATAAACAAAAACGCAACTGAACAAGCCATGTATAACTGCTTACAAACACTTTAGACTAAGACTATCTTAAGACTATCTGACAATAGAAAATGGGGTGTTCTTTAGATTGTTCCTAATTGTAAGGATTATACCTGAAATTAAAATCCATCTTGAGTAATCTGATCAAAAGTAGACCGTGAGTCATTTAGCCTTTCACTCCTGGCATATCCCAAGACTACTATGCGCCTCTGATGTATTGATCATGGTACCGTCCCCACACTGCTCCCCAGGTTCTGTGTTCCTGGCTGCCCACTGCTTCACTTGGTGAATGGGTTAAATACAGAGAAAGAATTTGTGCTGTTCACACTTTGCTGTGGTGTGTTCATGCATGACAGAAAATATTTCTTTCATATCCACGTGTCTTGACTGCAGTTGTTTACCACAGTCCTTCGCTACCGTCAGGTCCGACTCTCACCACAAATCCTCAACCACCTCTGAAGGTGGTTTGTGATTAGATCACACTGTGTCTCCAAAATGCGTAGAACCCTGTTCACATTTGCACATGTTAGGCTTCGATAATAATGTAAATTTAGACAATGGTTATTGTCGGCTGACTAAATCACTATTAACGATATGATCTATATTCTGTTGCAAAGAACCATTTATGAGCGTCAACTTGTATATGATATGATGATAACTATATTCCATGGGTGGGTGATGCTTTTTAATGCCTTTAATTAAGTACAATCTTTTCGGTCATATACTTTTAGGCCTGAGGCGAACACTTATTACTTTCCACTTATAATAAGATCGACCCAAATCAGCTAATGCCAGTTGTGGAGGCCTAAGAGAGACAAGTCTTAGAATATAAAAATGCAGTGTAACTCCAATCATCAAACGTCTCTTATGAAACTGGAAAACAAATTATCTGCACTTTATGTGCACCCTGAGTCTTCATACTCCCCAGAACGCTCCTTACTCACCTTGACTCTGTAGTCTTCAGTGTCCACGATGGTGGCGACGCGGATCAGCATGGGGTTTCGCCTGTCCACTGCCTCTAACTTCATGTTGACCTGAAATCCGTGTGGGGCTCTCTGCAGATGGACAGTGTTTGTCAGATCCTTTGCTCGGCTTTCGGCCAAAAGCATAAAGCATTTCTGCAATGGATGTGTTTACAACTCCTATTGTGAGGGAGCGGTGAGGCTGCTTTAATTCACAGCCATTCAAAATGCATTCAGCCTTGAGGTTTTGCTTTTCTTTTCAGTGAGACATGGCAGTTGGGATTTATCAATAATGGGGAGACATTATGCAACACTTAATCCCGCAGTACAACATGGCAGAGCTCAAAAATAGCATGACATCAATACCAACACACATGCTTACTCTCATCACTTGCAGTCTCTCTCACACAGATGCACAAACACACCTATATAAATGCACACACGTGAACGGACACACACACACACACACACACACACACACACACACACACACTCAGATGTGCTGTCTTGCTGTGATGTGACTGCAGTCTTCTACTCACCATACAAAAGGCTTGGCTTGGAACTGCAGAAGCGCTGTTGTCTTCTAAGTACTCCTCCCATACAAAATGTTCTGGATTGGGGTGTCCTTGAACAGAAGCCAAAAGCAAGACCTGATTAGAAAAAAGGGAATGGCATGCGCTGCCAGGCTCATTGATTTGGCTACAACAGCGTGTGACTGAGAAAGGTGGCTGCATAGGCTAATAATGGCTGTGGCTAATTGTGAATGTTAGCACTAACTGGGGCAAACCCCAGCAACCACAAAGACGGTCCAGAGGATCAAATATAGCATATAACGTACAGCAATGATGCATTTGTAAATGTGCAGCGTTGCATGCACCTGCACTTCAATCACAGCTCAATCTTATTGGTAGTGGTCACATTGGCAATGTTAGTCTCAGACAGAACTAGTTTACGGTCAATGTTCTTTCACCTCTACATCGTTTTGTTTGCCCCTCCTCTCTCCAGACCCCACCCACTAGATTAGTTGAAGATCTGCCATTTTGTCTGCTAGTTTTACTAGCACGGATAAGCCTAGCTACAGGCAGAGGCAGCTCACTCATGAAGTGTTGTGTTGTTGCTGCAAAAAACAGCACAAATCCCTCCACTTTCTCCCACACAAAGAAAATAGAAGGACTGCCCCATTTTATTTTCGATGGGCATTTCCCAGCAACAATCGGTTTCGTTCCACCTTAAGTATTTTTTTTACGAGCCGCGTAAGGAGTGGGTGGAGCGTGGGAGGGTGGGGCGTGACCAGCAACAGCTTATTTGCATGAAAGGGACAGAGCCCTGAAACGGCGTGAACAGGACTGAAACTGTGAAGAATAAGGGGCCATTCACATATCGCGCCTAAAACGTGTGAAAAACGCTAGGCGCGTCGCTTTCTCCTTCTTTCCAAAAGCGCTCAGGTGCTCCGGAAGTGTCTGTCGTTGCTAAGCAACCATCAGCCGCACTCTCCATTAATTTTAGCAAGGGATTTCCACCAACGAAAAACCCTTGCTGTGACTCTGCTACAAGATTTATTTACGCAGAAAAGAAAAAAATACGCCGTAGTGTTTGGGTGCATCCCATTCTTTAAAGACGTAAAAAACGCGGGGAATTTCACAAGCTGATCCAGGAGCTCCATCTAGACAACGGGAGGTTCAAAGCCTATTTCATTTTTTCCCTATTTCCATGTTTCTGCTGAGGCGTCAGTGTAACAGAAAAGGCGAGGAAGCTAATTGGTTGAATCTTGTCACATGACCGGCGGTGCGTTTGCGGCCTTATGAAAAGGTGAGATGTTTTCAACTCGACGCGGCGCGGACACGCCTGAAAAAACGGGCACGTCGCACCGTGTGCGTGTCGCAACCACGTCGCTTCCGTTATGAGCGCGGCTGCCGCGCGTCGACATTTGAAATAATGGACTTCAACGCGAAAAAGACGCGATATGTGAACGGCCCCTAAACCTGGTGATATCTCTTTGTGAGAGCGATTTTGTTCAAAGAACTTCATGAACATGTTTTGTACAGCCCATAGACCTATTACAACTTGTTGTTTTGCATAATAGGTCCCCTTTAAATATGCAATTTGCAGATTCACAAATTTATAGTTTCCCCACTTAGACCAAAGGTTCAGCATGGTATCTGAAATTGGCACTGGAGACTAAAGTAGCGGCCAGAGTGCAAGACTTAATCGCACATGCTCAATTCATGAGTTGTTCAGTACTCAGAGAGCCTGTTTATGTGGTTTCTGATACTGCATGACACAGTTATCCATAAGCATGGACACAGTGCGTCTCATAGCTGGAAAGAATTTGTCCATTCTTTGGTCAGTTTTTCGTTTTCCATGTGTCTTACATGAACATTAGCTTACAATCATTTGGCAGATGCTTTAATCCAAAGCAACTAACAATATGAGGACACATTCAAGTTTCATACACTGTCAGCAACCGCATATGCAAGTAAATTAGAGTACTTAACAGTCCATATGGTTTGAGTTGAGTATGTGATGATTTTGGCTTGGGATTAGTGCTAATTGGTGGGATATAAGCTTCTATTACTTGTTGCCCTATCCTTGTATCTCCAGTGCAAAACTCAAGAAGAAGCCAAACATTAATGCTCATCTTGGGAGTACATTTGTGATAAGTAGGGGGAATGGGAAAATTGGGTTGCTTTCCAAACTATTGCTTTATCTAGGATTTGTGAAAACTGTAATTCGGTAATAGATTAGCATCTATAGTTTTTTAAAGATGCATCTTTTATCAAATTAAGGAGCAGTGATGAATTTTATAATTTTGACAGTAACACCTGTGCTTCCTTTTTCCCCAGATGTTTTTTTCCCCCAGATGTTTCTTATGAAAGTGAGCGTCTTTAGGATAAATGTTGTACTTTAAATAAACTTTTTAAGATACATGGAAAGTACATATTAGACAGATGGATGAATGAAACAATGGATATGTGGATGTTTTATTTATTTATTTGAGCACTGATATTATATCCATGCAACAACTAAATCCCTATTTATGCACACTACGCATATGTACACAGACACACAATGTATTAATATCATCGTTCAAATGGCCAAGGCTCATCTTAGTGTGTGTTTGTTTCAGATTCCAGTGCTGAATGTCCAGATGAAAATCATCCCTGCAGTCTTCACTCTGCTGGGGGCCGTTTTCTCCTGCACAAGCTACTTTCGAGTCATTTTCACAGGCGGAATGGGCAAGAATGGATCCACCATCGCAGTAAGTCTGACACTATCACTGAAAAGAATGGTTTTATTCTTGTATTTTCTAGTCTCCTGGTAACATTTATGTGAATGTATATATTGCTGCATAAATATTACCTAAACATCAGATTTTCACATGTCTTAGTAGATAAAGAGGACACTATTAAATAAATGAGCTAAAAATATTATACTTTTTTTCTGCCCAGGGGACAAGTGTACTCTCTCCAGCCTTCCACATCGGAGTGGTCATCTCTCTGGCTCTGCTGGTCTATAAGATGTCTTCTGAGCAGCTGTTTCAGAAACACCCCTGTCTCTACGTTTTAGCTTTCGGTTTTGCCACCGCCAAGCTAACCAACCGACTGGTGGTAAGACAGATATCAGAATAGTCATAATGGCAACATTTACTTCAGTTATTCTTGTAATAGTATACAATATATTATTCATTTAATAGTATATTATACATAATAGTGTGCTGTGAATATTACAAGTAATTATACAATTACTCCTCTTAATCTTAGAAGCACAAATGTTGTGTGGGTTCAGAATCTGAACACATTGCTCAATGTTACTATAAATTACTATAAATGTACAGCATGCTTTTGATTTTGAAAAATAATAATTACTGTTAGTGATGTAAATGAAAGCAATGCATGAACACTATAAAAAACAAACTAAGATATTAAAATGATTCTAATATTAAAATGAGTGTTGCTGATATTTTAGGCAAAAGCAATTATAGATATTAAAGCTATGTGTCACTTCTATCGGATGACACACATTTTTGTTCACATATGAATCCGTTTTGATGTTAAGAATGAATACTAATAAAAATTTGGCAAAATTTGCCTGAATTTTTCCCCCCTCATATGAAATGAAACGCACTCCACTGATTCCGAACCCTTGATAATTAGATTAGGCATATATATAACAGTATGTATGCAGTTACATTTGGCATACAATTAGCATTATATCTTTAGATGTGCAAACGTAATTAGAGTTCTTGCAAGGAAGTATATGCCGGATGCACCATCAGGTTTGAAATATTTCAAATACACTGCATGTTAATCTTTGAAAACCAGCTGTGTAGTCTGACTAATTGTGCTGTGTATGTTTCGTTAGGTTGCCCACATGACTAAAAGTGAAATGCATCGTAGCGACCTGGCATTTCTTTGTCCAGTGATGCTGTTCCTGAATCAGTATTTCAGCTACTTCAGTGAACACCTCCTCCTCTGGGTGGCGCTGGTGAGTGCTCATGCACAAAAACATTAGTAGTAAACCTAATTTTTGTATTGTGTCCTGGCAACGGTTTAAACAAATTAACACGTTTTTTACAAGTTTATTGTATCTTATCATATGAAAGCTTTAATAGGTGTAAATGGATGTATAGACAAAAACAAATTCTTGGCAAAGAGCCTGGAATGCAAATAGGCCTCAAATATGTAAACATGGGATTGTGTTTACCTCTAAACAAACCTTCTTCGTCTTTAAGACGCTGTGATTTGTGTAATGTAGAGAACAGGGATAGAATCACAGAACCAATACTGATTTCAGAAGTAAGCACAGAAATAAATGGAATTTTAGAGAAGATTATTGTGAACAGCCAGCCATCTGGCCGCCGCCCAATCCACAATGTACCAGACCCTTACGGCTCGTCCTGCAGGTGGTGGGCCCACATGAGGATGGTTCCTTGTTGCTCTTTTGGGCTAGGCCCGGCTACCACAGACAAAGGCCCAGCCACCAGGCGCTCGCTCACGAGTCCGGAGAACAGAGTCCGCCCAATAGTCGAAACTTGGATTCAAGAGGAACAATGCGGTTTTCGACCTGGTCGTTGAACATCTTCACTCTTGCGAAGATCTTCACTCTTGCAAGGCTGCTGGTGGCTGCATGGGAGTTTCCCAACCAGAGTTTGCCCATGCGTTTTGTGGATCTGGAGAAGGCCGTGTCCCTCGCAGTGCTCTGTGGGAGGTGCTTCAGGAGTATGTGGTTCGGGGCCCTCTATTGAGTGCCATTAGGTCCATGTATGAATGATGCTGGAGTCTGGTTTGCGTTGCCTGCAACAAGTCAGACATGTTCCCAGTGCATGTGGGACTCCGCTAGGGCTGCCTATAGGTCCTGGTTATAATATTTATGGACAGGATATCTAGGCGCAGCCAGGAGGTGGAAGGTGTCAGGTTGGAGGGCCTCTGGATCGTATCACTGCTTTTGGCAGACGATGGGGTTCTGCTGGCTTCATCAGTCGAGGGACCTCCAGCATGCATTGGGACGGTTTCTGCCGAGTGTGAAGCGGCCAGTATGAGAATTGGCACCTGTACATCTGAGGGTGTGGTACTCAACCTGAAACGGGTGTATTGCCCACTTAAGGTCAGGGGGAGTTTCTGCCCCAACTGGAGGACTTAAAGTATCTCCGGGTCTTGTTCACAAGTGAGGGTAGAGGGGATCGGGAGTTGGACAGATTGGTTAGGGTGGCGTCTGCAGTTTTGCGGACGCTTAACCATTCTGTTGTGGTAAAGAGAGAGCTGAGCCAAAAGGCAAAGCTCTTTGTGGTCATGAGCTTTGGGTAGTGACCGAAAGAACAAGATCACGGTTACAAGCGGCCGAAATGAGTTTTCTCTGCAGGGTGGCCGGGCTCTCCTTTAGAGATAGGGTGAGAAGTGCGGACATTTGGGAGGCACTCCGAGTAGAGCCACTGGTCCTCCACGTCAAAAGCCAGGTTCGGGCAGAGGTAGCTGCGGAGAGGGAGGACTAGGCATGTCTGCTGAGCTTGCTACCCCCGCAACCCAGACCCAGATAAGCGGTAGAAGATGGATGGATGGATTATTATGAACACAACATTTCTGTATAACTTGTTCTCATACTATCTGAACAGTGGCCAAATGCCACTTTACCTTTACAGTGTTCATCCTTTGAACGTCCTTAAAGGCCTGTGGTTTAGTGACTTGGAGTTAACTGCTCATTTTTAAACAAGAACGTGCTCAGTGCTGCCGTTTTTGCCTTTATTTGGTGTCACTGAAGTATTGCTCCTCTGATTACTCCTCAGCACTTCTCATATCACTAAACAGCATTTGAACAGCACTCATGTGAGTGCTTTTCTCATGCGCCCTAAAACAAGTGACGTATGGTATCACATCCTTCTCTGTGTCTAGGTTGTGGGTTCGAATCCCAAAACTGCCAGTGGCTGTGTTCCTGGCTGCCCACTGCTTCACTAGATTAATGGGTTAAATGTCACACTGTGTGCTGTGGGGTGTTCAAAAGGACACTTTACACACACTCTTCACTCAGAACGTGTGTTTTTGTGACACAACCTGGTTTGGAGACCGGACAGACTTGTTGGAGGGAGATTCTTTCTGATGAAAAATCTTGTAATGTATGATCAGTCATGTAGTGTGTCCCTGGCTTAAACTCGGGATACAGCATTGACATTGTAGGTGTTATTTCCCCATCTACAGACAGTGTTTTCCTTGATGAACATTTGTTTGAAAACTGAGGCGTCTTATGTTTTTTGTTAATGCAGGTTAACTGATTGCCATACAATGATTTGATGTGTGTCTTTGTGTGTATATATGCCTGATATTAAAATGGGCATGACTCCTCATGTGTCAACCCAAATCCTCACTGTTCCAGAATGTGTACATTTATGACTAGTTATAGTAAAAGTTATGTCGTTTAATCTTCTCTTTTTGTAGGTTCTATCTGGCCTTGACTTGGTGTGCTACTGTGTGAGCGTATGTAAGCAGATCGCCGCGTGCCTAAACATCAGCGTGTTCAGCCTCCGCAAGCCAGGATCCTCCAAACCAGGCTACCACAACAACCATTAACACACACACACACACACACACACACACACACACACACACTCACTCACTTAGACACAGACTCCGTCCCTCTGCAGGTCAGTTACTTGAATGGATGTAACAAATTTCAAACACAGACCAGATTATGCAAAACTCCTCAGCGCTTTCACCTGTATGTGTCTGAAGGAATGGAGGATATGGGGAGTGATTTTGAGAACAGTGAAATGTTGAGGGACTTACTTGGGGTCTTTTTACACACTCCGGTTTCTTTTTGTTCTCAGTGTGTTGGTTAAGTTAATGTTTCTTTTTGTTTGTCCTTTGTCTTTAAAAGTGACACAGATGTAAATGAATCTAACAGAGTAAGACGTTCCTATTATGCCACTAATCACAACAGCCAGTGTCCGCTGTCTGCAGCACTGAACAAATGCAGCGAAAGTTGAGAATATGTTTTTATTTTAAGCGTTTTTCATTTGATTCTTTCTTTGTTTGTATTTGTTTTAAACAGGCCAGTTGCTTTTCTCAGACCATTGCTCACCATAACTCATCTTAATTCTCCGCCTAAACAAACCAGTCGCCTAAAGTTTATGTCGTGTTAAAGTGGTATTAGCTTACACAAAGAGCAAGTACTCTTGACCAAGTGTTAAAGGAATAGCTTTGCAAAAAAAATGAGAAATTAAAAAAAAAGAAACGAATTTACCCAATACCACCCCCACCCCCGTACACCAGAGTGGCTTCTTTAGTTTTGCGCTGGATCTACAAGGCTATTGTAACAAGTAAAGTTTATGTGTACATGGGGTCCTCGAGTTACAACACAGATCCGTTCCTACAGGGATGAAACCCGAATTTTGGTGTAAGTCGAAACACACCCTAGCCTAAGTCACTTACCGATCCTAACACAGTATAAAATCATAAAAACACAACTAAACTACAGAAAAAGGCAAACTCCCTCACTCATACGCCGCGTTACTGCATATTCTTCCGCCGCGTGAAACCAATTTAGTTCGCCCACATGGTCCGTAAGTACGAAGCTAACGATGTAAGCGGAGTGGGAGAGGGAGTGAGCATCGTAAAATCGTAATGTCGAGACTGTTGTAACCCGAGGACCCCCTGTACGTCATTTATTAACAGTTCAACAATTTTTCAGACTGGAGAGTTAGGAGAATTGGTGAAGTATAAGCTTCTTTTGCTTGTTACCTACATTAGTCTAGAGTGCCAACTTTAGGTTCCAAACGTTTCTTGGCTGATCAACATTTGGGATACGAGGCAAAACTGGATGAGTATTATTACATACAATATTTTTATGCATATAATTGTATATAATATTTAAGTTAGCTGTGATTCCAGACTTTTGAATGGCAGCATAGTTTGAAGAGCCAGCGTTCGTCCACTATTCTTGATGCACAGGAAAGTCGACTGTACTGTCTCACTGCAGTGCAATGACACTTCGCCATAGAATCCAGTGGCCAACATGTTGACGGGTTAGTTTTTACACACCACACGTTCTGAGTTTTATTTTGAGCAGAGAATTCCCAAATACAGGGACATGCACCCTTAGATAATAGTCTGTGGTTGAGGTTCGAATGTCAACCTTTCGCTAAGAGATACAGCATGATTCTATTTGTATTACACTTACGCCAAGTACAATACTTAAATAGTATTGCAGATCAAAGACGTAACAGTAATTAAAGCAAACACTTCAAGTTAGTGTTTAAACACCCGAGTTGAATTCGTGTGCCTTTTTTTGAATTTCTCACCTGTTACTTTTACTGTACAGCCTAAAATATACTCTATGCACATTAAAGGGTAGACTTTGTGTTCTTTATTTACACCTATTAATCTCAAAGTTCATCAGATTCCCAAATTGTCGTTTACATTCGTACATGTACAATAATCAGTGAAACTATTAGAGATGTACAGCTTTAATTTCACAAGAAACTAATTCTTAGAATCTCACATTTGTTTTGTCCTTGTTTTTATGTTCTATGCCGTTTGAATGCTCCAACAGCACTTTACACTGTGTAAACATGTTTTGAGGAATGGACCAGTGGAAGTGGTCCAACATGACTTGTTAGGTTAATGTAGTGTGAAGTAATGTCGTGTGAAGTGTTTAGCTTCTCCAGTTTCTCCAAGTTTCCGTTTTGGAGATTCAAGGTTTAGTTAAAACAGCAAGAAAATGCCACTCCCAGGCAAAAGAAGTGGATGGGGTATGCCACAGTATATAGTGAAGGTCATTTGCGATCAATGAGCTGCTAGATTTCCTTTCTTTTTCTTTTTCAAATCGAGGTCAAAGCAACTATGCAGGTCACTTTCCTTTCTGATGTCCGTATAGACCGTTTACTGTAAGCGTCCACATGACCAGCTGTCAGATCATCAAAGGAGTGAGTTAAAGGAATAGTTAAGCTCCCAGTCCCAGCCATGTTGGGTGTGTAAGGTTTGCTTCTTTAGTTGTAAAACTATGCGGCTCTGTAGCCAACAGGTAATGGAAACACGCACCCAGTCAGTTAGAATGGTGCCACCTGTCTAAATCATACGGACCAAATTCAGTCTTTAGTGTTTTTTAGGCTATGTGATGTCCATGTTTATAGATAGAAGTATGTCATAGACCACTTAACCAGTCTATTAGAGATGACGTACCTCCACATAGCTTGATGTGGCGTGTGATAATTTAGGCAGTTAGCACCATGCTAAATGGTGGGTGTAAGTTTCTATCACATTTAAGCGACATTAACCTACTGTGCAAACTTTGCACACCAAAAGTGTCTTGGCTTGAACCACAGTTGGGCTGAGTTACTGTCATTGGTGGTGGTAGGAACAGTGGCTTACCTAACAGAGCATGACAAATGCACCTGTTGTACATTTCCGTGAGGGAATTTCCTCTGCAAAATGCAGCAATTACTTAAAAACAGTCCACCTTTACAAATAAGACATTTTTACCATAGCATACCTTCATATGCACATTTGGGGAGATTTCTAAAGAAGACAGGGATTTGGGCTTTAGTCTTAAGCTTTAGGCTTTTACTTTTACTGCACATTGTAATGTTTTCCTGCTCACACTTGATTTAGATGTACACATTCTGCCAATTTCAGCAATTGTAGTTGATTGATCCAGACATGTTTGGTGTGTGAAGTTTGCTTCTTTAGTGTTACTCTGTAGCTCCGAGGCACATGTAACTAACACGTAATGGAAACTTATGCCCACCTGTTAACATGGTGCTGAATGATCACATGCCTGAAGTTACGTAATCTCCAATAGACTTGATTATGTGGTTTCTCATGTTGTATAACATGGACTAAATTGTCACATGGCTATAAACAGTAGCAGCCATCCTGAAGCCTAATCCATTTTATTTGTGATTAATTATTATAACAAGTGTAAACTTTAGACATGCTGTCTGCACTGTGCTAATTCTCTAATACTAATAAGCTTCCATTACTACGGTTAGCTACATTAACCTCATAGCTCTAGTACAACATTAAAGAAGCAAACACTGACTACCTTTGGAATAAAGTAAAACTGGTTGTTTTTGCCAAAGTGTTACTGTGTGATAGCAGAAAAGTAGTATATTGTAGGGATACGTCAGTCATGATTTTTTTTTTTTATTAACGAGAAGTTCTAATTTCCTCACACTCTTAATTGGCCCGGTGCCCATTTATTTTGCCTTATTTTCACACTGTGCAGGCTTCATGATTACATCTCACACTAACAACTGGCAATGTTAATATTTAATATTCTCTTTTATTCCTAATGAAAAGCGGTCTGTTTAAATTAGAGGTGTGCCGATTTGATACTGGCATAAATGCTGTGCCTCAAATTCCTGCATTATGTAGGATTTAAATTCAGGCTCCTGCACAGAAATAGAGTATAAATAGGGCTGCTGGTGGCTGGTTAGGGAGTTGCCCCTGCAATCAGAAGGTTGTGGGTTCGAATCCCAACTGCTAGTGTCATCACTGAGGTACCCTTGCGCACGGTACCGTCCCCACACAATGCTCCTGGGCGCCCCTCGCTGGTTGCACCCCACTGCTTCACTTGGTGAATGGGTTAAATGCAGATAAATAATTTCACACTATTCACACTGTGTCCTGTGGTGGGTTCACGTGTGACTGTAAGGGGCTACTTAATAGAAGAGAAAAGACAGTATTGATTAGTATTGGCAGATACTCAAGGTTGCAGAATAAGTATCAGACAGAAAAAGTGCTTATGTACCACTCCTAATTTATATAATGTGAATCTAATTAAGTGAGACATGACATAATATCCATTATTTTTACATCCTTTCTAAAATATGTAGTGCAGGATCAGGGAAAATAATGTCAAGTTCAGATACTGAGCGCTTTTCCAGAAGCTGAATTTAACACCTTATGCGCAAAACTCCTTTTATTTTACCTCCTACCTCTTACCACTTAGTTTCAGTGTGTATATTATTCCTCAGTGTTTGTGTTAAGGAACAAGTCTTTAAGGACATGGTAGTAATTTGCTATTTATTCATGGTTGACCAAGGCTTATTTGATATTGGTATTAGTGCCTTTCCTGACCATCTGTTTTGTGTTTCGCTCTGGAAACATTAACACACGTAGTATTGGGACTGTGTTAGTGGCATTCTATAGTGGCATTCTGGATTTACACTCATCCTTCAAGATGCAATTGCAAACATTTCTTAACGTGTTTGAATTTATGAAACGCTTCTATTTCTCAGTTTTGTTATTTCTTCCTCCTCCACTCCACGCTCCCTCTTTTATAACTAAATTTTTAACGCCAAGGGCATTTTCTGAACTTTTAACTAGATCCCTGAAGAGAAATCCCTCTTTATTGCACTTATATTTAGCTTCTCAAACATTTTAAATGAGTGCACAGAAAGGATAGCATACTTGTATTTCAGCCATTTTAAGTCACTTTGGAAAATTAGAACAGAAAAAAATGTTAATCTGTGATCACGTCTAGGATTCAAAGACTCAAAATAAAATGGTCAAAAGAAGTTCAGACATCAGACATGTCTTGAGACATCAGTTACATTTGGAAGTATGGGTTGTTTTTTTATTTTTTTTTTATACTGTTCCTTTAAGCTCTACCTCCTGCCATTTGTTGAACGCCTCATTTCTTCATGTTTATAGTTTGTTTCAACTCCATTTCAGTAGTTATTATTTTCTCCTATGGTTGTAAACACAGGCTGCTCATGTGTTCGCTGTTAAACTGTCCAGTTGACATTTTCCACCAAGTCCTCACACACCTTTAGTTAGTAACAGTGTGTCCTGCCACAGTAAAGCCATTGTAGTTGATTTTTTGCTGTTTGTTCTTTGTCTAAATATCACATGGACTGCATTTTGTTTTCTGATAAGGATAAAATTTTCTAATAGCTGTTGTAAACAATAAAGACTGTTATATTTATCATAACACACACCTTCTGTCTGGGTTTATTTTTTTGTGGATGCTCTCTCTCGTCACTCTCTCACTCTCTCTCTTGTCTCTCTTTCTCTCACACTTTATCTGTCTCTCTCTGTCACACTGTTTCTCTTGCTGTCTCTCTGTCACATATTCTTTGAAAACTTGCCGGACTCTGTCTATAGGGAACGCTGCAAAATCTAAAAAAAAAATGTGTACGCTACAATTTAGACATTTGGTTTGTTTATACTTGACTATATTTGCGTTTGGCTTACTCAACTAAATGGCCACCAAACTAAATAACCAATCAAAAACCAGGAGCCAAATGATGTCTGTGTGTATGACCATGCAGTTTTCTAGGCTACTTCATACTGCTATATAGTGGGCTGTAACGGTACATGATGTCGTATGGAGAATACACGGTACGACGGAGAAGACGTGATTGAAGTAATACAGAATCACAGAGGGACCAAAAAGCGCCAGTAAA
>JBBPCY010000007.1:21620607-21649694 GCA_037974405.1 Brachyalestes nurse | reverse complement strand
AACAGAAGGACTGCGTGGCTCCATTTCATTTTCGATGGCCGTGTCCCAGCAACAATCAGTTTCGTTCCACCTTAAAAGTTCCACCTTAAGTATTTAAGGTGGAACGGAAAATTTGAATAAGGAGCTAACTTCAGCGTTGTGGGGATCTGTACACCGTCTGAGACAAGTCAGCAGATGAGGGACATGCAAGTACTTTCAAATAATTACTTTTGTGTTTCTATCGCAGTTACGTTTTGTTTCGTTATGAGCCGCGTAAAGGGTGGATGGAGCCTGGGATGGTGAGGCGTGACCAGCAACAGCTTATTTGCATGAAAAGGACAGAGCCCTGAAATGGCTCGTTTTGAACGGAAATGAAACTGAAAATAAAGCTTTGTGTAAGAGTGATTTTCTTCAAAGAACTTCGTGAACATGTTTTGTTGCCCATAGGCCTATTATAACCTTTTTTTTTTTTTAAGTGAGTTTTGCATAATAGGTCCCCTTTAACAGTGATGTAGCAATAAAAAAATCCAGACTATGTTTTCAAAAGTAAATGACACTGCACTAGCCAAATGGGCAATACAATGAAGTGAGAGACATCCCCCCCAAGTAAGTTAAGAACATCATATCAATTTTATGAGTTTACCAGACAATAAATTAATAAGTGTAACCTTGTTCAAGTAACAGCATCAGTCCTGTCGTTTAAAGATGACAATAGTCTCTTGAGGTCCTGGCCATTTTAGCCCACTCTTCCCCAGTCTGAGTACACATTTCAGCAATAGGTCATATGTGCCTATCTCAGCATTTCACCTGCTTTTCCATGGTAAGAACTGGGACTGCCAATCCATCAAATTGTCAAAATGCCAAGTCATGTCTGTTGGACCAGTTAAAACAGACACACTGCAGTGGTTGTCCTGGAATGTGGGAGTGCCAGTCTTGTGTTCTGCTCGGACATAAAGCACAATAGCTTTTGCAAGAGTAGGCTAAAATGGACATTAATATGGATGCCCATTATGCATGGGACTATTTGCTGTCCAGAGTTGAAGCACAAAGGCAGCATTTCTACTAAGGAGAGGTATTTTTCTAGTAAGGAGAATTGTACAGAGACAAACACTAACTCTGTTTTTCTATGACTGCAGTTACACAAGACTCATTTTATACAGCTTAGGATGTCTTTGCTTTTGGTACATTATGTACAAAAACAAGTCATTTTATACTTTTGCACTGAAATATTAACAGACAGGGGATTTCAATAAGGGTCTTTACCAAAGGAAATTCTACTTTTAGTCCAGAATTTTTGTATGTATACATATTTTAAATCACGTGGATCCAAGGACACCAAAATATTCCACAGAACTGATATGTGGTGTTTTTAAGTAGACTAGAACTTTCATTCTTCACTGGTTCATAAATGGAGGAAATTGTTTTTACTTTAGGTAAAGGAATACAATTCTGATCCTAAAAGACACTCCTGGTCAAAGGCCTTTTATGCCAACACAGGTTTCATTATAAAATAGTAAGATGTCTTGTATGTAGCATTCTAAACTTTGGAATGGTTGTTTTCAAAAGAATAAAAAAAGTTTTCAGACAAATGTATGAAAACATACTAATACTTCACAGATTTTGACTTTTTAAAATTTGGTGTTAAATAAATTTTAGATCCGTCCCCAGTGGTTACCAGAGCATTGATGATTTCACAATGGAGAAAGAGGTATAACATTGATAATGAAGTTCATGAAAGTGGCTTGCTTATGAAATGTGGTGATCAAACCTCTAGATCAAACAATTAGAAATAAAACTAAAGACTGAATAAAAAGGCATCTAGCGTCCAGCTAAAAGTAGTTAAATCTACAATGTAATTATTATATATATTTTTTTAATTTACAATGTAATTATTATTTAGAGACTATTGTCTCTTTTTCTGATTGAATAATTAGCCTGAGATGTAAATGTACCAACTTTTTGAAGGTCTTGTATCCAGTAAAGCAAAACTAAGAGTTTATTGAAGTTATTAGATAAAGAAATCTGCAAAACAAGATGCACTTGTTGCCAGAGTCACCTGACCAGTTAAAAATGTTTAGATGGCTGCCTTATCTCCTTGTACATTTTTTTATCTTCCAGCAAACGTTCCCATCCTAGCTCCCCTGTCTTGACTCACTGGGCTGCAGAGATTTATATCTTAAATGAACTCTCAATTAAAGAAGAAAATGGATTTTCTCACAGATAAGAGGCTTTTCTTTAACCATCAAATTGTAAGATGGAGAAGACAGATGTGGTTTACTTTGCTAAATAGCATCTGAGAGATTTAATGTCCTGGGTTCCTTTTCACAGATGTTTTAATTCAGGAGGAGTTTCACCCTGTGGAGAATCACTGCTTCACCCCTGCAGACACATGCACGTGTCTTATCTATAATGAAATCTGTGTTGCATACAGGGGACGCTAGGCAGGAACCCAGCGTAACATAATCTAGTTGTCTGAATTAAAGCACACCATAATAGAATTTGCCACTTTCTCGTGCCCTGTACAGTGCATTCACACTTTAACCGTTTCCTCTGAGAGTAAGTGTAAGTTGGCGAGAAGAGCTGTACCAGACACAGCAAGTGCAGCTGACACATTCCATATCCTCTGTGGGACTGTGCAGTCTCTGCATACTGATATGATCCTGCCTGCGCTTTCCTGGCTTTAACCTTGCTAAGCTCCTGCTCAGGGCAAACTTGGCTGGACTAGGTGCTATCAGCTTCAGCCACATTTCCCCCAACACACCCCAAAACCCATGGCTGAGACGATCTCTCCATGGTGCCAGAGCAGCGTGGCCAAGCCAGGCTCTCTCCAAAAACGCTCCCCAACGCTCAATTACGCGCTCCATGCTCCGGCCTGGTCTGCAGCTCCACATACGATAATGCTGAACTAAAAAGATGCGATAACAGCAGCCCCCAGTAAATGATATTACATATAATGACTGCGCTTGAGGATTATTCTAGTAGACCAGGCCGCTCAGTGCGGTTAAAAAGGGGAAACTGATGACAGCTGCAGTTTGGGTGGAGAGAGAGAGAGAGAGAGAGAGAGAGGGGGGGGGGTAGAAACGGATGAAAAGTAACGGTTCCTTGCAATACTGCAGAAGTCAACGATTTGCAGATGAGCCCTCTAACTAATCACAGAGTGCACTGAGAACATCTTTACCAACCACAGCTCCAGGTGAGTTTCTGTCACAGCTTTGATAAACCAAGGTATTCTTCTAGTCCAATAAAAATATATTTTGGTCAAAAAAAGACAGGCCAACCTTTAACCATGCTATATTACAAATTCAGTCATCAGTGCAGTATCAGTTTTAAAATATACTAAAAGCGTTTTAGAATTTAGACATGCAATTATTCTAATTAGGTATAAATAATAGCAATCCAACCAATGAAAAATGCATGACATAAAAAACCCCAACTCAAATAAAGATACAGAATTCAAATGAACTAGAGAAACAGATTATAGTTCTCAGTCAGTAACTTTGTTACTTTGTGCTGAAACTGTATTATCAAGAGGGCATGGTAATTCTATTTCTGGTGGGACTCCTTACCCCAGAAACGGTTTTCCAATTTTTTTACCTTCTAAACCAAAATGTACTTCTCTCTCCACACCCCCATATCTCGTTATATAAGTTCATCACATATCCATAAACATGCTGATCACTATTTATTTATTTATCTAATGATAAATAAAAAGATCAACTAACCTCAAAAACGTTCTGGGGAATTCAAATAAAATATCAGAACCAGGGTCATGTTCCCCTATCCTAAGTTCCCTGACGTTACCATAAGTAACAAACAGTTTTAATTCAGTTTTACATTAACTCTTTTTATCCTATAGCATGAATACCGATATTTATAAGTAACCTCTGTTTTGATAAGACGTCCACTGTTGTACCTCATTTAAAAGAAGGTTGAAACATTTATTTAAAATAAATAAATAAATAAAAATGCACAGCACGTGGACTGTGCATTCTGAAACAACGTTGAAAGGACTGTAGTTTACATTACATATGCGCAAAAAGAATTGTGCCTATAATCTTATCAGTAAAGATCCAGAAAAGTAGCTGTTTTAAGAAAACAGAATTGATCTGAAAGGCCCGCTGACTTATTAATCAGATTTAAATAACAGACCTGTTTGTTTATATGATCAATAAATGTTTATAAGTCAAAGCCCTTCTGATTGCACAGATGCCTATATTGTGACCAGAGTCAGATCCTGGGGTCTAAGGTGGGCTTTTATTGAATTAGTACAATCACTGTGGTTTATCATGGCAAACTGCTGACGGAACACCAACAAACAAGAACGCAGAAAGCAGATGCCTTTCTTATCAGGACTCTGGGGTCCTGGGACAAGATTAACTGGGATTCAGGTACTTGGAGGAAAGAATGAATTTATCTTAAAATGTACACATTCTAATCAGTAACATCAGGTAATGATCCTCATGCATCAACATCAACAAGCAGTACAGGCCTTCACTGCACAGATCATTAGCTCTGCTCAGCTCTCAGCTATTTAAGGCAGAAGGTGAAAATGCCCAGGTGCTTTAATTCTTCTACATTTGTTAGTAGAAACTTGACATTTGTTGCTGCTGCTATATCACGAACACTGCATTATAATCTGCGCGTACACATCACAAGAAAAAAATAATATGGTCACAAAGGCATGAACTGAGGCAGAACAGATTTGTGAAACTTCAGTCTGGTAATGTGAACACAGTCTGGTAATGTGAACTTTAAGGTTGGTGCAAAAAGAAGCTATTTCTGCCATTTCTCTTTTATATTACTAACATGACCTCTCAATGCTGTCGCTGGATTAGTGAAGTCTGAAATTCATAGACTTATTTTGTGTTAGACTTTGGTGCCACATCATAAGACGACAATAAGTCCTTATTGATCCAAATGATCATGGTGCACCCCAAAAGAAAGGATGGTTTGTGCAAACAATAAAACACAAAAAGGTCCTTTAGTGCAAACTGATCCGTTTTCTGTGCCCAATGTAAACATGCCAATGTACTGTCCCTTTTTTTGTTTGAACTTGTTTTAATCTGCAGTTAAAGTCTGTAAAAGAACTGCTGCAGACGCACAAATGTGCACGACACATTCTGCATTCATTTTAATACATGTGTTGAAATAGCACAAAAGTAAGTTGTTAAATACTATGAGAGTGTGGTTAAAGAATGACCAGAAGTAGGTGTTTTTATTGTTTAAAAGTTAGTTTCAGGAATTCCAAACATACACACTTCCAAGAGAAATATATACACACAAAACAGAAAAAAAAACTATAAAGACCAGACTACAGTAAAATATTTAGACTTCCACCATGCTGAGAGATACAGGAGGTCTATAAACATATTCTTAGCCAGAAACAACGGCATGACAAGCTAAGATAAGGAAACGGTCTCCTAAATTTGACGTGTTTCAGTTCTATAATACTGTACTCTCTCCTGCTGTGGAGCTGAAATATTTTCTTAAAGCCATCTGTGGAAGCTGGGTAGGGAAGATCACATTTGAGTACACTTTTAAGAAAAAAAATCCAAATATATTTGTTCAAGAACTGTAAAAATGAGAACAAAACCAGGGCACATGTGCTGGCATGCCCTCTGCTCACCTGCATTTGTCACAAACTGAACAGACTGTTTTAACTTTAGAATGATGGAGTCTGACAATTTTGTATTAAGGTCTGCATCCTTTGGTGCTTTAAGACTTCTTGAGGTTCTTACAGAACAGAGAGAAAAAAATGAGAGATTCAGTGCTTCAAGTTTCATGAGTTAATGGAACTTGTCATCTATCAGGGGAACTTTAAGATTAGTGAAGCAATACATCATAAAATGCCAGACCTGTTTATAATGGAAGAAACAGAAGAATTGGAAAGATTAAGCTGACTTCAGCTGCTCAAACTATGTAAAGCAATCTTTAATCTACATGTCTCTGATTATAACCTCTCCCATTTCCATCCAAGTGAAAAATGTTTCATCATTTTAGGCTGGTGGAAAGTTGTGCTTGAAACAGACTGGTGAGTAGACTGAGATCTCTAAGATTTTCAAGACTTTCTTTTGGTTCAATATTCTAGAGCAGCGGTCACCAACCTTTTTTGTGCCACAAACCGGTATATATATACACACACAACTAAAAAAAAAAAAGAAAAGTGCATCAAAATACAACTCACCATTCCGCTGAATTAGTGGGAGCCCTGTGCTTGTTTCCCTCCTACGTGCTGTTTTTTCCAGACGAGTGTTTTTTTTCCAAATTAAATATCTTTCAGACTCTGATAATCAGTAAAATATATTTACTCTGTATTTCTGTGTGTGGTCCGGCGATTCATAGACTGGTACCGTTCTGCGGCCCAGTGGTTGGGGACCTCTGTTCTAGAGGATTTCTCAAAACAAAACTATCGCCTACTAAATGGACTCCACTTTCGAAAACAGCATCGCAGCCAAGTAGCTGCATGTGATTTCTTACCCACCACCTAGGCAAATACTTCAGTGTATAATTAGTGGATACACTGTCCTGCCAGTAGATCATTGCTTGGGCATTAGCTGCCCAATAAAAATGCCGAAAGTGAGGCAGGAGTTCTAGCTGTGCCTTAGATATATGTTGGGTTTTACAAGTTAAAAATATTTTTACTGCACTTTTTTGAACTTTTCCCGCACCAGAGACAGAGAGAAAGATCCGCAGTCCTCGACGTTTCTCCAATTTAATGAGTGCCATGGCAAAATTAAGTTTGAATATATATCTAGGGTTTCTGGGAACAGTCACTCCCAAATATAGGAAACTATCCAAATTACAAAAATTAGAAGTGTCGCCTAATCCAGGTCATTTCCTCTCAGTTAACCGAGTTTCCAGAGTATCTGCCAAAATGTTTCAAAAATGTAAAGAGGAAAGAGGGATAATTAGAGGAGAGATTCACAATTATCTGCAAATAATGACAGCTTGCTCTCCACGATCTCCAAAAATACAGCCTAGGGTTCCAGTGAAAAACTGTGCCAGGAAGTGGGCAATATCCCCATCTTGTGTGACAATGTAAAGGGAAACATTCCAAGTTGTTCTGATTAATGAATACAGGAGACTTGGGGGTCAAACACATCTTGGAAAAAAAAAGAAACTGCCACCAAACTAGAAGCATATACTGATCAGCCATAACATTAATACCACCTGCCTCATTGTGTCAGTTTCCCCAAGTGACACAAAAACAGCTCTGACCCATCATGGCATGGACTCCTTTACTTTCCTAAGTAACCATCCACAGGAGAATGCTATTTATCAGACCAGGCCACGTTCTTCAATGGCTCCATGGTCCAGTTCCGATGCTCACATGCCTATTGTAGGTGTTTTTGGAGGTGGATGGGGTCAGAAGGTTTCAATCCTTTATTAATGTTTACTGTATAAGTAAATGAAATCCCTTAAAATAAAAGATGTGCTTCATAGAAAGACCTTGGGGAAAGCATTACAATTTTGTGAGTTTCTGCACATTCTAAGCAGCAGGGGAACAGTGACCTCAGTATATGCTTTGCAAAATGTTGTCCCTAAATTTCATCAGTGGGTAGTGATCTAATTGCAGCAGTAAATTCTCGGAGTGAACTCTTCTCTGGCTGTGTTGATATCTTTGGGGTTGGTTAATAATGCACATGAAGTGCCTTCAATCCTATGAATTGCACTGCTTGCCTGAGTGCCTTTCAGTTGGCTAACCAATAATTTATCTGGCTTATCTCCAAGCTTAAAATACTTTTGGTTTAACTTTAGTAAGGAGGTTACTCACATGTTTGCACATTATGTTATTTTCCTATTTTCATTTTAATACATCGGTCAAATCCTCATTAGACAATCTCTTTAAATGTACATTCTAATGTTGGCAATTTTTCTTCAAATGATTCAACCCCAGATTCTGATAAGAAAAAATTGAGATAATATTAAAAATGCAAAAAAAGTTATTTTATTCCTGTATTTCAGGCCTGCAACACATTCCAAGAAAGCTGTATACCAATAATGATTTGGTACAAAAATATTATCCATAAAAGGCTCTGAGGAGAAAACAAGGCCAGTGGACCTCCTGTTTAAAAAAAAATAACATTCCTCAAAGCAAGATTGGAATGGATTTGTGTATTTCTCCTTCTACAGTGTAGATCATTAAATGACTAAACGAATCTGGAGGAATTTCTGCGAGTAAAGGGCAAGGGCACAAGCTTAAGCTGAATATCGGTGATCTCTGATCCCACAGACAGCAGTGCATCAAGAATAGTCACCAAAAGCTGATAAAACCACACAAGCAAGGGATTACTTTGGCAAACCTTTGTCAAGCAGTAGGGTATGGATTTATATTCACAAATCTTTACCGTGCGAAAAAGAAGCCTTGTGTTAACCATAAGTGGTGCTTTCTGGGCTCGGAGGCATCTGGGATGGACCATCAAACAGTGGAACTGTGTACTGTGGTCAGACAAATCAGTATTCCAGATCTTTTTTGAAGGAATGGACGCTGTGTGCTGCAGACAAAAAGAACCGCCCAGGACCATTATTAGCAACAAGTCCATATGCCAGGGTCTGTCAGGGTATGTGGCTTTGTCAGTACCACTGGCAAAAGTAATTTATACCTCTGGAATGCCAGGATTAAAGTGAATGAGATTTAAGAGCAATACGCTGCCTTAAACACAACATACAGTGCCGGGAAAAAAAAACAAGAGATCACTGCAAAAATGTTCAGTTTTTATCTTTTATAGGTGCAAGTATTGAACTTAACAGCTTTGCCTTTGTTGCTGACAATATTCCACATAAAAATATTGTTCTTTAAAGCATAATTTTAAAGAAAAGGACAAAACCTTAAAATAAGAGAAATGAGGCAGTGTTTACAGAACTTGAATAATTCAAAGAAAACTTTTGTTCACTCAAACAAAATGGCAATAATTACCCTTGAAGTACTTCTAGTGGTGTTTTACCATCCAACTGGTCTCATTGTGAGAGGAGAGTGTTGATTACAGCAGTGTTTTTATACTTTTCCTCATTAAATAAGATGTGATTCAGGTGGTCAGTAATCAGTCCCTCATAAAGCAGAATGAGGTGCTTGTGTAGGAACTTAACAGACACTGGGATGGAGATGGTTGTCCTACTCATAGAGATGCTGATTTAAAAATAAACTGCAGTGGTCTCTTATTTTTTTCCCAGAGCTGTATTTTCCAGAGATGTCCATGCATTTTTAACAAGACGATGCAAACCCGCATTCACATAGTAAAGATATGGCTGCAGAACAACAGGGCACTGGATACGCCGGCCTACAGTTTTGACCTGTCCTCAATACAGAATGTGTGGAGGATTTTGAAACAAAAAATACAACAACGATGACACTGAACTGTTGCACAACTGCAGGAAGAATGGGACAAAATAACAAGACACGCTTTTTTTGCTTGGTATCCTCAGTGCCAAATGTTTCAGGGGTTGTGAGAAGGATAACATTACAAAATGGTAAATGCTTTACCGTCTCAACTTTTTTTTGGAAAGTGCTGCATAAAATCCAGGAATGAAGTTGACCTGACAAAACATGACATATCTTGGGTTGAAACTATCTAATAAAATAACAGTCAAAGTATACTTAATAATAATCACATTTCTTAATTGCATTTTCCACACTATACCAATTTTGTTTCGGACTTAAAACAACTCAGCATGTCTCAGATACAATCCAATCATTACAACTTCATCCATGGCCTTGGTGAAATAAGTAGAATTTTATCCTGTAATAACAAGGAACTCTGAGTTAACAGCTAAAATTAAATTGAACGTTTATTAAAATTTCACTGTAAGAGGGCTTTCTGTGAAGCAAACAAGGGATTAAATTTAGAATCAGTGCAATAGTTTGTGGATGCTGCAGTCTCCAACTGAATAGAACTTTGCTATAAAGAAGCTATAGTGGCAGGTCTCAAGGCCAGTGCTTTGTGTGCGCTGTCAACTTTGATTGGCTTTGTGAAGTTTTTTTTCTCTGAGAAGCTGTTAAAGATAAGAGACCTGTATATTTATACTCGCTCGATATCACTGCAAATTGGTCAGCACAACTTCCAGGGAGCCGAGGTGAGTTCTGACAGGAGATTTTATCTTGTTAATGTTTTTTTTCTTCATGTTTTCAGCTTGATTGTCAATTGCAGTGGAGACAGTTTTAGCAAACCAAGGTGCCAAGTTCTCTTGCAGGCAGGGGCGGATCTAGGATTTTTGTAAATCAGGTGTCACAATTTACACAAACACAGAAAACTACTTTTGTCTGTTATTAACCTGCTGTGCCTAAATGTTTTCTGATCTGGTTCAGAGGGGTTGGAGCTGCCAGTCTTGACCATGGCTGGCTTTTACTTGACTATCTGTTCCTCTCCAGTCATTTTCACTGGCTGGCAGTCAGGGTGTCTTTTTCTTCAAAACTTACTGAATATCTTGAAATCCCCTTAATACTTTACATCTCTGCCAAACAAGACAGTTTACACATACATGCAAATTACTAAGCGTTTACCACACAGAATAACAGTTTCAAACAGGACAGTTGGGTTTCATCATACCTTTCTGAATGCTAGATCAGATATTTCCCTAGTTCTGAGGTGTCTGGGATGCAGCACTAGTTTCATTTACCAAGCAATGACTGAAACGTACTGCCACAAACGAGAAGCGTCTTTTAGATAAGTGAGCTCGTCCATCAAGTTTTTCCAAGTTAAATAAAACTGATGTAGCTAGCAACTGTCTGTAAGAACTAGCTAACAATAGCCAGCAAGCTACATTTCAGCAACAGAGCAGATAACCAATGAGTGATGTTGAACAAACGTTCAAGAAAGTTCAGTCACAGCAGCAAGTAAATGCTCTTTCGCTTGTTCATGCTATCCAACGTGTGGAATCGTATGATGCTTACAAGTGGAAAACTAATCCAACCGCACAAAGAGCATCGCTATAGTTACAAGAAGTGTGTAACATATATATCTGTAAAGATCCAACCAGTGAAGTGCTGGAAGTGTGTCAACCAAGTAGTGAGAGGACAGGGGCACTTCAGGGGCACTTCAGGGGCCAATTAGACTTCAACTGGGCCAGTGACCCAATAACCCTAGCCCCTGGATGCACTCATGCATGTGGAGTCTCCAGATTACTCTCAATCAAGATGGCCGCCAATGGTTTTCAAGCTGTTTTCTGTCTTTGCAAAGACATTTAGGAACATTCACATATCAATTGGCTATTGCAAAAATAATAAGACTACTAAAATGCTTCCATTTACCTTTAACCACCAAAAAATTCAATTTAGTATTTTGACCAAAACTACTTACATTTGCTAGGTTGTGTCATTGCCTTTGTCTGCATATCGCACCCTGCTACAGTATTATGATAACAAATGTTGTACCGAACTCTCAAAAATAAATGTGTAAAAGCATACGCAGTTTTTTTTTATTATTAGAACACATTGTGACTGGCACAAATGAAATGTTCACTTGAATACATGCGGCCTAAGAAAAGGAAGACCACACATCCTGTGTTAAAAGAAATATAATGCGCGGTCCTTAAAGGTCCCATATTTAACATAATCTTTTTTTATTTGTTTCCTTGAGGCCCAGAGCTTATGTACCAAACATTTAAAACTTATTTTTACAACCGCTTAAAAATAAACAGATTGTTACTTGGCCTTTAAAGGCTCATATACAGCTGGCTGCCCTCTTCAAAAAGCAGTCTGGGCAGAAACACATCTTATACCTTCAGCACTAATGGCTGGATCTAAACAGCTGTAGGCGGAGTAGGCAGTTAAATCTAAAATGTGTTGGTCTTTGTGACATTCAAAAAGGACTGATTTTGCATTTTAGCTTCCAAACATACACTGTATATTCCGGGAAGGGAAAAAGAACATTCTGAAACTTTAACAAGGTTTCCATACAACCTCAAACTTTCGTAACAGTGCAGAAAAAGCCATTATGAGGGCTCTGTAACAGAAAAGCATAGAGCTATATTTTAAACACCTACAGAAAAAAATGTAGACGAGATGAAGACTTCTTATACTGCTACTCTCCAGGTTTTTGAGAGATGTCTCTTAACAACATAAAACAAGGACACCAAAGGCGAAAGGACAAATTACAGACTAATGAAAACTACAGTTTCATTAATCCACCTTCAGACAGAAAATGTAATCATATCGCACCTAGGCTCACTTTAAATCACAGTGACTGCAAACACAAGGGCGAGTTCTCTACAGTCGGCCAGTGAACGAATGACACCTCTCTAATATAGACAGATAGCACAAACGGGAACTAATCATTGGCCTTGAATCTAGTCCACCGAGTCAGTGAAAAGAGATGAATCAAAATGACATTTCTAACTGAGCTGAGAGACAGGGGCAGTGAGTAAAGGGCACGAGTCCCAGTTCGGACTTGGTACCTACCCTGAGGTGCTGTGAGAGGGCGCCCATGGTCCTGGCACCAGCCCACAGGGTGGATATGAGGGCTACTGGCATCGCACCTGCACAAAACCACAAACACACACACACATACATTACACTTAGCTTTATTTACTTCAGGTGCCCAAAAACATCAGCGTTCTCTTTACATGCGCTCAATAAACAAGACAACCAGACAATGATTTTCTGACAGCATGATAGCATGATCGCTTCGTTCTCAGTTTCACCCGAGTGAACAAACACTGTCAGTGCATCAGTTCAGCATTGGTTGTTTTTAATTATAAAACAGGGCTGACAGCATGAGGGAATAAGGAGGAAAAGAACCTTGAGAGAGCGAGAGAGAGAGTGAGCGAGAGAGCGAGAGAGAGAGGGGGGGGGTCACTACTCTCTTGTATGTGTGTGTTCTGCAGTGTGCCTAGATGAGTTGAGTGCTCGGATTTGGGAGAGAGCTGCAAGGCTGCAAATGCTCTGAGCTTCTCCTGCTGGAAGCAAGCAGTATGACAGACAAGGAGAAGAAAATCTTAACACACCCCACAATAAATACTTCCCTTTCAAGCATGAGCTCCACTGCTTTACGCGAGATGGGGTCACGCATCAAGATTGCGCAAAACTACAGCTCTATGATCAGTCTTCTGATTTTCTCTATTACTGTATATTTGGTTCAGTTAATTGTTTTAGAACTTTAAAAAGAAATGTTTTACTTGACAAAGGGAACCTTTTTAAACATAACATATGTTTCAGCTGATTTAGCTGACTGAACACAGCCAGGCAGGAATGCAGCCAGTCCTGCTGAAAGTAAACCTCACTTATACTGAAGCTTCATGGGGGTGCAGTAATCATGCAATTTCTACATAATGCTCACAAGATTTGATGTCAATTTAAATTTTAAATGCTGAAATATATCGGACTAACAGAGCTTTTAGGACATCAACAAACCTCAAAGAAAGCCATTATCAACAAATTGAGAACATAAGAAGCACTGATTAGTCTTCCCAGGAGTGACCTGCCTGCCAAAATTACCCTAAGGGCACAGCAACAAAGGATGGGACTTGGACGGTCCAAGTCCCGGACAACTTGCTCGTAATGAAAGAACCATGAATTCCAATCTGTATCAAAGAAACAAAGTAGACTGTCTGCATACAAGCCCATAAGCTGAAGCTAAAAACAAACAGGTTAGGCAAGAAAATGATCCAAAACAGAAGGAAAGTCTGAATGCCAGGAAGGAACGGTTTAGATTCCTGACTTGAATACAATGTAGATGCTGTTGCAAACATAAGCAGTTAATGTGTGAAAACCCTGCCAATTTAGTAGCAACGGAGGGGCACAACAATATGAAAGGCTGAAATCAAATGATCAGTTATAGTTATTACTGCACGTTACTTTTTCAAATAGTTGATTTACATGTAGGATAGCCTTTACTTAAACAAACCAAAAAAAAAAAACAACTTACAAATAACAAAATATTATGACAAACACTCAATCATGAAGAAAATCAGGACATTTCACAGCCCTGTAATGAGAAACGCTGTTCTCAACTAGAAATGGCCACTTTAAAATCAATCAGTCTTCATCATTTGAATATTAAACACAATATATCTGCCTTGCTGCCATGTGTGGTAAATGTATGTTACTCTAAGAGAAGTGACATGAAAGGCTGGTTATTAAAGACATGTTAAATTAGCAATTCAATCAAGAGCAAATGGTTGATAAATGAGGCATCATGCTGTGTTTCAAAGGGCAAGTCTCAGATATGCTGCTACAGAAAAGGATGCAGGTGATGACTCTGACACATCTCCATAAAACAAGACCTCTATTGCACACCTTACAGCTCTGTGCCTTCATTATACTCTGGCGCTGGGCCGATACGTCTGCGGCAGCCTCAAGCAAGTGTTCCCCAGCCAGCGCCACCCAGGGGGCCTCAGGCGAAACCCAGGAGGGAACACGCCCCTTCAGCACCCCGGTTTTAGACCAGTGAGGAGCACATGGGAGAAGGAGGAACGCCTTAATGAGATGCTCCAGTAGCCCTTCTGCCGTTGCCGTTAATGAGAAGAGTGCGCCCTATTAAATGGGCCTCCAATGAAGAGGGATAGAGAGTGGAGGTTCTCCCCAAATAGAGTCGAGACTAACAGTCCTACACTCTTTTTCCTCCCACAGACTCCAGCCCGGAGGACTCACCCTGCCCAACCCAGACGCCGGTGCCTTCTGTGGTCACCCAGACCAACCCCTGTACCAGATCCCTGCACTCCCGAGCTCACCACTCACAGACCCGAGTGGCTAAGAACTATAAGCTGTCTCGCCGTGACTGTGTATGGGACCCACTACGTGACGCTACAATACATTCATGCCAATGGATTAATATTAACTCAAGACAAAACCTACCAGTAGTCGTAGGTGTCGTCCCAGTTGTCAAAATGAACCAGAAAACGATTGTCTACCATGTCCGCCACTGTAGCCACACACACCAGGCAAGGGTTCTTCCTGTCCACTGCCTCCAGCTTCATGCCCACTTGGAACTTAACGGTGGATGTGGTCTGTTTCAAAAGATGATTAGATTTTATCCAGAAAGATCCTGATTTTGCTCAGCCTAGACCATGATGAGCTAAAAATCACTTTGATCCAGATGTGCTTTTCTACATTATTGCAAACTAAAGCATTTCAGTTATTCGCTTGTTCAGTAGAACAGGTACGAGGCACCATAACACTACAAAAATTATCTAATCAACAGAAATAATCTTAAATTTGGTTCAAATTTCTCAAAGGGCTCTCAGTGGGTTTGAGAAAGGACAGAAAAAAGAAAGTAACAGTATGTTACTAGGAATAAAAACGTATCAGAAAACCTTAGCTTACTTATCCTTCAGAACAGAAACATCAGTCTGAAGGCTCTGTTACAGTAAATTGTTATTTTTCATGCCACACAAGCAAAAATAGTGCCGTTTTCAACACAATTATATTTAAAAACAGATACAGCGTATAACAGATAAAGGCGCCTTATTCTGCTACCCTCCAGTTATTTGAGAAATGTCTTCTTTAACAATATTAAACAAGGACACCAAAGGCTAAGGGACAAATTACAGACTAATGAAATTGAAACAGCTTGATTAATCTACCTTCAGACAGAAAATGAAATTATTTCACAGACTGCAAACATGAGGACAAGCCTATTCTTAAGGAAGACCTCAGCTTTATCATCCTTAATGGCTTCAGAACAGGAATGTTAATTTGAAGTCTCTATTACCAGTTTTTTCCCTGCCCCATACAGGCACATAGTCACAGGAGGCTGGTTATTATCTCTGTGAGTGTTGTGATTGTATTGGGTTAAGATTGCCAAGATTGGCATGATTTTAATTGGCCACTTCAGTCACTGCTTATTGCCCCAGCATTTTGAATTTGAAGCTCCATAACAACAACAACAAAAAAGGTTTGATGGTTTTGGTTTTGGTTTTTGCTGGTATTGTTGCTAGACTGATTAGTCAATTGCCTGGTTAGCTTGGTCATTTTTGCCTGGGTTAACATGGGGTTCTTTCATGATTGGCAGATGTTTGGATGTGGGTGAAACTGTTGGATGATACTACATTTGCAGCAAATTTTTGGTATGAATGAATGTGTGTGTTGCCCACATCTCAAGTATTTGATGTGCTTTTCTTTCTATCTTCCTCCCACCAGCCGAGACTGTAATCCCACAAATTGAAATTTTCTGAACTCGAGAGGCCTGTCTCATGTGCATATATCATTTTACACACTGTGCAACATCTCAAGTGCTGAAGAAGGCAAATAACTAGATTTGTGTTTTCAGTCCTTGTGATTTCTAATTACGTAACACCAAAGTAAACTAAGCAAACTCTAAATGCGTCATCAAAATAAACTTCAATTATTAAACAGTGTTAGACAATGGGGCAAATACGTTTGGAATAAAATGGCTTTTCGGTCTTGATTTGAAGTAATATTAGATCTACCCATACCCTGTGAATAAGAAACCTTTCCCTTTTTTTTATTCAATAAATTTAAATAAAAATGGGGGGGGGGGGGTAAACTATATTATGTTGTGGTTGGAACACAAGAACAGAAGTGTTAATATCTTGCTCAGAGCAAATTTCTAGGCCCCGATTTCTTTATTTCTTTGTTGTATTCTTACATCATTACATCATTACATTTATTATTTAATTTACTTTAACTTACTTTATTTAGACTATATCGACTATTATTACAGTAATATTAAATGTGACTCATTCTATTCACAGATCATTCCTGTTTCAAATACTATTTTGTAGGCTAAAGAATCTGCTTTATTTCTTTAAATAAATTCATCCAGGATAAATTCATCCAGAATCACACTTTAAGAAGGAAAAAAAATGCAATAAAAGAGTAATAAAATCTCTGGAATGACTATGAAAAAATATAGAATGTAGAATTTGGAATATTCTTACAAAAATGAGATCAGATTGTTTTTACTTTTCTGCAGTGAGGAATTTCCAACGTTCCTTCCACCAACCCAAAGGGTTTATGTTCATTATAATTATGAGTTTGTGAGATGCTACTTTACAGACGTAATTTACACCCACCATATGTGTCACTGATCAGATGGGCCAATGTAAATGTGTACCATTCTTAAAACTGCTTAATGATAACTCAAAGCTGCAGGGCAGAAAGAAATCCACTGACACTGATTAACACTGATCCAGCACAGTAACTGAAGGCAAACTGATCACAGCTGCGCAGAGTTAGTGATGTCTCAAAACCATTTGGAATGATCTGCAATTGCTTTCAAATGGGATTTGATCTCCAGCAGGGCAATACCACATCCATATTAAACAACTGATTTAAAGAATTAGTGACACTGAAACCTTTTTAAAATCAGTCAACATGTGTTTTGATCTCCTTTGCAAAAGGAAAAAAAAGAAACAGAAAAATGAAAGAATGGCAGACGCGCACTTCCCAGGAGTGGGTGTCTCTAAAAATGAGCTTGAGGGCATACCATAGCCTCACATTAGAGTGATAAAGATCTAGAGGGTGAAACAGGTATTTGCAGGCATGCCTTGATCTAAGACTACAAGATTTGCAGAAAAGCAGTGATTCTGATGGCTGATTATTCGCATTCACATTCAGTGACAAACTAACAAAATAAAAAACTTTTTAGGTAAAGTTGTCGGTTCAGATATTGATTAATTCTGTGGCTTATAATCATGAAAAATATAGTCTAGGTTTTGGAGTGCTAAACCTCTGCAAGACAAGAGGGAGTCAAATTAAGTACTTTTGTATCTTCACTTTTAGTTTCACATATATTTACTGTCAGCTTAAAAACTATGGAAATTTTAAGCTAAAGTGGAACATGACTAATCATCAGTTATCTGCTTTTTTTATATTTATTCAGTTTCATTTTCATTGATTTTTCTGAAATGGACGAACTGATGAAAAATTAATGAAAATGAAACCGAATGAAATGGAAGAATGGTAACGCACTGCTGTGTGTATGATGTGGCTAGACAAATTTAACTAACTGCTGTGAAGTACGGTGGAGGGAGTATAATGAAGCGCTGCCTCAGTCATTGAGGAACCAATGAATCCCAGGTTAAATCAGAAAATTTACAACCAAATGGGAGGATCTCTGTTTACGGTCTGTTTAAGTGCTCGGCTAAAGTTATTATTAAAAAGATGACTACATTTATTGCATAACACTGAGTACTCTCTCTATTACATTATTATAAACCCTATGGACTTATTTTATTCCAAAGCAAACAACCAACAATCCCTCTCCAAGCAGGACAAACACTGATAACTTTGCATACTATTCCTATCAAGGCCTGTGACTGTTTAAACCATTTGTTCAGTAAAGACAGGATAATGCAAACTGTGTTGTCTATCAATTTGTTATGATTGAGATAGAGAGGACGCTTAGACAGAAATTTTAAACTAACTAGAAATTTAAAAACTAACAAACATAAAAAGATTTTTGTCTCATTGCCGATGTAGTAAAATATCCCTGCTGCACTTTTCCATTACTGGTTTGCAGAAAGGATCTCCCTTCTGCCAAGAGAGGCACTGTTCTCTGTTAGGAGAAGCCTTCAGCTGTCTACGGCTCTTTATCAGAGGCACTGGCTGACTCTGCACAAGACGGCGCACTTACGCTGTTTTGGGATTTGAACAGATTCTTTGGTGCAGCCTGAGCATTGCAAGACTCCAAGTATTTCTGCCAGTTAAACTCATTCATCTTGTAATCTGAGAGAGAGAGAGAGAGAGAGAGAGAGAGAGGAAAAAAAGAGAGAATGGAGAAAACAAATATTGTGCAATATATATTGCGACTCATTATCCCTTGTCATTACTCCTTCCTTAATCGGGCTTACAATTGGTGCAATGGAGCAGCGCATTACTTCTACGACTGAAGTAATTCAAAGTCCTATCACATGCTGCTTGACTAGAATATTATGCAGCATACATAGCGTGATTTTCACCAAGAAATAAAACTCTCCGAATTAGAATCAGTTTGCTCTTTATGCACCTTGACCTCTGTAACACTTCTGTTAAATCTTATCGGCTTCCATTATCAGGACTTGGAACCAAGTGATGAAGTTGGACTGCTGACCATCAATGGCATAGAAAACATTACTTCACAAAGGAAACTACTTCTTGTTGTCACAAAAAAAAAAAAGCGTCAGAAGAACAAAAAAAAAAATCCTAACTTAACTCAATTTAAGATGTTGGCCAATTCATCATGAAATGTACACACAATCAAGGCAGTGGTTTTAAGTAAAATACCACAAAAACAAACAGAGTTATGAGGTTTTCACACTGTAGAAATGAAGGTCTGCAGTGCTGTCCTACCTTTTGGCGGGTGAAGTTTGTGACCTGTGGACTCGCACCATCCAGCTGACCTGATGTCAAGAGAGTCAGCATTAACCCAGAAGTCGTAGCATTCCGAGTAACTATCGATGTGGAGACGCAGTCGATAGCCTATCACCTGGAGGATAAAAAATAGTAAATGAACAATTAAACAGATCTAGTTGAACTAGTGTACACATCAAAATCGACCCCGTTTACTTAAAGTATTTTAAAGGCATAATGTGGATAAAAAAAATCTAATTATACAATCTGTTGCTTATTTTAAACGATTAATCAAGGCAGGTTTGGTGCCAATTTCCAGAAACATGTTTGAAATCAATGATAAAACCTGAATAAAACTGCATAAACAATTTGTAGCATTTGGTTCATATAACACAAAATGTTTCATTTCACTCTGACCACTGCACATCTCCCCTCAACAAGGGGAGGTTTTCCCACTTACTGCTATTCCAGCAAGATGAAGGGCTCTTTTTACTGATGAGGGAACTTTCCTCACAAACAGAAGCCATTTTGAGCATCTTGGGTTTTCCCATGTTATTTTTTAAACCAGTGAATGGTCTTGTTCTTTATAATGTGTTTGCCTACAAGCATTATTCATGAGTTTGTGGATATATTATGCTGCTCTAAATCAACTCATGCAGGACTAAAGCAGAATACAAACTCCATTAGACAAAGACTGGCTTCAAGATGACAGGTATGTGTTTTTATTATACAGATTTTTCACTTTCAGACCGGCAGCTTTCTGGTGCTGGAGTTCAGGGGGTTGAGGGTCGACCACTGGGTCTGTTTACAGTGTGAAAGCATGGTCTGGTTCAAGATTAGGTACCAGCATGGCTTTGGCATCCGAACCATGCAGACGGAAAAGGACTAAATGTGATTTACTGACTTATTAAACTCACTGCACCACTACAGACAGTGCCGTTGGCACAAAACCTTATTCTAGATCAACACTCCTACGCCTGAGGTGGATTGTAAAAACAGACCCTGTTGTCTAAAAAGGCTGTCCAAAGAGTTCGGCCACATACTGCAGGTGTCATACTACGACCTACACCATTTAAACAAACACCATAAGGAAGTGTTTAATGGTTTAGCGATGTATTTAGGGTAAAGATTTGTGTGACTATTGATTTCTATTGTTTCTTAGAAATGTTAGACCTCCTCCCAACCCTAAAGCAAAATTTTGACTCCAAACACATCTTGGCTGTGGACAAGTGGGCTATGAGCAAAACTGTGTCAATCTGATCTTTTGCCAAATCATTCCTTTAATAATGCACAACATGACAGTTCTCAAAGTGATATGTCCTTAACCATTCTGCTGCAAAGCTTTTGACAGGGAAACTAACCTCAGCCACCGAGAGCACGCAGAACATGGAGGGGTGCAGCGGGTCGATTCCTTCCAGCCTCATTCCCACCTTAAAGCCATTCTTGTTGTGAGGAAATGACTGGTACTGCAAACACACAAACAAAACAATACTCCAGTCGCAGTGAACCTCTTAGCGAGAGAGTAGGCAGGAAATCTTTAAGCATTAAAAGACATTTCACTCATCTCACTAGGTCTTTTTTTCCTTTTAAAATAGAAAGGAGGAAAAAAAACAACAAAAAACAAAAAACCCAAGATGCCGCTACTCAGAAGATGCGTCTGTGCACTTGGGTTGCTATAGAAACAGCTACTCGCTCACTCTCATTTCTAAAGGGAACAGATGTCTCATCAGATCCCTTCATGAAGAAAGTGGCCCGTATGTTGTTGAGTGTGATGGAGGACTCTCTATCATAGACCTACTCTATGAACCAAAGCTTAAAACCCTTAAGGAAGCAGAGGGCTTAATCAGATCCCTGGAAAAAACAACAAAAAAACAGCACTGTTGTCAAAAGGAAGCAAGCCATGTTGGGATTCAGACTCAGGTCCAATGGGCAATGAGACGAAAAGCTGTAAACCCACTGTGGCCCTCACATACAAGTTTAAATAAAACACCCTGACAGGCTCACCACGAACACACAACCTGACATCATGAAAAATTCCACTGACTGAGAATGACAATTAACATATTTTTAGGTCTATGAAGAGAAAATGGACACAGAAGCTAGCAAAAGTGTTGATACATTATTTGGGCTTCTGCATAATAAGTGCACAAAGAACTTCTTATGATTCCATTGTCTCTGAGATTCTGTTCAAATTTTATTTACTCAGTTTACTCAAATTTTATTTACTAACTCAATTTCACAGTAATTAGATTGCTTATTACTTGTAGAAAACATTTATATTACATTATTACATTATCAACAGATTATTATGTTTTATGCTGTTTCAAGATTTAAGTGAAATAGATTTGGAATTGCTGCATCTGTCTACAAAACTATTATATTACAGTAACCTCAATAATGATTCAGTTATTACTTCTGCATATCAAGTGTTATATCAAAATTGCAACAGTTGATCAAATTTTGTCCATATTTTGCAGCCCTTCCTCAAAACATGATCCAAGTGAGTCGAGTGAAAATCTGGAAGACAATTCTGTTTAATCAGTGGATTAGAAATGTAACAAAACCATATTAAACCAATTCCCTATAATACAACTCGACGTAAAACCAGATCAGATTTATCTGCATGGTTTGTTGAGCAATTGGGATTAAATGTTATTGTTCACATTAACCAGTGAGCCCATAACAATTACAACTGAATTCGGCAGCTAGATATCCAGGAAATCAGAGAGCAAAGGCTGCTGTGTGTGTATTTTACGAGAGATATTATTACCGATGTGGTCATTAATCAGTGGACATTGTGCAAAAAGAATGACTGCTCTATCATCCAATCTGAATCAAGTGTCCAGCATTGCGCTGGTGGCTCTAAATGGGAGGGCTAATTGGAGGGCTGACTAAACAGAATACAGAGGGGGAAAAAAAAAAAAACTTGCCTGATGTGCTACAGCTCACCTTTAGACCACCATTATTGAACTCAACATCAGCCAAAGCCTGACAGAAAAAGCAAGCTTGTCTCTAATCAATATGTTCCCTTACACAAAAAGCTGCCTCTGGGCTTCTGCATGTCCCTTGATATACTGCACTGAACCAGCCAGCATGAGCAGCTCAGGAAGAAAAAAAAAGAAGCTGAGAACGAACAGCTTACTCCACACTGCAGTTGCATCATTTGCCAGGCGATCAACCTGCAGAAAACTCCACAAAGACACTGCACTGCAAGAGGCACAAGCATTTGCATCGCAACACAATCGTCTTAAAGAGGACACAGGCATTATACAGCCATAGGAGCCCACCGCAAAGATGCTCACACACTCCACCTAAAGAGAACATTATAAAGTAAAAGGAGCCACTTCAATGAGGTATTCAGAAAAAGCTGCAGAGTTAGCACATCTAACCTCATTTTTCTTCTCCTGTCAGGATGGTCTATAATTACACTCTCAAGTAAGAACCCTTGTGTATTATATTAACTAATTTAATTACTTTTTTATTAGAAAAACAGTGATACGGACTGCAAACTAAAGCAACAAACATTCTGTGAAGTGACAAGGCAGCTGTTGGCCTAGTGGTTAGGGCGTATGCCCTGCGATCAGGAAGTCATGGGTTTGATTCCCAAGATTGCTAAGCACCACTGAGGTACTCTGAGTAAGGTACTTTCCCCACACACTGCTCCCCAGGCGCTGTGTTCCTGGCTGCCCACTGCTTCACTTGGTGAATGGGTTTAAATACAGAGGAAGAATTTTGTGCTGGTCACACTGTATGTGCTGTGTGCTGTTCACGTATGACAGAATGGTCACTTTCACAAAATTCCGTTAGCCATTAATTAATGAAACAATCAGAGATTAAATCATCTAAAATGAGATACAACTGTGTCAACACTAATAAATGAGGTAAATACCGGAAAATGTCCACATCCCCTGTTGACCGTTTAAAACAACCAGAGCTGTAGTGAGATATGGACACATGTTTATTCATTTTTATACAGATCACTCAGTTATAGGGGTGTAACGATATATCGCGGTACAATATGTCATGATATGTATCATCGAGTGCTGGCGATACCCTTGCAATATGACGGCAGTTTAACCCTTTAAGCACCAGGTTTTTTGTTTACCTGGATTTTGACATCAATATTTCAAAAGCTTGTAGCTTAAAAAGGGTTAAAGGTAGAGACTTACTGTAAATTAGAATAATGTTGGGTATGACCCAAAGTTTATGTGGAGTATAAATATACTTATGTAATTTGCATATTATGACATCATTATAATGTTTACACACCAACAGGATCATCAAAGCCCTGATACACTTCCTGGTTTCTCAAATAAACCCAGCCACCACTATCATTGCTATTTCCAGCCCTATTCAGATCCAGCTCACCCCTGCTGCCTCTCTTACATCTCCCAGTTCAGGAAATAATATTCAGGTGTTGTTTTGAATGCAGAAGTTTTTTTTATTAAACCTTGAAATGTGTATTGTATGGATAACAAAGAAAGTTATTGCAATTGGTTAACATTTTGGAAATAAATCTGTTATTTGAATTTCAGTTTCATTTTTAAATTTTGTTCAAAATATCGTGATACATATCGTCTCATGAACCCAGTATCAAAATACGTACCGTATCGTGACCTGGGCATATCGTTACACCCCTACTCATTTACCATCTTTTGTAATCAAAACCAGGCAGATGCATCTAACAAAGTTAAGTGTGAGGTAGGGTGGTTCTTATGCTATGAACACTAAGATGACTGAGCTGTTGTCCTGAAAAGTTTATGAACTCAAGCAATTGGGACTTGTGTGTAATAAGGTGGTAAAGCAGGCACTGGAAAAAGTGCCTGCCTTTTAATTTTTACTTATAACTGTACACAATTAGTATTCTTTAAAAATAAAGACTAAAATGTATATAAAATCCAATGCTGAGGGGAAAAAATGTATAAAACCCAAAAACATGCAAATCATTTCACCACTTCGTTTAAAAACCATGCGCATACAATTTATTACACTTCTCCATCAGCTGTACTCTATTTACTCCACATCAGTAAACAAATTATCCTGTTTAGACATGTCTACGTTAACTGAAACCATAAAAAGCACTGTAGGCAGAGCACACATTATATACACCCTAGACTTTAATTGTGCTGTGCATGGCAACTACAACACTACTAAGCTTTTGACAGAACATCTTGTTAATGCAAATTTAGGAACTTCCATAACATTTATTTTAGGATGACTGCTCAGCGATTCTGCACTGTTACTGCATAAACCAACAACAACAAAAAAAACAGCGCTTTGTTCCTTTCCATGGGTCCAAATACAATCCTGCAGGCAACTCACTGTCACTGACCACCTATGAAATAGCCATTAAACCAACAGATGCTTATAATAGGAGTCTGCAAATATCTTGGAATAAGTCAGATTTTTCCAGTCTGCCATTTATAGTTTAGCAAAGGCTTTAAGTTATATGAATCTTTAGGAGTGGTTCCATTTCATTCCTTTTGACAGACCCAGATGCAATTTTCACCCAATGGTAACATGATATGTAAGCAACAGCCAAACGACACAGTCAGTCACCCGACACCCCCACCACCACAAAAATAAATAAATACATTTGCTGCATGAATGGAGTTGAGCTCCATTCATTTTAAAGTGAAACAGGTAAGGAGTTTGTATGAGGACAGACACTCACCTCTGTGAAGAGTTTGACAGGGGCTGCTATGGCTTTTTCCTCCTCAAGATACTGATCCCATGACCAGGGCTTCTTCTTACTGTTACCTGTTGACATTTAAAGATCACAGTTAAACACATAACTTCTTATATAAACAACATGCGGGAAAGTATCACTTACCAGCATGTAAAGACATGCTAGTGGGTAAACACTGCAAAACGTGTTCCTAATACAGTTCTAAGCCCACAATTATTAATGAAAGTAGTATACCGAGATTTCTTCATAATTAAATCAAACATGACAAGCTGCTTACCACTTGATGTAGACACTTTATTTTTCATCTTTGTCGGATCTTCTTTTGGACGCTCCTAGGACAGATGACATTAAATCAGTAAAATCAGTGAAATCACCAAATAGAAGCCACACAGCTCTGCTAAAGGCCAGGAATTGACTCTCCGTACTCACTCTGAGACAGTATTCCTCTGAAACACTTCTAGAATTCAAACTCTGTTTCCTTTTTTTCTTATCCTCTCCCTGCATCATTAGAGAACAACTGACTCTGAAATGATACATAAACAAACATTAGCAATGGACAAAGAAAGAACCAGATCTACTGGTGATACCCTGATCAACCACAGCCTGATCTACTAAGCATTCTTACACTGAAATACATTCTGAAGTATCTATATATAAATCACACATTCATCAAAGCTAATAAAAAATACATTATTCATCATTCATCTACTTCATCTACTGTGTTTCTATATGATCAAACATCAGCTGTGTGAACAACTGAATTTGTATTGAAAAAAACTGAAATATGTCTGATTTACATAAAATCTAATTCAGTTTTTTTGTTGTACACAACATATATAATAGCAGGATAATCCCTACGCTGGAGTGGTAAGTGGACCAGTGTGAATGTATGTAAATGTGCATTTAAACATGTTAAATTGAGTAAGCTCAGTCAGGCAGAAAAACAACAAACGCTTGAAGATCAGCTGTGCGATCTTAATAGAGCGTTCTATGAGCGGCCCGGATTTTTTTTTTCCATCTGCTCAGTAGCCTGCTTAAATCTTTTTTGTTTATTTAAACGGAGTTGTAATTAAAAGGGTGTTTCACGTAAATTAGGCCCATCACAATGAAATACTCGCCTGATCACAATTATATAAGCTGAAGGCAATTTTTTTTTTTTACTATTTCTTTATTGCAGAATTTTCCACTGAGTTGAGGCAAATTCCTGTAAATGATGGAAAGCAGAAAACGTTTATGTGATGTTTGTTAAAAACACCATTAGCAGGCTGCAGTGAGTAATGTTTGTGTATTTGAGCTCGAGCAGTTTGTCTTCATTAGGGGGCCACTGAGTACCAACAACTCGCCAATCAGGCACTCGGGTCAGTTTAGGCCTGTAGATTAATAGTTGCATACAGTGAACTTAAAAAATAAATAAATAAATAAGACAAATTGTTAATCGCATCTATTTGTATTGTGACAGGCCAAATGTAAATTCTATAATCCCGAGGGTAACCCGGGGTGTGTCATTTGCAAATATGTGAATACCGCATGAGTGCTTGTTTCCATGCAGCAGAAGCCGACTGATCTTATTAGCATCTCATCAGATTTAGAAGTCTGATGAATGGGACATTATGGGTGCTGCAGTTTGCGCTCATTTCTATGCAACTTTAATGAATAAAGGCAAATGTCCTGTTAAGAACAACCATGAACCATGTCTTTTGTTCCGCGCAGTTACAAGTGCCTCTAACCAAGTGTCCAACTTGTTTTAAAACTAAGACATAACAGAATTTAACTATTTCATTCAGTCAGTGTAGTACTCGCTATGATCCAGAAATTAAATGAGCGATGTTGGACGAGCAGGGAATCCCAGGAGGTCTCCTGAATTTGGATTACTTGACTCTGTAAGACGTCTGATCACTCCAATGAATGTAAATTTGGATGCTTATCTAAATGTCTGGAAAATAAACCCTATCAGCAACCTATAACACAATAACAACTACACAAACCGTATTCAAAGAAACAAGCAAAACAAGGTCATTTATACTATAAAAACTTTTTACAAAACTGAAAGTTTCCTTGCTCAGTTGCAAGACAGCCTATAACAGCTTATAACAGCCTCCTGCATGAAATTAAGAAATATACTGTACATAGTAACCCACATTTGCTCATGCTAAACTGAGTCTCAAGCATGATGCCAAAGGAGAGACAAAAATCTGAGAAAAGGCACTCTCAAAAAAACAAACCAACAAAAAAAAAACAAAAAAAAACAATAGGGTCTCAGGCAAAGAAACGAAACAAGAAGAGAAATTTAAACCTTCTGACTCTGAGAAACAATGTTTGGTTGGCATTTAAACTGATGGCATGCTGAGTACAGCACTATTGTACCAATATTAGCAGTAGTCATTAGTGACTCACCGTTTAGTGTTTGCACTCACCCAATCCGCCCTATCAGGGAATCAGTCCTCCAGCTTCCATTCCAATCACATTCTATGTCCTCACCCAGTCGCTCCAAGGCCTGGCATCAAAGTAAAAGAAACAGCGCTCGCGTAAGCCATTCCAAACACTTGGGCTGAATAAATGTATCCTACATCTACAACCTCTTAATCCTGCCGTTTAGACTAATGGAAGTGTGCTGGTAATTTGCACAAGGCTACACCGGAGCCAGCACCTAAAGGGAGAGAGTGACTGACCTCCGGCATCCTCATGCTTTTCTCAAGGACAGCGCAGCATTGACCAGAGCTATGATCTGTGCATAACTACGATTCCAGACCACGGGAAGACGGCAGGGAGAAAATTCTTCCATCATTTATTCATTCATTACAATGAATGCTTTCACCGTTCAGAGGTATACAGTATTATATGCTCCAAGAATCTGGCTGAGCCCACTTTAAAGATTCCCTAATGCACGCCTCATAACCTCATTTAAAGCTTCACTTCACATACAATGGAAGGGGGGAAATTAGCATTCTCAGTGGTGATGGATCTGTATTTTATCTAGCAGTTCAAATATTTTGGATTGAATAATGCTGCTTTTCTCCCTGGTATTATTCTTGTTCTCATCTTTTTAATTTCTGTGTTTAACTTCTTTAAGTTTAAGGGTATCAGTCTCATTCTTAAATACTCTTGCTCAATTTTCCAGCCCTTAAATAGATGGATAGGGGTGGGCAATATGGCAAAAATAAAATGACTACATCTCCCAGGGATGGGGCTGTATCTGCAATGCACTGAATGGCCATTACTTTGCAGTAAGGATCTATGTTCTCAGCGGAACCATTTTACTCTGCCAGTATGCCAGTGTGTACAGAAAGGAAAGCCAGTTTTTAAATGCACACCTATGAAGGATGCAACAGTTGGTACTATTATAAAACTGCAAAATGAGAAATATTTGTGTTCAAAACACCAAGTCAGGAGATTTTGAGAAGGACTGAACGTTTGGACTTTTGAACCAGCATCAAATTCAGTGTTTCTGAGGACGCTTGACAGAAATAGAAAACGTGAGCTGAGGCAGACTGCCTGTAAACACAGCTTCAGCTGCGAGAACGAGCGTTTGTCTCGATTCAGCCAAGTTACACAAAACACTGAAAATATATTGGCTAGTTGTGTATTCCTGTTTCTGTTATTTTTAAAGCAGATGTGCTAGTGAATGGTTATGGATGGACCATTTCTGCAGTGTGTGTGTGTGTGTGTGTGTGTGTGTGTGTGTGTGTGTGTGTAGGGGTGTGGGGAGTGGACAGACTGTGCGCATCATGCCACTGCAGTAATTCCTGGGAGCTGAATTCTCTCTGTGTGATACATGACCACAGACATCACAGGTCTGTTTTCTTCCTTCCATTTCTTCCCCACGGTGATGCCACTGACAGTGCTTAAAGATTTTTTTTTTCAAATATCTGGCATGTTACATCACCTTCTGACATTCTAAAATAGCCAAAAGACTTCCCATGTAATGTTCAGTTTGACATTTGACAAGTGGAGCTTTCTCACACACACCAGAGAGACAGAGATAGGGACAGAGACAGAGAGGGAAAGAAAGAGAGAGAGAGACAAAGAGAGAGACAAAGGGAAAGAAAGAAAGAGAGAGAGACAAAGAGAGAGACAGAGAGAGAGACAAAGGGAATTGAGACAAAGGGAAAGAAAGAAAGAGAGCGAGAGCGAGAGCGAGAGCGAGAGCGAGAGCGAGAGCGAGAGAGAGAGAGAGAGAGAGAGAGAGAGAGAGAG
>JBBPCY010000007.1:21596250-21613602 GCA_037974405.1 Brachyalestes nurse | reverse complement strand
CCATTACACTAAATTGTAAACAGAAATAAAGAATATAGACATAGCTCATCAAAACGTAAACAGAAATTGTGCCCATATCATTTAATTGTAACCAAAATGAGTAGTATAGGCCTAGCCTACATCTTTAGTAAATATGGTCAGTCTTCAAAAACAAAACATTTTGCAGTATTTCTTCTTAACTAGATTTTTTAAATCAAGCAATGTCATTATGATATAATCGATTATGTCCTACCACATCATCGTCCCCGTCTGCAATGCGATGCAGCGATTATGTCATTAATTTCAACACCCCTATAAGATACTAGGCTAATTTGGGGGGAAAAAAAGCCATTTGCCAACTTGGCTATAAACAAATTAGAATCTGAACCGATCAAAAAAAGGAAACATAGAAATACTAAATGTCAACACAGTCTTAAGACTTTTTCTGTCATATTTAATCCATAACTAAACATTCAATCACATGTGCACACCTTAAACCTGAGAGACAACACAGCGCTACAGGGAAGCACTTCAGGACTCCCTGATCACTTCTATAGGAAGGCTGTTCCTGCTTGCCTCCCTACATGCAGGAATAAGCTCAGACGGCAGTGAATACACTCTTTAATCTCAGCATACAAGCTATTCAAGGCCTGGACAACCCCCAACATCCGCCCTGTTAATGCTCAACCATACCAGAGCATAAGAGGTTAAATAATAAAGCTCATTCGCAGATCCATCAAGAGAACAAAAGGGTCAAAAAGGCAACCAACATATGATCTCAAGTACAATAATATTGACTGGCATTTGAAATGGAGAGAGAGACAGACAGACAGACAGACAGAGAGACAGAGAGACAAAGAAACCAAAGAAACAAACAAACCAAATACACAAAGCAGGCAACACCTCTCCTCTGAATATGCAGACTGAGGTGCTGAAATCTAAATGTTAAAAACAACAATTATCAAAATATTAAAAACAGCTAAAACTTACAATAACCACATTTTTCCAAGTTAGCCCAAAGAGATAATTAATATATCATTACTTACAAGAAACACACTGAAGTGCCAGAGCAGGGACAAAGAATTCTTATGCATTATTTACTAGTTAATATACAAGATTAAACAATTTTCAATAAAAGGTTTCTGGGCATTTAGCCTCTAAACTCTTCTCTGAATTTGGCCAGACACAATTGTTATGCAATCACCTAACTGCAATTAGGATTTCTCAAAATGCCTGCAAGGATGATTCATTAGGATGTAAACAAAGTAGTTTGGTGTGTTATAAAATGTTTTAGAAACATTCTCAGTTAGAATGAATGGTAACGAAATGGTAATAAAAAAAAACAGTCATCAGTTTAATGGTAAGCAGTTTAATGCCTCTAAAAGTCACATCATAAAAAGTTATTGCCAGAAATGGTAATGACTACATGGCCTAATGTCTAAAACACTTTTTTCAGTTGTTTGAGAGGTTCTGGCCAAATGGTGGAGAAATACATGCAGGGTTATTTTAAGGCCAAAGTAGTGGAGCTTAAATGGCTACATGTGCACTGAAACATATTGTGACTCCTGGTTACAATCACTTCCACAAGAAAATTCAAGTTACTAAGCTTCCTTACAATGCATTATTTCACATCTAGACACTTTGACTTTATTCACATCAGCTACTGAGTTATGCAGGGTTTTTTAATATACTAAGCTAAGCGCAATTCCATTCAATTACTTCATTTTTGACGACTATACGTTCACTCTGTGACAAACAGAATGTGAATTGCGTGTGTGTCAGAAGTAACAACAGAAGTTCTATGCATTAACAGCTAGGAAACAAGACAATGACATTTAATCAATTGATACACAGTAATCCCCCAGTTTTACGCGGATCAGGAGTCGCGGATTCAGTCACACGCGGATTTATTTTGAAAACTGAACTCATAGTTTTATGCAGAAATCCCCACAATAACGTGGAAATTGCAAATATCCTCCACCTTTTTTCACACAAGGGGACTCTTTTCGGATTCCACACCAGGGTTGAGCCCCGCGCTCCAAGCCCGATTTCTCCGCGGTGCACTCCAGGAGACCTTTCCAATGAGTCCTCATTTATATTTTTAGCCTGAGTAGATCAGGGGTTATTCCCCAAAAACCGTTCACCTCGCTGCGGTGTCCCAATACTTTTGTTCCGCGACCTCCCGAGTTGCATATCTCGGCGGGGAATTTAAATTAAATAAAGAGGCAAATACGGGTTTACCTTTACATTACCTTTAAGGGTAATGCATTAAAATGAAATTAAAGTGTTCAGGGAGCATGTTTGGGGGCATATTTAGGGTTTACAGTATAAAAACAGGCATTTTAGGCATTTTTTTAAAACCAAAACAGAACAACGCTGTTTTTCCACTATATGCGGGTGCTCTTGGAACTTAACGCCCGGTGAAAAGCAGGGGATTACTGTACTTGTCTAAACAAATTGTCAGCACCCTTAGCTTTCAGCATATTTACGCTCCCGTTAGTAAACACAATACACGGAGTATATGGTTATATGGGTAGGTGATGCAAACGTAAAACTATATCATATTTCATAGCATTTCTTGCAATTACAAAATAACTGATATGAAAACAATAGAATACAAAATAAAGTCTTGAGTCAAACAAACAATGATCCAAAATAGAAAGACTTACCCTTAGCCCCATCAAATGCTAGACTTTACCAATAAAGTATGCTTAAAAATAGTACATTTTATTCACAAATTAAAATTCCAGTGAAAATGCAAACACCAGAGAATTAACAGTGAAATGCTGTAAAAACACTTTTCTCCAGCAAATGATGTTTAAATAGTGTAAACTTAGGTGAGATGGCCACGCTGTGGTGCATCAAAACACGTCACTAACTAGAAGGTCAGTGTCTTATCACAGGGGAACTGTACTGTATGTCATGCATGATATGATACGGCACAGCCCTCTATGGAAATAAGGGAATTCCTGTTCCTCTTTTATCAGTAGTAAAAATACATCCTTCCTCAATAAAGGCTACAACTTTTCCAAAAATAAAGCCTGTGTATAATCTCGAAACTGTGTCCCCATCATCTGAAAGCAATTATGCTGCAAAGGTGTTTGCCAACACCACATTTATTCGAGAAAATCCTCTGTGAGGAAATAAACAGCAATGCTCACCTCAAATCTCAAAGGCTGGGTGAGGAATTCAAAGCAGGAACTCTATTCACAGCTGATATTTTTGCAGACAAACATTTCTGTCCCCACAATCTATGATTTGCCTTCCTCCCATTGAAATCTAAAACAATGGAAATGCTGCCACATGAAAAGCTCTTTCTTCATCTTTCTATCATCCATTCTGCAAGCATATCCAAACCTGAGCCGTAACACAAACAGCTGCCTGAATCGCGGCATCACTCTCCATGAAGAGAAACAGAAAAGATTTTAGGGAAAAAACTTCAAGTTGTGCTTTAGGAACAAGAACAGAAGAAGAGAGTTGTAGCAAAGTAAAAAAAAATACATAGAAAAAAATCTTACATATCGTGTCTCTTAAGAAATCTACATTAACTTACAAAGTGCACTGCAAAAGAACACACACTCCCTGCCTACAAGGAAAAATACAAAGAAAAGAGACTCACGCCTCCACAGAAGATTTACTTATCATACAATATCTGAAAGAAAAACACTCCACTGAAAAACAGGGCCAAACAATAAAAATATATAAATCACAAAACACAACAGCATGACGCCAATGCAGCAGAAAGCATGCAGCCTACACATCCAGTCAAAAGGTAAGGTTAAAGTCAGCATTTAATTTAAACCAGTATGATCACTTTATGAGGCGAAGGCTAGTAAAGAATGTGTGTTAATCATGGCTGTATGTAAAGGTTATTTAAGAAGGTAAATCAATATGGTGGACATTTATGATGACGTTTTGCTTAGAAAATAACCACAGATAATTCAATTCTGCATTCAGTTTGTGGAAGCGTGATCTTCATTCATGTTACTGATTTACTCATATACACACAGACAGACACACAGACAGACAGACAGTCACACGCACACACAGACACAGACAGACACAGACAGACAGTCACACGCACACACACACACAGACAGTCACACGCACACGCACACACAGACAGTCACACGCACACGCACACACAGACACACACACACACTACACTTTGCCTAGAGCGCCAAAATGTCACACCATGGCTCTGGCTGGAGTTAAACTAGATATTTATTTTACTTTGTCTTAGTTTTAGGTTTGTGTACCTTTTTTGAAATTTGAAAAACTATTTTGAATTTCAGAAAATGTAATCAATCTTTTAAATAAAAGTAAAGTGGCCCCTTAGGGTCATGCGTGAACGCACCACAGCACGCAGTGTGAACAGTGAAATTGTGAATGGGTACAGAGGTGCCACTGCCAGTGTTGGGACACTATAAATGTTGATTTTTATTAGTTGTTCATTTTAAAAGACCTGTCTTGTTTTTTCTTTTGTATATTTACTATTGCTCTAATCAAATAAAAGCATTTCATGTCCAATTTCTCAATGAATCGATGGAAATGGCAGAATAATTAATTACTAAAATAAGCAACAACAATCACTGCAGCCCTGGTACAGCTAGGTCACCTATAGGTAGGATCGGACGTGACTTTTTTTGGCCAGTATAGATACTGATTTTAAGGGGATAACATTTATTCTTAAAACATGCTCGTGAGGATTCGTGAGTCTTTTAAATCTTGAGACAAAACAGAAAAATCAAAGTTCAGGGATGAAGAGATGTTAGTGGTGTTTATTCATTCCTTCCCACCAAAACTTTCCACTCCAGATACAACACAAACTGCCTATGAATACTGCGGCCTCACCACGTTTTGTGTCGTCATTAACAGTCATTACTATCAGGCAACCAATATATCTGTTCTTCATTGGAGTCTCATCTAAAGCGTTCTACCCAGTCCCTCTATTGCCATTTGATAACTGTTTGTTATGTCAGTATAAAAGCTTAGAGACAGATTTAGTTATTCGTTAGTATCACATCATCCACCCACTCCTTAGTATAGTGGTAAGTATCCCTGTGGTTAGGGAGTTGCCCCTGCGATCAGAAGGTTGTGGGTTCGACTCTCATGACTGATAGTGGTATCCCTGAGGTACCCTTGAGCAAGGTACTGTCCCCACACACTGCTTCCCTTTAGTAAGCTGTACCACAGCCCTAAAAATTCTCAGCCTGCTCATACATATTAAAAATGATAGAAAAATCATACGTATTACAGGAAAACCACAATGTCTCACTTTCTGTCTCAATAAGGCCAGTTAACCTAGTTCAGAATTTAAAAAAATAACACTCAATCAGTAAATGAAGAACTTTTCAAGGACCTCCAGCCTCTGAAGTATCAAAAACGTGCGCTCAAAACCATCACATTGACAACCATATAAGTCTGGCCCAAATAATTTGAATATATTCAAGTGTTTGTTTCCATGTTTAGTATATTTAGTATTCAGATCATCTTTAACTATTAAGACCCCAACAGATTTCCAAATATGAAGAGCAATACTGAATACAGAAAAGAGAAAATGAGACAGGTATTTTGAAAACAAACAACTATTTGATTACTAAACATTTGAGAAAAATTAATATTTCTTATTGCATTATTACATACAATAATAATTTACCTAGTGCATGTAAGTGGAATGTTGTATTCTTTCATTTTAGTTTTAAAGAGAACAATGCAAAAACAAAAAATAATGCAAAATAACATTTTAAAATGTATATAAAACCTAAAACTAAGCCATGAATGAACATAAGAACACTACATAAACATTGCGTTTAAGTGCAGCTTTACTTTCAGAAGTACAAGTTTGAAACGCAGTAACTGTTCAGAGCTGTATGGATTAAACAAAGCCTCAATGCAATGATGTTACTTGACTGTATTAAGGAATCATTCCAGTCCTTGTTCAGACGTGGCCCAGCCAAGAGACTGAGATAAACCGAAATAGCAGCACAGCTAATAGCTAAATCTGTTCAAATTTAGTATAAAACATGGAAGTAACTTGCCAAGTCTAATAGCTACCCAAGTTACTACTTCTTTTTATTTTTAGTTCCACCTTAAACTGAACCTTGTTTTCGATTCTGCCTTGCACTATATTTGGACTGCTGCACAATTTAAGGTGGGACTGATACATTTCACCAAGGTGTTAACAAACCTGGAGCTCAACATTATCAACAAAACAGAAACTTGGCCTTTCATTCGTTAAAGGAGCTAAACTGACACTGAAAATACATCGCTAAGCAAAGATTAAGAGATTTGAAACTTACTTCTTTGTCATCACTGCTATCTAGGTCAGCAAAAGCCCAGTCAGACTCCCGCGTCTCTTATCTTTATAAAAACGGATGGGTAAATGTGTGAAACTGTTAAAAAGTGGAAAACTCTATTTTTGAGGGGTAAAACAAGCAAATTAACGCATTAAGTTTAAAATGTAGACGTAGTTAATGTTTATTGTCATATGAACAACAAACAAACAATTAACAAATAAATAAAGAAATAGTCTAAATAAGATTATTTAAATCAATATTTGATAAAAACTCCAAATTTGTATGTGGTGGTACTTCATTAAAAACCAGACTACTCTGGCAGTAAAATCTTTGCTTTGTTTTATGCAGAGCAGAACAACAAAGTAAAATATGTTTCACGAAAAAGGCCATATCACAAAACTGGCATGATGGGGTTTTTCAGCTTTTAATTAAAAAAAAAACAAAAAAAAAACACATGTCTAGATACGCCTAGAATGACCAAAACAGCATCTTATTATAGACTACTTAATCATGTCTAGTTTGAAAAAGTCTTATTAGCTTAATTTCATGCAGTATGTTATTAATACATTCATGCCATTCAGTTTGCCACTTATTACAGACACAGGACAACAACGCAGGTGTGAGATCTGAAACAGGGGCGTGAAGCATAAACAGAAGTGGTTTGCGATTATTCAGATATCAGATATCAGATATTATTCAGATATCATTTAAAAACATCAACTAGTAGGTCTGAGCCAGCACAGCACCTTTTGAGTTTTCACATACTGGCAGACTGAGACAACCTGACAAACCTGACAACTTGACAGAACTCATAGAAAACTCCATCATGTCCAAACATGAATAGTGTTTCTAAACAGAAGCTAGTGCATCTTCTCAAAAGATTACTTTACCACACAATGTCTCAAAGACCAGAAATGAACCGCAACAAATAGTCCCGCCACTGCCAGAGGGAAACATTCTCAAAATACCCATGCAAACCACAGAACCAGAGCACTTTCTCCCAAACTACTTTACTGCTTCTACAAAGTCCATTTGTCAAGAGAATCCTCCACCATTACACATGCTTTCACTTTCCCTGGTGGTTACAATCAATTTGCGAAACATTAAGGCCACACATAAAAGGGCAAAACAAAACGTCTCAAAGACTCCTTCAGGCGAAAAGGCCTCATGTCGTGTGTGTGTGTGTGTGTGTGTGTGTGTGTGTACAGGCTCTGGGTTTTGCTACCTGTTGAGGCCTCTATATTTATGACGTTGTGACAAAGTAAAGACATGGCCAGGTGAAATAGGAGCGCTTTTCCTTTCTTTTCACTTTTACACTTTAAAAAACCTGCACATTATTCAAACTGGGGATAAAAGCCACATGATACTGAAATCCAAGGACATAATAGTAACAGAAAATTCTTTCAAAACTAATTTGAAAGTGTACAGGGGAACACTTTTAAAAATCGATATCACAGTGTTTTCCACTATATATTCTATCATATATAATACATCATATATTATATATAATATCACAGGTTCAGATTGGGGCAAAGGGACATTTCTCATTATTGTGAACAATTACATCACAGTATGCTACGATATGTTTTTCTGAGCATATGGTGAACATCAACAGCACTTAAACATTTATCATTATAAAGAGAGAACGGACAGCCTGGCTGGTTTGATATTGTGTAGCTCTTAAAGCATGATGCTGTGTGTCATATTGTCCACCACTAGAATCAGATCATATCAAAGTCACATATCCTTAAAGCCCACATTTACACATATCCTGTTATTTCTCTGAGGTCCACTTTTGATGTTTGTCAAAACTCATTTGAACAGAACTAAACAGGCTGCTTTTCTTACAGTGTCTTTCATTTAGATGATATGTAAATGAGCTCTGTTTGGATTGGCTGCTCTGTATTCTGTCTTAGCTGAAAGACACTGTGTGATGTGCTAAACACCTACAGACTGAATAGCAGGACATATTAAAAAACACTGGTCTTTATGATATCAAACAACCAATTAAGTAAAAAAACAGGCTGTTTTGCGGATTAGTTTCCTATATAAGCTGAACAAACTGAAGGAAAAGCTGAAGGAAACTAAGCTGGATTCATTGTGAATGACATGTTTTGAAACCATAACACCTCAAACTTAAAACAGCAAGGAAATTCAGTGCTCCGTGACACGGGCCGACGAATAAAGTGAATGAACCAAAATCGAACTGTTTCAGGCGAAAAGAAAGTCTGACTAACTGCTGTCTTTCTTTTAAAATGACCCCAAAGGAAACTTTTACACAGTATTGTACCACAGACAGGAAACACATGCGAAGAAAAAACACCAATTTACGTCTAATTTACTTAAACTCACCAATACCAGTACATATCAGTACCGATAACATATCACTCAGAGCTGTGAGTAAGAACATCGCTCAACTTTGCCATTCTTCTAACAGGCAGTTTACCCAGAAAATTTAAAAAGACTGCGTTAGAATATTGTGTAAAGGGATCTGAGGTGTCTTGGTGCATTTTGGAGGCTGTGTGCTGATGTTTGGGGAAACAAAATCAAGGAAAACACTGTAAATGATCCAAATCACTGCAAAACCCCACAACAAAGGCAAACTTTATAACTAAATCAGACTGAAAGTCTCTGATTAATTTCTGGATAGAGTATCCATTTACCAGTATTACACACACAGCTAAACTGTGGTCTAACACAGCAAATTAGCACAAGCTCGCTTTCACAGCCACGTTCCAGCAACTTCACACATCTAGACGAAACAAGCTCCTCGCAGCGCAAAACCCTAAACGCCTTCCTTTGTCTTCTAAACTCATTTATTTTCTTAATGCAGGACCCATTTTAGAAACACAACACTTCACCGGGGCAAATCAGGCTTGAGATATGCTACAGTGCGTTTGCTCAGAGTCAATAACAACAACAAAAGAAAACAAACAGGCAAAACAAACAACAAGGCGAATGCAGGCAACAGGACTCTCGCCAGGCAATAAATTCACGCTCAGCCCGAGCGAGTGCACTCGAACAGGAAGTGCTACGGGGCAGCAGCAGAGCTGGAAGCAACTGAACAACTTCCCGGCACCCAAATGAAAATAAACAGCAGCAGCCCACATCATATGTCTGTATGGATCCCTGCGTAATACATCAGCCTACGTTTCCACAGAATCCATCATCTTCACACTGGGAGGTGCGGGGGGTTTCCACAGATAAAAGCCCATCAGAGCAGAACTTTCTCTTTAACCCAGCTGGAGGATTGGATGATGCTGCTCTAGAAGCACTGACAAACCTCTCGAACACACAGTTTACACACTTATGATTACAAGCAGATGCAAAACAATGCAAAGAATGAATCTGTTTAAAGGCTTTGAGGGTAATCACAACTATTTGTTAGGGTGGGGGGATACCACACAACTGTAAGCCCCCACAAAAAAAGTCAAGCCAGAGCTCAGAAAGCCCTTTTTCAACAACAGGTGCATCACAAATGAACAACTGCCAGTATCCCACCATTCTGGATTTAAGAAGAAGTGAGAAGTGTCCTTTTTTTCTTCCAAACCACAAGACAGGCCTGTACACTCAGCAGGGCCCACTGTCTCAACACACAAACAAACAAACAAATAAAGACCACCCACTCCACTTAACTGAGCCTCTAAAGAGGGGCGTCAAGTAGAGGGCTCGCCTTCACGACCCACCAGCGTGTTTTGTTGTGTTTTATTTTGTTTAATTTGATCCTAGTTGGTCTTGTGACAGCTCTGTTTTGTTTATCAACCTTCAAATAGCAGCGCCATGAAACTTTTTCCTCGAAGTCGCAGAGTATAACACACTCCGCACCTCGTGAGTGGAGAAACCCCTTCAAACTAGAAACGAAAGCGCCCTAAAGGGCTCAAAACCCTCTCTGTCGGTCTAAGGACCTTCAGACATCAGGAAGAGTTGAGTCTGGGGCAAACTCAGAGTTTTACGGATGGGAAACGTGAAACGGTAAAGGGTGGGTGAAAAACCGAGCAGCGTGCACTGTTTACACAGATAAATTTAAGATGCAAATAAAAAAAGATACATAGTAATTAGACTGAGGATACACGGATCGAGGCGTGCTTTCAGTTCAGCGTTACTGGGTCAGGCAGCATGTGAGGGGGAAAGGGGGGCATCCCACTTTATGTTAGCGTGTTCAAACAGGAGAGATTAACGAGGATAGCCATCTCTCTCTCTCTCTCTCTCTCTCTAGCTCGCTCGCTCTCTGTCTCTCTCTCGCTCTCTCTCTCTCTCTCTGAAACGCGTTTAAAGACGAGGGGAGGGTGAAAACATCACGTTTCCCACCCTCACGCTTCTTATACGCTCAAAAACCAAACGTTGTCCTACAGTCTGGGTGTAAATACGTCTTCTAAAGCGAGGAGCAGTATCTCGGGGTGGTATGAAATTGTGAATTCCTTACCCACACGGTGTGCCAGTCGCTTCACCCCTCAACGCGGTGACAGTAGAAATAGGCTCCAGTGGGCCTCACTGCGCATGCGCACACGCAGCCCTCTACTGGAGACAGCCCTTCAGTGTCACGCCGAACAGGTTAGTGCCCAACGAACAGGTGGGGGGCTTTAAACGGTGGTGTGTTTGTGATGCTTTGGTGGGGTAATCATAAATACACTATATGGACAAAAGTATTGGGACACCTGACCATTCCACCAACAGAGACTTTAATGACAGCAATAACAGCTTCCACTCTTCTTGGAAGGCTTCCTGCAAGATGTTGAAGTGTTACTGAGGGAATTTGTGGCCATTCATTTTGTAGAGCATTTATGAGGTCAGACATTGATGTTGGACGAGAAGGCATGGCTCACAATCTCATCCAGCTTGCTTTGTGCACTGGGTCAACAGTCATGCTGGAATAGAAAAGGTTCTTCCCCAAACTATCTCCACAAAGTTGGAAGCATGGTGTTGTCCAAAATGTCTTGGTATGCTGAAGCATTACTATTACCCTTCACTGGGAATAAGAGGCCTAGCCTAAACTGTGAAAAACAGTGCCCCAATACTTTTGTCTATAAAGTGACAGATTTCAACAGGACTGAGTACCTATCATAGGTATCATTATAATTAAGGTCTCCTAATTAGTGGATTCAGATACTTTAAGGTAATTAGGATCAGAAAACTGAAAGAGGAAATTGCTTATGTTATGACTGCAAAGACACACAGAGACACAGACTTATATAATCTAAAATCTAAAGTCTAAATAAATCCAATAAAAATCTGTAGAAAAAAAACACGCAATAAGTAAACACACTATGCTATATACACAAATGATGGGTATAAATACTATGGTAACTTATTTGTCAAATGTGAACACAGCACACAGTATAAACAGCACAAAATTGTTGCCACTGAGATTCAAACCCACAACTTTCTGATTTTAGGGGCAACTCTCTAACCACCAGATGAGCAGCTGCCCCAAGGTAGGTCCACTGCGGGCACAGATATTCAGTTGTGAACACACAGCTTGTATAATTTTCATATAAGAGCTTTGCCAGTGGAATGTGAGACTATGTAGCCACAGAAGATCCCAGTGTCCAGTGCCAATGTTGGCTGCAAGAACATAAAGCCCCCCAGCCGTGGAGCAGTGGAACTGTGTACTCTGGAGTGACAGATCTTCATCCAGCACATTTGGGAGGAGTTGGAGTTATCAGGAACTGATCATCTAGTATCTGATCTTACTAATGGTTTTCTGGTTGAATGCAATCAAATCCTGACAGCAGTGTTTCAACATCTACAGTGTCGTGTGGCCTGATCATTTTTGCAGCTGTTTCAGATCTTCAAATACAAAGAAAACCTAAGTAAACAAATTACAGTTTTAAAAACGTCATTTCATTTATTTAAGGAAAGAAGTTATCCAGTACCTTCTGGCCCTGAGCAAAACTGACTGCCTCCTCAGTTAATTAATCAACCGATTCATTGATTTTAATATGCTTGATTACTTCTAGCCCTGGTGAATTTACACGTCAACGGAAGCTTTTCCATCAATGTGAAGAGGCTAAAATGTCTGAACTAGCAGCACATTATGCCTCGACCAAAGGAAATTGTGAAAGAGATTAGAAAAATGAGCCGAAATATACGAAAGGGTTATAAAGCCATTTGGTGAAAAAAACTGGAAAAAAGAATTAAATCTTCCCAGAAGTGGGCAGCCTACCAATATTCCTCTGAAAGCCCAGCAATGACTCATCCAGTACATCGAACAAGGGCTGCTAAAAAAAAAACCCCAAATGTGTCTGAATCAAAGTCAGCGAACCAAATATTCCTGTACAGAGATGCGTATAAATATTAGGTTGCAGTTGTTGCTGCTAAATATGGAACAACTAGTTTTTTGTGTGGGAGGGGAAGTTTACTGTATTTCTTCACATGGGTAACATATTTTTGCTAAACCTTTTTCTTCAATCAATGAAATTATCATTTAAAAACTGTGTTTTGTCTTCCATTACTTTGTTTCATATTATGTTTTGTAAGAGGATCTGAAACCATGTAGTGACAAATATGCAAAAACAGAGGAAATCAGGAGGAGGCCTATTCTTATTCACGTAGTGTTAATCCTTCTAGAGGCTCTTACTGCAGAAACAAGAGGACTAGAATTCTATTAAAATTTCAGAAGAAATGGGCAGAAACTGACAAAATTTAGAACATACTGTGTTATATTTGTTTCTTATAAACAAACCAGAGGAAATGACACCACTGATTTCCTTCATATTTGTGTGAAATATTGTTAGATAAAAAGGTTGAATGTTTACATAGCATTTTATTTTGATCACAATTTTATTATAATCAGCTTATTGTATAATTTTTATGTATAATATTAAATACTCATTACAAAAAGCCATGTGTTTTATGTGGGTTGGCTGTTCTGTATGGAAATCATGGCTCTGTCCCGCAGGATAGATAGATAATTGCATGCAATAATAGTCAGAACTATTAGATTAGAGTGATTTCATCCTCCTTACAGGAGAATCACAGCTGTGCATGATGTGTGGCATGTTCTGAGGCAGAACTATTTTACTCTCTCTGCTCTACCAGACAGTAGACAAAACTGTTACATTCAGATATTCAAATCTCCTATAATGTTTGTTTTAGAAAATCATGTCAGAGTGGCTCAGCGAATGTGCTTCACCAGGAAAGTTCCCTCATCTTCAGTGTCACTCGTGATTTTCAGGGGGATTTTGGGACTCAGAGAGGATTGTTTATATAACGAGATAAGTGACATCATTTCACATTTTGGTTATTTAAGGGGAATTTTACACTATACCATGATTCATATCTGACCCCACGTAAATGCGTCACCATTTAAAATGATCATCTAAAAATGTTGAAACTAGCATTTAGACATTTTCATTCAACTCAAACACATTATTTGAAAGAATCAATCAATTTAGTGTTTAATTTCAATATTTTCCATAGAGTCAGCAAATTAACCTCTGACCTGTTCCATGTTTATACTTGTATAGGTCAGATGGAGAGACTTTGCTGTTTCACTACCAGGCTGAAGAGACAAATCCTGCTCGTTTTCACAAAGAGGTTTCCAAGCAGAAATCGTGATTTCTTGCTTTGCTGAAGTTCCCAGGAATTCATGATCAGACAGATGGTGGTCTTCGGGGTGAAGGAGATGGCTTCACATGGGGATGGCGCGGCGTCTGTGGAGGCCACAGGCATCGGCGGAAAAATCTGTGGAGTACTTGAAGAGTAGCCGAACACAGCTGAGCTTCAGTGGCTCCCCATGCTGCCAGCAGCCCTCTGGACAATCCCAACGTGGTACAATCAGACATGAGATGTCAGTTGTCATCAGATATTGTGCTGTCTGCTTCTGCGGAAAAAGGCTGTAGAATTTAGTGCCTCTGATATTTAGCAGAGAGCACCACCTACATTAAATATCAAAATATCTTATTCCTGGGTGTTCCTCTCATTTACCTTCATTATTTTCTAACACTTAGACCAAAGGCCATGTACACAGTATGTGAATTGTTTGCTATGATAAACTCATACACCACCTTTAAGTCTGGACTGAGACCTTTGAGTCAGAAACAGAGCCACGGCTTACCTGTAACAGAACCTAATCCTGATCACTTTAGTAATGCTGTTAAGAAGAAAACCAGTATGACCAATTGTTTCATTTGTTATTGCATTACATTGCCAATGGCACATGGACACTCCTTCTAATTAGTGGGTTTGGCTATTTTAACCTCACCCATCTCTAACAAGTACATTCAGTCAGGCACACAGCCAGCCGTCTCCATAGGCAAACTTTGACAGTGGAATAGATCGTACCGAAGAGCTCAGTGTCTTTCACACAGAATTGCCATAGAATGTCATCTGTCCCACAAGTCAGTTGTCAGCTGTAGTGTGTAAAACACACCACCGTTGGATGAAATGGTAAAGAAAAGCTGGAGTGATGAATCAAGCCTCATCATCTGGCAGTCTGACAGATCAATGTGGCTTTAAATTCTATGTGCCCTAATGCATAGTGCCAGCTGTACAGTTTGATGGAGGAGGAATAATGATCAGGGACTGTTTTTCATGACATCAGTCCCTGAGTTCCAGTGTAGAAAAATCACTACAGTGGACAATGGCATTCTAAATAATTGTGCACTTGGGGAAAGCCATTTCCTGTTTCAGCACGACAGTGCCAGTGGTTTGCTAAATTTGATTTAAAAGAAATTGACTGTTCTCAACCTCATCCAACACCTTTGGGATGAGTCTGATGAGCCAAGGAGCCAAGCCTTATCACCCAGCATCAGAGCCTGACTAATGCTCTCGTGGCTAAATAGAAGCAAATCCCTGCAACCGCATTCCAACATCTATTCGAAAGCCTTCCCAGAAGAGTGGGGGCTGTTACTGCAGCAAAGAGTGTACAACTCCATTTTAATGCTTATAGTTTTTGCATTGGTACACTATATGGACAAAAGTATTGGGACACACCTGTTTCTCACGGTTTGGCGCTTGGCCCCCTTACTTCCAGTGAAGGACGATCTTAATGCTTCAGCATAACAAGACATTTTGGACAACGCCATGCTTCCAACTTTGTATACACAGTTTGGGGAAGATCCTTTTCTATTCCAGCAGGACCCAGTACACAAAGTAAGCACCATAAAGACATGATTGGATGAGTTAGCTGTGGAATAACCTTCCTGGAAGAGTGGAAGCTGTTATAGATGCAAAGGACGGACCAACTCCATATTAAAGTCTAAGAATTTGAATGCAATGTTGGTGTCAGGCATCCCAGTACTTTTGTCCAAATCGTCTATATAATGGAAAGATTACTCTTAATTTTAACATAGAGAATCAAATATTTAGCATCACGTTTTAATACTCATCTCAAGAAGGGGAAGACAAAAATATGTGAAAGGAACATCAACTACAGGACTCAAGCTGGGAAAGAACAGAGAGTTACAGTGAAAAATTGGTACTATCATCTACTCACTCGCTGTCTCTTTGCTTATGGAGTGGAAAGCTCTGACAGGTTTTTATCATTTATCACTGGCTGCTGAGTGAAAGAGCTTTCACCTGTATGATATATATGTGCCTCCTGTTCAATACAGTTTACTTAAATAGTTCCTTTGACATTAAACAACAGAAATAAATGTATAGCAGCTTCACTGGCATGCAGGTGCACAACATTAATAAGCAGCAGGAGGGCAATAAAATTCATACTGAGTAAGAAATACTGAGAGGAAGCAAGTCTCAGTATAGCAAACCAGCCTCCTCTGGGTCTCACCCAGCAGCTGAATGACAATGGAAGGAGTACAAGTGACAGAGAGATTTGACATACAGAGTAAAAGCTCCTTGAATCGAGACTAAGAAAAACTAAGAATAGCACTGTCGGACTATAGCTTGGGTTCGACATATATAGAATGATAAATCTGAGAACATGGTAGGTAAGGAGTGCCAAATGGAAAACAAAAGGAATTTTCTACAGGTGATTTTAACCTCCTTTTTGTCTTTTACCTGCTTTTTAATGTGTTTACAGAGATACGTATCCAGATTTCTGTGGAACCGCTTTGTGACAATTGATTGCCATGGACCAGACCTTTAAAACATTTCGCTGTACTTACAAAGAACAGAGAACCTGCTGACTCAGAATACCTCAGCAGGTGCTTTCGGATGTGGCAAGTGCTTTCAGAGATTACAGATGAAATGTTCCCTCACGCACCAAGCAGACGAACGAATTCCGGGATCAAGTTTGACGTGTTTTAAATTGCTTTAGGATCACTAAAGGAGCGACGAGTTTCAAAATGTCTCCCCAAAGGCTCGAACGAAGAACAGCAAAACACCCATCAGCCGCTTTTATGTTTATGAAAACAGCAAATCATTCAGGAGCTCATGAGTCAGAGCGAGTGAGATTGGTCATGCACTCCGCTCTGCAAAAACATCCACAAGAGCTCATCAGCCTGTAATGGAGCCATGAAAACACTTCAGCAGCACTGAGAAATTACTTCACTTTTCCTCTGACGTGCAGCTCATAAAGCACTTTAGATCATTCACAATCAAAACACAATACTGCAAAGTGGCGACATGTAAAAGGAGATAACAGTGCATATAGCTTTATAAACACATCAGCTAATGTTAGGACACTCATACAATAACAAGTGACGTTGCTGGTTGCTAAAGTATATGTAGCAATTGGTGGTTGGAGGGAATAGAACCGTGTTATTATGGCTTGGATTTCTCAAGCGGGTCGTACTGTACAAGGCAGAAAAGTTAAACTGTGGAAGATACTCCAAGACGTACATAGACGACCGTGTGAGAAAGTAATTCACACCCGACATGGTTTAGTAAAGACAAATGTCTATATATAGAACTAGGAAGACTCGAACCAGTTGAGTGCACAAGTCATTCTTCGCCTCATTATATGGCTTTTCCTTGAGAACCTGTTGCACATGCTTTTCAAAAGGTATTATATGGTATAGTCAGTGGGTTCTGGTATTTTGGTATATGTGGTATATGGTATATGTATGTATGTATAAGGTAAGAGCAGCAAAATAATAGATTAGAAGCTATACAACAACTAATGCAAAAATATATACACACACATATATATATATACATACATACATATATA
>JBBPCY010000007.1:21572162-21587724 GCA_037974405.1 Brachyalestes nurse | reverse complement strand
TACCTGCAGTGTGTTGGTGTTCCTGCAGTGCGTGTGTTGGTGTACAAGCAGTGTGTGTTACTGTACCTGCAGTGTGTGTTACTGTACCTGCAGTGTGTGTTACTATTCCTGCAGTGTTACGGTACCTGCAGTGTGTGTGTGTGTGTGTGTGTGTGTGTGTGTGTGTGTTACTGTACCTGCAGTGTGTGTGTGTGTGTGTGTGTGTTACTGTACCTGCAGTGTGTGTGTTACTGTACCTGCAGTGTGTTGGTGTTCCTGCAGTGCGTGTGTTGGTGTACAAGCAGTGTGTGTTACTGTACCTGCAGTGTGTTACTATTCCTGCAGTGTTACGGTACCTGCAGTGTGTGTGTTACTGTACCTGCAGTGTGTGTGTTACTGTACCTGCAGTGTGTGTTACTGTACCTGCAGTGTGTGTTACTGTACCTGCAGTGTGTGTGTTACTGTACCTGCAGTGTGTGTGTTACTGTACCTGCAGTGTGTGTGTGTGTGTGTGTGTGTGTGTGTGTCCATGTGTTCATTTTGCGCATTGTAAAGCAATGCGTTGTCACATTCCAGGTCATTTCTTTTGTCTACAATCAAAACAGGAAGTATCAGGCCAGTGTGTAGTTCCTGTCTGTAATGTTTGGTAAGGGATGCTTCCAATCATCTGTACAGTAACAAATGTGTAATAAACTGTACAGCACCTCCTTTAACTTGGTGTAAGACAGACAAAAGCCAGTGTGACTTTTTTGTGCATGCGACCAGTTCATCTTTCTACTGTATTAAATAAAAAAGGGTTTTTTTCAAAATGGCCAATTAGGTAGTCTCAGTATTGACCTGATATATCAGCCGAAAATCCTGCATCATATTTAAAAGGGGGATGAATACAATTGCCTGAAAACATCTGGCCTGAAATAACTCCTGCTGTGATGTCATGTTGTTAGTGGTGTGTTACTTCCAGTGGGGTAATAGTGTTTGGGTTTTTTGAGCATTACACGATGGCCTGCCTTTAGATCTTCAGATCATCCTATGTGACAGATCCAGAATATCTCGGAAAAGGAAAGTGATACTGTGCTGTAGTGTTTATGCTAAGCTTAAGCAGCTAACAATGAAACTCAGTGACAAGCTAGTCAACAAAGAAGGGTTTATGCCAGCTATGACTTCAGCTTTTATCACATGAGCTGACTGTGATACTAACTTACCAAAAAAACCACACCAACAAAACAACAAAAAAAAAACCCAAAAAACACCCAAATTAGTCAGCAGTTGACTACTATTGCTAATGTTAGCCGCAGAGATTAAATACTTGTTTATGACAAAGCTGAACACTGATATATCTGAGAAAAACACAAAGTCCACTCTTTTGGTCATTTCTTTTCCACGCCTGTGACGATGTATCATCTGTGCTGTGTGCCCAATTCTTCATAATTCTGTCTGAGCAACGGATGCACGCTGCCCATATCAGATCTTTTTGAAGTCCATCACAATGCTGTATTGATTGGTTCGGAGGACGTCCTGTTGTTAATGCCTTGCCTTTAAACCATTTTTGAGCATCACAATGTGCTGACACAGCCACTAAAAGCCCCAGCCGTAATGAACCAAAGATGCCCTGTGGGTTAACAAATAAGTACAGCGCCCGTGGAGCTGTCATGTCTGACATTAGAGGAGGGTGATTTCCCCCTAAATCCCCTACACCTCTAACATAAAAGCCACTTGTCTGCCTTTCCTCAGGCCATGTGGGATACTTGGGCAGCTCAGTGGCCCGACCTGGGCAAACATTTGTTCTCATTCTTCTAGTTTCAAAGGGATTCTTGAATATGATGTTCATGTTTTTCATTTTGCTAATTTTGTAAGCAGGTGTGGGTAGTAACTGCTATTCTGTTACAGTTATTCTGTTACATTTTAGAAGGAATAGAATTTTTAAATTTTTAGAATTTTAAACTCCGTTACCCTTATCCATTAATATAATAGTTCATATAATTTATATATCATTTAATGATATAGTTCTGATGCCAGCTGAACACTTTTTTTATGATTTTGAGCGCATCCAAAAAAAGAAGATAGCTTCTATGCTGATAAATGCTGAATGCACTTAGAGGTTTGTGTGGTTGTGTAATTCAGAGTGTTAGTATTTGCTATTTAAACATCTGCTATATTTGTGCTTTTGCTTGGGTTGTTATTTTGGTGGTGACTCTATTTGTGATTGGCTTATCACTGTTTCCATGATATACTAAGTTTATTTCGTGAGTCAGTATCATACCAGTATTCACATTTATATGGGTACATCAGTCTATAAGGTTTTAGATGTTTGTGCCCATCTGTATGAATCAGTGTAGCTATCATGTGCAAAAGTTTGAGGAACCGCCAATCAGATCACCTGTTATATTTTCTAAGTGAAAATACGTACACATTCTCTACAAGAATCACATTTTATATATGGCATTTTCCTGCACTTTTTACATATTTCTACTGCTTTTCTGAGTACTTTTTTTTTCACCAAGAAAATCAGAAAAGTACGTTTTGACAAGGGTTGCAGAAACTTTTGGATAAGTCTGTGTGAAATGAGCCCAATCTCCTTCAGTCAGGATTGATGGCCGTTTCTGAAGCGAGTAGAACCTGGCACATTCGGCCTTGTTAAAGCTCTGTGAGGCATTTTTAGAAACCAGATGTTTCTTATTTCGCCTGAAGTCTAATTGGGGGAGCTTGACATACTTTTCTGATGAGGTCACTACGAACCACTGATATCATTTATGCTGCCCAAATAGTTGAAAAACTTTTCTGATATACAGCGAGTCTCTATTTTAGTGTTTTGCGAGCCATGGTCAGCAATTTGGCTCGCTCCTTTGATTTTATCTGTATTGAAGTGGATGCCCATTTTAATCAATATGGAAGATGGAAAAGGTTTTAGTCAATTAAAAAAATGGCCATAAGAGACCATGCAGACATTGACAAAGTACTCTGAAAGGTTTTCCAGTCAAGGGGAAGGAGCGTGAGACCGGCCCTTCACGAGTTGTGAAAAGTTCCTCTAAGACAAAAGCACTAAAATCAGTTGTGTGTACTTTTGTTGCTTTTGGATGGTGCTCTTGGCACCACGGCTCTGGAGTTGACATTCCTGGAGGAACTGGGTCACGCCTTTTTGAAGGAGTTTAAGCGTTCTCCTTTGGTTTTAGCAGCATCACAGAGGCGAGCACCGGCCCCGCATGTTTGCAGTTTAGCCCTCCGTCAGTGACCTACATTTCATCGGCGCAGGCCTTACTGTGGACTCAGTGGTGTGTTCAAAAGGTGGACATGCTGTTGTTTAGTCAAGGCAAGCATGTGCCTTTTCACAAACCTCTTGTCAGTTTATTCTGACTGTTTATTCTATCTTGACTTACCTTGTTTTACTGGGCAGGAAAGGTTCAGCTGAGGTGTATGTGTGTGTGTGTGTGGTGTAGGAGTAGATCTGGTACCTTTTAGCATTTAACTTTCAAGTACTTATGCTCCAACAATAAAACAGAAAGTGTTATTTTTTTCCCTGAGATTTAATCATGCTGGCTCTCTAAATAGTGTACTTTAAAGGCTAGACTGGAACGCAGGGCCCTAGGTGGTCGCTCAGGTATTTCTGCGGAATGTTTGTTTTAAATAAAAGCGAGCGGCGATCTGAATGGATCTGGTGATTGCGCACATCTGGGACTGGTTTTGTAAAATTATGCTCATTTCAGTGCTGCAGCTTTAGAGACGTCCACATCACCTTTCAGCTTCACTGTTGCTCGGTAGAGATTTCAGGAGAGAGCTGCATGTAAACAGAGAAGACAATGGACATTTAATGACCCCTAAAAGGAAGCGGTGGGGCTGCAAAGATTAAAGCTGGGAGAGGTTTCAAGCTGAGCCAGAGAGAGGGAACAGGACAGGATGGGGCAAAAAAGAGGGAGGGGGAAAGGGAGAGAGAGAGAGAGAAAGATAGAGAGATGGAGTGAGAGAGGGAACAAATGGAAGAGAGAGATGGTGAGAGAGTTAAAGACAGGAAGATGATATGAAAGGAAGAAAGGCAAGAGAGAAAAATTAAGAAAATAAAAGTGAAGAGCGAGACATAGAGAAAGAATGAAAGGGAGGAAGGAAAAATGGAAAAAAAAATAGAGAGAAGAAACAAAGAGAGAATAAAAGACCAAAAATGAAATAGAAAGTAGGAGAAAAAGAATTATGACAGATGAACGAGGGAGTAAGAAAGATGAAGAGAAAGACAATGAAGGAGAAAGAATGAGTGAAGGGAATGAGGGAAAGATAGACAGGGAATTTTAAAAAGTGAGAATGAAAGAAGAGAGATGAGAGAAAGAAAGAGGGGGCAGGGATGTGGAGAAATGCGTGTGTGTTGGAAAGTTGCTCGCCTCCTGCGGAGTGGGATGGATAGATGGAGAGGGGTATGTGGGAGGAGAGATGAGTTTAGGTTACACACACACACAGTTCCTGGCGTCACAGGAGGAAATCCTGAGATTGGGTCAGTTTAGCCTCGCCGTTTCTATTCCTCTCTCTCTCTCACTCTGTCTCCTCCTCTCTCTTTGTTTCTCTCCTCTGTCTCTGTCTTTCTGTCCTCTCTCTGTCTTTTCTCAAGTGACTTTGTTTATGTGGTCTACATCTCAGATCAAAGCTCTAATGCCCTCCCTCTCCTCTGCCGCTGGATGAGAGACTGAAAGGTAATCTGTGGTTTCCTCTTAAACATGGCTTGGAGTCTGTGTTTGTAAGGTATGCCATTTTTTGGGGGGGGGTGGGGGGATATCAGTTACCTTGCATTAATCGCTGCATTACTGTGAGCTAGATGGATAAGTCACAGATGCTACTGGCAGTCCCTGCTTGTTCAGAGAGTTGTGTGGTTTCCAGTTTTTGCAGTATTGCCAGGATTTGTGGAAAAGTAGCCTGTTCCGTAAGCGTGTTGCTTCTGTGCTCTTTCTCTCATTCCATACTGTAGTTAATATACTAAGTGCATTATTGGATACGATTCCGATACAGTCTTGTAACGTAATCCCTGTTGCTAAGCACTGATCCATTCTTGGTTTTGACTTTCTTGTCTTAAAACTTCAGTTTCTTGTCTTTCGCAAAGATGTGAATGAAGTCATGAAATGAGAACATACTTGGAAGATCAGGCTCTCAGGTCAGTGTGGTGGATCTCCTTCATTTTGTCTGAGATCAATGAGGCTCTCTTTCCCGTGTTCAGCATGAAGGAGGGATTCTTAGTTACGTACTCTGTGTGTGTGGTACACACATGCCAACCCATCCCGCCTGCACATGTGCATCTGTGTTCACACACCACGCAGCTAGCACTTCAGACACCAGCTAGTTGTTAATACCAGCCTACTGTCCCTGATGACAATGGGAGAGTTCGAAAATGCTGTGTTGGCTTCGCAGTTTATTTCGTTCAGATGCACGTTCATAGTCCTTAATTTGGATGGAGAGTCAGCTCTGCTAGCAGGCTGTGGTCGCGCTGCTGTGAAAACAGGTACATGTACACTGTATGTGCAGAAATTGCTACTAATGAGTCAATTGCTGACACACACACATGGCTGGTATAACCTCCACAGCATCAATAATACAGTGGAGCAGTTGCCCATGCCCAGTGCCAGGCATCAGCTAGATGGGTATTAAGCCCCACCAGCACTGGACTGTGGAGCAGTGGAACTGTGTTCTCTGGAGTGATGGAGCTCCAGTACCTTTGCGATGATGAGTGAATTGGTTGAGATTCATCAACCAATGGAAATGTGTAGCCCTGAGGTTTAAGGATATAACATAAACAAACTGGTGACTACAAAGGGGTCATGATGGGGTTAGTGTAACTTTTCTGACCTCTTTTGTTGGATATCTCTGTGTGAATTCCTGAGATCTGGCTGGTCTAGCACAAGAAGCAGTAAGAGCACAAACACTGACTGAAAAGGTGCAAACCTGTTTTTCAACAAATGTGGTATACTTGTGTGGCTGATGGAGGAAGCTCTGCAGTCTAAGCTGTAACAGGAGGGTTATCTGCTGCGAGTAGTCAGGTGAAGGTATTGCTGTGCAATCCAAAAAGCTGCTTGGAGATTAGATAGGTGTCCAGAGAATGCATTCTCACTTTGATGTTGTATTTGTGCATGTTTGTGCATGTTTATGATGGACTCACAAGATTCGAAGCAAAGAGCTGAAGCCCCTTAGGGAATGAGGAAGCTATTAGAATGAAGTTTTACTCTTAACACATAAACCATCTCGCATAGTCATGATCAATAACTTCCTCTAAGTGAGGCCTGCCCTGCTTCCAGACAGCGCAACTGAGAGAGTGAACGAGAGGCACAGCGATAACGCCTCGTTGTCAGCTAGTTTGTCCTTATCAATATTTTAGTAGGAAATTGCAAATCTAAATTGAAGCTGCCATGCCTTGCCCTACAGTGCTTTTTGACTTTGTCATCTTGGCTCAGTTCCTTATATCTCTTGAATAGTTTATTAAAAAATAACCTACATCCTGAACTAATATCATTTAAAGGTGAATGGAAACAAGGTCAGTCATATATAGTTGGGCTATATGTAGGTGTGTTTTGTTAGTTTTTTCTGATAAATAAAACAAAGACTTCCAAAAAAAGATTTTCTTTTTTTTTTTTTTCAAGGTTTCACACACCGTACTGCACTCAATCCAGTTAAACAGGACTGTGATGTGATGTAATGGATCACAAGAATGAATGTTGTCATAGTGCACATGTCTACATTTACCCAGTGTTAAGTGTTGGCTGTTTTGATTTATTGTCAGCAACAAGAGGATTTTGGACTAGGCTATTCCGTCAAGACCTTACTGTTGGAGAGAGAGTGTGCAAAGACATACTCACTTTACCATTGTATAGCTGGAGCCAACCAGGGAGAGGCTTCTATCTAGGAATTTCCACAGTGAAAGGGCAGAAGGGGGTCATTCTGCTCACCTCTTCACCTCCCTTTTCACCTCTGTCCTGCTCAGAGCTGCTCAGAGAGATAAGAGTGAAGGTCTGCATGGTGTCCCTGCTTCTTTCATCTTCGTGTCCTTAAAGGACACTCTTTGAGTGTGCGGTGTCCTATCACTTCTCATCACATCCCAAACACAGCAACTGCTGCGTTTGGGGCATAATGAAATGTCTAGTGATATGACCAGAGCTGCTTTTAATTCATGGGCTAAAATGGCAAACAACAACCTGCGTGTGCACAGATTTAGGAAAAGGGTGTGCATGGCGTTAGTCTTTTGAGATCAGCCATGCTTCTGGGGCATAGACTGGTTGGTTATAGCATGTTGAGTTTGTTTCTTGTACATGAAGACTGTGTAGTAAGTGGTTAAAATCATGCTTTGATCTAAAGATCATTTAATTGACTATTTAATTGTGTCGATTTTGAAAGGTTAGAAACTTTCCAAAAAGAACAATTTTGGTCAAAATCTAAAAAACGAAATCCATTATATTGTCCACATTCCATATTGGAATTGTCATGTATTAATGTTGTTTTCTGAAGGACTGCACTTGAGTTGAATGAGATAGTTACACTACTGCTAATGAGTCTTTTTGGTAAAGCTAAGACACAGCGGAGGGCTGGAATAATAAGTCTGCATCACAGTGGGCGTCCGAATGCTGCATTTCTGCTTCTATTCGCAGTAACTAATGTGGTCTCCTACATTCACACCTCCATGATGATGATTCACACCGTGGCAGGCAGTCATATCATTGTGTTCTATACAATGCCTCTTAACCAGTGACTCCCCCTCAGTTGGCTTGAGTCAGATGGGTTTAAGTAAGCACACTCCCACTGTTTTGTTTATGGTAGGAAAGTGCAGTATCGGCCCTTACAGAGGATGAGTTCGGCAGGGGCGATGCCTCCCTCCCCTCCGGAGCGCTCCGTGTCCCGAGACTCGCAGGACTCCATGGACGACTACTGGAGCGAGATGAGGAACATCGAGGAGGATTGCCAAGGAGGCCAGGAGGAGATGAGCGAGAGGGTCAGCATGGATGGTGAGTACAGACCACATCGCAGTTGCTTTTATCTATTTTGTTTGGTTTATTTTAGTTGCAGATTTAAGTTTAAATAAGATTAGTATGCAGAGATGATGATCCCTTAAGCTTGTGCAGAACTTAAATACATTTAAGTGTCGTGTATATTTTGAAACATTTGACTAATTGGTGGGAATAAACCTGTTTTGTTATCCAAAATAAAAGATCAAATTTTCTGTTTAGACTGCTCTTTTGTCTTTAGATGATATACAACAGAGAGAAATCTGGTTTGATTATATGGCTTAAAACAAGTGTAGTTGGAGCATCATTATCATGACTGCAGTGTTTGTGTAATTCCCTGTTTTTAGAAGCAGAGCTGGAGGAAGCGTGGCTGAATGAAGCTGGCCTCTCCACGCTGGTGTCTGGAACTGTGACTGACCACCCTGCCGAGGCCCTCCTCTCCACGCTCACCCGCTCCCAGGCTGCCATGGTTAAGAAACGTCTGGACAACTACACCCAGACCCTACGCAAGAGGAACAAGCAGCCAATGCGGCACGTCCGAGACGTCTTCTCTACTGCGGACCCATCGGTGAGCAGGGAACCTCACATGATGCCACCATTAGCTTTTTTCTTCCATTCCCTCATTCCTATTATTTTTCTTCTCAGATCCGATGTTGCTATTTTGGTGGTTTTCAGTTGCGTTTGTAGTTGACTCATGTCTGTTCATGTGAACATATTTCTGATCTACATGAGCACACGTTGTCACACGGCTGACACTGGATGATAACAGTAATGTGACGCATGGTGAGAAATGTGTCATGTTTAGACAAAAAAGTCAGATTTATAGCCTTAGGCGTTAATTACCCATGTCTCTAATTTGGTCAATTAAATGTATGAATGTAATGTGATTTGATATTCTTAAACTCTGTTGGAATTACGTGCAGATATACATTTTCTTATTTACTTCAAATGTTAAGGCCTCGTTCACACGGGCGTCTGAATCAATGTTTTTCTGGCGTTCAAGGCACCAGGTGAGCGCGGACTGAACAGCGACCGTTTTTCTGCTCATTGGAGTAAATCACAGCTTTCACACGTGTGTTCAGCCCTGGCGCTCGGTTGGCTGCGCATTTGGGTGCCGTCAAAAAAACACTGCATGTAACGTTTTCTTGGCGTCAATTTCTGCCAAAATCCTGATGAACATGAAGAAAACGCCGGTACTGAGTTTACATGGCGTCCGGTTCACGTTCTGGAGGACTGAATATGTCCCATGATTCAATTGCTCTGGGAATCGTGACAAATCAAGTTTTGAAGGAAAATGTAAAACTACAAATTCAAACACGTAAACAATCTGGAGAGAATGATTACTGCCCCCACAGGTGAATACATGAAACTACACATTTGGCTGCAGGCTGGAGTTAAACAGCGTCAGACGAACGCCAGTGTAACGCCAAGCAGATACAAAACGCTACAAAAACGCGTATGGCGCTCAGAGCGTGTTCATTTATCCGAGAATCGTCGTGTGAACGATACCTAACTCTCATCTTTTTTTCAAGGCTGTCAAACTAGTCAAGGCAAATGGTACATCACCGGCTATTTTAAATGTTTAAAACAGGACAGAGTATCTTACAAGATTTATTGGTTCTTAACATTGCTGGGCCCACATGTGTTTCTCTCAGCTGTCTGTGGCCTGATATTACTGGCAGTAGACAGAACAGCTCCTGGTTCAAACCCAGCCTTAGAGGAGGTGCCCAAAAAGCTCAGGTGTCATGTCTGATTTAGACATATGCTGATGGTATGGATGACAGCTGTGTTTAGTGTGAGTGAGGGGTTCCTCAGCATGCCTGAGACTGCCACAGCTCTGCAACCCCACTGCCAGGTCAGCTGCTCTCTACTCATCGTGAAACAAATCTGCCTCACTGACTGAGGCTGGAATGTGGAAGAGCTAGAATGGAAAATAGCACAAGGAAGAGTTTAAATTAGCCACCACTAATGCCTTGTCATACGTGGGAAGACATTCATTACATTGACTATGTTATGTGTACTTTAAATAGTTCTGATGTCGTGATGATTTAAATTGAATCAAGACCTCAAAAATGACTCATATTAACCCTGAAAATGTGTTACACTGTTACTGTTTGACTGTTTTACTCATGGTTTCAGTATTTATACTTTACTCACCTCCTAAACCTAATTCTACTGACTGATGCGGATCCCATTCCAGCTTGATGTGTGTGTATATGTGTGTGTGTATATGTGTGTGTGTATATGTGTGTGTGTATATGTGTGTGTGTATATGTGTGTGTGTGTGTGTGTGTGTGTGTGTGTGTGTGTGGGTGGGTGTGTGTATATGTGTGTGTGTATGTATATAGTCCTTTACTGTTCTTCTAGATCAATGTAATTTAGCCAAAAATATGATGTACTGGATCGTTTTAGTGATTATCTGGCCAACAAATGGTCAGAGAGGGAGAGAGAGAATTTGTGTCAGTGTGTTGGCGCAGAATGTTGAGCCATGACTCATAGCCAGCTGGACTGGCAGCTGAGACTCATTGTGTCTCAAACACACGCACGCACGCACGCACGCACGCACACACACACATACACACAGTGGTTATGCAGGGTGTGCAGGCCTGAAACAGTACACTGAAATGCCAAACTTAGTTCCTATAATGTGGTCTAGTTCACTGAAGAGGTAGAAGGGGCTTCATGGGTTTTTCTTGGAAATAAAGGTGAAGTATGAGAGGAACTACAGTGGGAAATAATGACGATTATGAAAATGAAGCCAGTGTGACGACGTAAAGCAGAGAAAGAACATTCAGGCCTGCTTTTCTGCTGCGGTCATGTTTTTCACATTGGCAGTAATATGGGCAGAAAATCTTCCATGTTGTCAGCAGTGTTGGTCTTTCTATTAGTGGAATTTTGTGCAGGGCTTTAACAGTGGCCACAACTCTGTATTGATGAATGCGTGAATATTGAGGTAGAACTCCTGTATGTCATACATACATACATACATACATGTATTATAAGGCACATTTGGACCATGTGTCGCTTTCTTGTAATGGGAAGTTGATGGTATTTTTATAATACTCAAGATGAATTTAATTTTGTGTTTTTTAGTGCTGTCTTATAGTCGCATATGTGAGTTATGAGAATGGCTGTTGTTGGCACTAATGGGGGACCAGTCAAGGATGAGTGCTTTGAATGTAAAGGAGAATCAGGGGTCACTGAATTATTTTTCAAACTGTCTTTGTGAAGTAAAGTACTGGCAATTCAGTACTTGGCTGGCAACTTTCATTAGATGCTTTAAGGCCAAAGAGTGCATATATGTGTAAACCCCAGGGTCAGCGCTATTTTCAGACTGAGGCCGACGGGTGGCCTTTCAGCACTTCAAATAGAGAAATGAGAAGCTTTTGTTTGGCCCTTTTGTCCTGCTGTTCATGTTCTCACTATGACTGCTTTCCCTGAGCTATGCTGTGTACCCATACATGGTTATTATATATGTAAAGAATTGACTGTAATCATAGTAAATATACTAGAGTGGAACAGCCAAACACATAAGGTCAGCTGGGTTCAACAACAGTGCTCTTTTACTGTACTGTTTAGTGTCAAATGATTTGTATGTTCAAGACACTTGCACATTATATTTACATTATATTGTCAAAAAGGCTATGACTAAATTCTATGACCTGGGGTTTGTTTAAAGATATATTTAGGGTGTTGATGGAGTACGTATTTGTGCACTTAAACATGATCATTTTTAAATCATTCTTTTTAAAATCATTTTTAAAATCATTCTTGCAGCCTGTTGAACATGCGCCCCCAGTATCCTCAAATGGTCAGATTGCACCAAAGCTGCCCCTCTGGACACCTCCAAAAGGTTGGTTATTTATTTATTTAGTTATTTTTTTAATTTTTTATCAAATACTGTACCAGTCCCAGTCTCTTTGAAACCACGTGCGTGTATATATATATATATAATGATTGAAAGTGTGTGTTATAGCTCGTCAGTCGTGCCCAACCTTCCACCCTGTGGAGAGCAATGTACCGGAGCGTCAGCTGGAGACGGATATCTTATCCTTTGATGACCCGTACTCTGAGGGTGTGACAGCTCATCGGAAGGGCCGCGACTGCCACGACTGTCAGAAGATCAGAAAAGGGGACAGAGATTTACCCGTAAGTGTTTTCCCCTTAGCCTGCTTTAGCTCCACTATCTACTATCACATACCCAAATGCTTTGCATTTGCTCAAGTCAGTAATGATAAGTTTTAAATGATTGATCTTTATGATTTAGTTTGTTTCCAATTCCTGAAGAAGTGACTCTGTGCTTCTTAAAAACTCTAATTTCTCACTGTATATGCTGTAATTTGGCCAAAAATATCTGTGAATCAATATTTTTTTATGGGCCTGGGTGCAATAGAATCCCTTCTTAACTATCCATCATCGTTACTGATTTAAATGATCAATTGCACAGAGATCTGAAAGAGTGGATAGCAAGAGAGCAATTCTACATGTAATACATTATAGAAACAATCTTCCAGAGCACCTTGTCCTTTGAAATCCCATCACGCACATACCAAATCACACATGAATCATATTTTCTTAGGTGAAGTTCAAACTGCACAAAATGAATCATTGCGGGTTTTTGATGGTAACTTTTATTTGTTTCTTATTTGTTTATAGACCTTTCCGATTGCGAAGCCTAAGCAAGGGCTCACTAGAGTGCAAGACCTGTCCTCAGAAGACATCAAGAAGATTAACTGCATCGCTCTGATAGAACTAACCACCTTTTATGATGCCCTGGGTATCGAGCTGAAGAGGAACCGGATGGTCCGGAGTAAGGTTCGGGGTGCGTACTGCTGAAACTTGTGTTAAACTTTTCCTCACTTGTTTTTTAATGTGGTTCGGCTGGTGTGAACACTCCCTTCATTCTTCTGCAGAAACTGGCATATTTGGAGTTCCTCTCACTACGCTGTTGGAAAATGACCAAAAGAAATTTCCTGGCTCCAAAGTTCCCCTTGTTTTCAAAAAGGTACATAACTTATCTTGTTTTTGGTCTTGGTCATGTTTTGCTGTGCAGCGGGGGGTTTGAAACAGAACAGTGATGAGTTTGGTTCTTCCCCAAGTGGAAACTTTCAGACAGTGATTTTGAACACTTGGCCTCTCTGGAAAGTTTTCGGTCAGCACTTCTTATTGTTAGGTCACCGTTCCCTCCCTTATCCTAACTCCTGCCCCAGTGTGCTATCTGGGATTATTCTGACCTGCGTGGCACTTTCTTCTCACTCTTAACAAATCCTTAAAAAAAAAAAAAAAAAAAAAATTCAAGCCTCTTCAAGTCTTGGTTCAGCAGTTTTCCTGGAGTGTAAGGGAGCTGCCAAAATCTGTTTTTCTGTTGTCTGTCTTTTGCGTCGTGGCCGTGAGGTATATCTGGCTTACATCCTTTTTGGGCAGTACATGCTGTGTTCGCCTTCAGTCTGTGATTAGGCCAAATCCTTGACTTGAGAAACACTGGAGAATCCTCTTCGACAGTGTAATTAGCCAGAGATCATGTCCTATCCGTAATCAGAAACGGCAGATCCAGTCGACTGCTGTGGTTGTTGCCATGGGCCAAATTGAATATTCCTTTGTATCTGTTTTCAGACAGAATGTGGGAGGGAAGACGTTCAATAGTCCACTGACTGCTTAAATGTGATGTTCTGTATGGATCCCTCACAGCTTAAGACCTGCTTGATCTAGTTTAAGAGAGCAATAACTAGAATAATCCATTGAAGCAATTAAATGTTCAGAAAGCTGTTAAGTTGAAAGTATGGAATAGTCAAAATGCAATGACAAGAATGCTTGTGTTAAAGTAATAGTTTGGTAAAAAATTAATTTGCACGAAATTCCACTTGCCAAATAATGTTTAGTGTACAAATATTTCCTAATTAAGGGGTGGGGGGTCAGCCATGTCAGATAACACCAGAGCTGGTACCAGTATCTCCTTACAAAACAGCCGTAAGAAGGATTAGAGTCCCCTGCGCTTGTAACAGTCATTGTCTGAAATAAATTGATAATTGATCCGCATTCCAGCTCATGAGGGGGTCTGTTTGGAATAAAATTACCCTGTTGTGCAAACAAGCTGCTGTGGTAAAGTTTTCTTCACATTCACAGCTTACAGTACTGTGTCGAAATCCATGTTCAGTTTTAATGAAAACCTGGATGCAGTTTGACTGGGTTGAGAGAAATTTTGGAGACGTATTTAAGGGCAAGATTGCAGTGACTTATTGACTTCTAGTCAATTTGGACTCAGTTTCAATCTCAGCCATTCTTTGACTGATTGAATAAATCTGGGGCAAGTGGACAACTGTGTAAATAGGATTTTTTTTGCTAAATACAACCCTTTTTATTGTTCCCCACTTACAGCTTAATAGCTTTTCGAATAATTTGTTGCCATGTCAAAATATTGTTGTTCCTTTATATGCCAGAAGTAGCTCTCTGTTCCTTTAATCTGTAAAATGCCTTTTTATTTAAAAGATTAAGGTGAATATGGTCATGAATTGTATGAAACATAGCCTCCAACTTGGCTATTATCTGCCAAATTTTCCGTTTCAGGAGCTTCACAACCGAGGTTTACTCCAAAATGTATCCAGTCTCTGATTATCCAAACTCAAACAGCTGTATTTACATCTGGTTCTGTCTCTGACATCCAGCACTGCAGGGAGATTGTGTGTTCAATACTGGAGGAGCACTATGGCTGAGAGAAGAGCAGAGTGTTTTTGTTTAGGCTTCCCTACTTGAGCAAGAGTCCCGTGGTCTGATGGGCTTATCAGTGTAAAAGATAAAGCAGCTTCTATCTGTTGTTAAATGGACTGGAATGCTGAAAAAAGCTCACGCTGCCTGGTGACTTATCTCTGAACAATGTGATTTTGTTTCAGAGAGAGAACTAGTAGGAGAAACGGGCAAAAAGCTGAAATAAGCGGTTATTGAGCAAATGTGGGACTGTATTGAGCTGTCCAGGCGTATTCTGAACAGAAAGGTACAACATAATGACATAATGTGACCTGTGTAACACTGTTTGTTTGTTTATCTGTTTGTTTACTTTCAGCTGTTATCTAAACTAGAACAGACAGGGCTACAAACAGAAGGAATCCTAAGAGTCCCTGGCTCCGCCTCTCGAGTAAAGGTAATGTTCCATCTTCTTTTTTTTTTACTTATCCCATCTTCTTACCTATTTGTGCACTTTTTTCACTCTTTGGCAAGGATTAGGAATGGTAACTTAAAACAGAGAATATTTTTAATTTATTTATCTATTTTATATTTTGATTTGATCAAAGCCAGGAACAAAATCTATGATAGAAATTCAGCTGTTTCATACTGTACTTACCTGGCTAGTGATATTCATTTTTATGAAAAATACCTGAATCAGCACAGGATGAAAGGTCATTTATAATTTTCTGATAAACTGTGTGTATATTAGGCCTGTTAAAATGACAATATTCTGCATTTGTTCGGTTGACATAATGAAATTGTAACATGATCGTGTTGTCATTCTGTGACTTGTTTATTTTCTTCTTGTTTTCAAATTTGTTGTTAAAAAATATTGTTTAATGAGTACAGCTTCAACATTCACTATACAGAAGAAAAGAACACCAATACATAGCGACTTTGTTCAA
>JBBPCY010000007.1:21516827-21535339 GCA_037974405.1 Brachyalestes nurse | reverse complement strand
CTCTCTCTCCCTCTCTCTCTCTCTCTCTCTCTCTCTCTCTCTCTCTCACGCACACACACACACACACACACACACACACACACACACACACACACACACACACACACACAAGATCCTAATGCCACAAAAGGAAAGGCGGAGAAAACAAATGCTAAAAGGAAATGCTCTCCATTTACACACTCTGTCAATCAGAGGAACACCACAGAAGAACCCCCCTCATCCCCCTCACCCCACAACCACACACACACTCACACACACACACATTCCCAGACTCAAATTCAACCAACACCCAATTAACACTGTGTGTGTGCATTTGTTAAGAACCCAGCTGAAGAGGCCAAGGTTTACCGCTTGCTTTCTCAGCCTCTTGTTAACATGGTCTTTACTGTTAATGAGGTACAAACTGGAGGCAACAAAGTTTGCTTAACACAATCTGGATTGGATCATTTCCTCCTCACAATGGGGGTCCTAGTGTTTTACTGAAAGAATCCACTGCTTTGAAAACTCTTACTCAAATCTATGATCTGTTAGTGTGATCTATGATCTTCACTAACAAATACTGTAACAGCACACACAGTGCAGCAGCACCGCTGCATCATTTAACACAGCACTTAACAGCATTTAACAGTTTGAGCTAAACAAAATGTTAATAAAATTAATGCACATCATTAAACTAAATAACAAAATGTGATTAAAAGCAATATGTTTGCCACGGGTGCCAACAATTAGCTTGACAGCGGTGGAATTTCACACCCTTAATGTAATCTCATTTGACTGACAAGTCACGTTCACAACCTCCTGGCTGAGAACTGAAGAGTGTGTTCCGTTACCTTGGTAACAGGGTCCCAGGGGCAGCTCTGGGCGTGGCCATAGCAGATGCACATCCCGCCCACTGAGATGTCCTTGATTGAATAGTAATACTAAACAAAAGAGAGAGGGAAAAAGGAGAGACACATTACAGAGAAATCACTGTAACACCCACTGATTGGTTACCAGAACATGAGGTAAAGCTTTAATTGTTGCTGGGCAACAATTATATTTTTTTTTATCATGATTAATCGCATTGTTATATGCAAAAGTAATTAATTCATTCAAAAGTAGTGTATTGCACACTTTTATTTTTAAAGTACTGCTATAGAAACAAAAGTGCAATAACATTTGGTTTACAAACACTTTAAAGTTTAAACTAATAAAGAGCTTTTTAACAGCAGTGTTCCCTTTAACACAGTTGCACAGTTACAGTTCAAATATTTCTGTAAATCTCAACTTAATGTAATCAAATCAAACATAAACCAAAGCTATTTGCCCCTGCCACGGCATTCATGTTTTATCTGATTTGTTACAGAAAAACAATTTACCCTCAGAGTCCAGAGCATGGGGCTCGGAACCATTATAGCAGTTATAAAGGTGGAACAATGCAGCACTTTAAGTCTCGGCTGGTTTTCGCGGGAGTCAGGCGTCCCATTACTTTTGTACCTATTATATGGACATAAGTAATGGACTTATGAGCCCAGCGAAAACCAGCCGAGACCTAAAGCGCTGTGTGTTACGCGCGCACACACAAACAAACTTTCAAAATTTTTAAATCTGTGTTAATGCGCAATGAAATAATTGTCGGTGTTAAGTAAATTGTGTGTTAACCCAATAACGCGTTAACATACCCAGCCCTAGTTAGAACACAAACTATAATCTTGTATAACACTATTCATGTACAATGCACTATAATATATAATATAATAAAGAAAAATATAATAATTTAATTAATAATTTAACAAATAACAATAATATTAAAAAGGTTTAAGTCAGCTTTGTCCATAAGCTTGAATGACAGTAAACAGTATTAAGGTAAAATTCCTCAGAAAAGGGGGGAAGGTGCAGCATACCCGGCGGGTGACGATGGGGTCCACGTCTTTGGGGTCGCGGTAGCTGAGGGTCATGAGGTCAGCATTGAGTGTGCGGATGCGTTGCAGGCGGAGGCGGATAAAACGGGCGGAGGTGAACTCCAGCAGCTCAGGAGTCAGATCATCAGCACCCGGCCGGCCGTTTATCAGAGACGTGTGGATCTATGAAGAGGGAGAACCAGAGCTGTAACACCAGTGGCTGCTGAGTTCAGTCCTGCATGAGCCTTAAGATGTTAAAAAATCATTTTTGCTCATAAGATGGCCGCCACACATCTTGTCCATAATCCAAACAATTTGCAGATAACTAAACAGTAAGAGGATCGTGAAATACTCCAATTTATTGAAAAATCCATGAGCAGTTTTTGTAGTTAAAAATCTGGAAAGACTGTCATAGCTTTTGACATAAAAATGTTATTAATCCTGAACATATTAGATCTACACTCTACAATCTACACAAATTATATACACACACACAGCCACCACACATAAATCAGCTAGAACAGCGGCCCCCAACCGGACCAGTTTTATGTAAAACAATATTTTCATCTATAGATAAAACTAAAGACAATGTTTTTTATTCATTTCTGCTCGTTTGTGGGCTAAATTTCATCACGTGAAAAAGACGAGTGTTTTTTTAGACTCTGATAATCAATAAAATATTTTTATTCTGTCTTTCTGTGCGGCCCGGTACCAGATGACTCACGGACTGATATCGGCCTGCGGCTCAGCGGTTGGGGACCTCTGAGCTAGAAAACGTGATATTAGAGTCAGTGGAGCAGTTCTTGTTTCAGTTGCTCAGTGGGTTTAGAACTGGACTGAGCACACTGAGAAAGCATTGTTCATTGTTCCACTCTTGGGTCCTATCCTCTAGACTGGACTACTGCCAGACTAGCACTCACCGCATGGATCCCCCCTGAATCCCCCCCAACACGGCTCTTTCCCATTCACAAAAATCACATTCACCACAACTAGAACCACAATTAGAATCTACCACTAGGATTTCCACAACACCGCAGTTAAAGCACACGTCTTCCTCTCGTCTGGTACCAGAAAGACTAAATTCAGCAGAGTTTCATGAGGCCCCCGCTCAGTGATTTTCTAAGTGAAAATAATTGTCACTCAACAAAGAACAAACATAAATATAGACACAATTTCTTTTTTTTCTTCCAAATATATTCAGTTCAACATATAAACTCTAAGTGTATATCAAAGTGTGTAGAAGAGTGTTCTCTGTAGAAAGTATGTTATTTATACTTAGAAAATCTGCAAAAGATGGCATTTGACTGGAATGTCAAAACTTTTGCATTTGACTGTATCTGATTCTGCTTATTAGGTAATAGGCACCAGGCTTATTAGGTGTGATAGAGTTGTTTACTAATTCTAACAAAATACCCCTAAATCACCACCGTTCACTGAAATGGATTTCTACACACATCTTGGTATAGTATTCAATAATTATTTGACACTTAGGCCTCATATTTTGCATTTGTAAAAGAAACTGAAGATGAAATCGGGATTTTATTTTAAGTCTTGTTTATCTTTTGAAGCTAAAATAAAGCTTTTTTTCAAATCAAAGAGAGGAAGTTGGCAAAATGGTCACTGTTTAAATGATTAAATATTGTGTGTTGATAATGAAAGCTTTCCTGTCTTGTATATGTAATAGCTTGCAGTGTTTGTAATGGAAACAGTTTGTAGCTGCATACCCTGGTGGGGAAACTCCCGTAAAGGAGATTTTCTAAAGTTGAGTATTCCACCATCATCACTGAAACAATATGAGCAGCGATGAGTTTCTCTAAAATACATTTTGTGAGTGTCTCACCTCTCCGTGTTCCAGGGGCACCAAACGGGAGTAGTAGGAGGTGCAGATAACCTCTTCGTCTCTCTTGTAGGTGGGAGGGCCAAGGCGGGGGGTGATGTTGTAGCGGGTCAGACACTCTGTGTCACTCATGGCATAATACTGCCAGGGCTGGAAATTGATGCCATCCAGTGAACGTTCCAGAATCCAGTTTCCGGGCCGTGGAGAGTTAGCCGCCTTGATGATGACGTAAGCTACCTGGAAGATCTGTTAGAGGGTGAGGAGAAACACACTTCAGTCACTAGCCTGCAAAATTTGTCATTTCCATTAAGGCTAGTTTAAAATAAATTGGGCCCTTACAGTCATGCGTGAAAACACCACAGCACACAGAGTGAACAACATGATATTCTCTCTCTGAATTAAACCCATTTAATTAACCCTTACAGTCACGCGTGAACACACAACAGCACAATGTGAACAGTGTGAAATTCTTTCTCTGCATTTAACCCATTCACCAAGTGAAGCAAAGGGCTGCTGCCACGAGGCACGCCTGGGGAACAGTGTGTGAGGATGGTTCCTTGCTCAAGGGTACCTCAGTGGTGATACTGGAAGTCCTGGGATTCAAACCCACAACCTTTTGGTTGGGCCAACTCCCTAACCACCAGGCCACCAGCTGCCCCAATGCAATTCCATGGCAGCGGTGGGATTCGAACCCAAAGGAGCCTTAATGCAGCGCCCTAGACTGCTTTGCCACGCTACCTTACAAAGCAGCAACTGCCATGTGTGGAGATTAGAAAGAATTATACAGAACATTATAGACATTAAGAAGCATGAGTATGTATTAAAACTAAATAATTTTGCCATGTCCATTCTTATAGCGCGGACCGTGTTTGCCATTTTGCTGTGACTGTGCTAGCTATCCGGACAACATTTGAGCTATCTGCAAATGGGATGAAAAGGGTTCTTTACTTTCTCCTTTGTCAAGAAATTTCCTACGTCTGAATGTATTTTTCTTCTTTACCTCCTCTGTCTCGCAAGTCAGTGTCTTTTTTGTTTTATTTCTGCTGATCTTGCAAAGGCGAATCATCTCTGTCTTCCCTTCTCATCTGTCTCCTTTCTTTCCACTGTGTGTGCCTCAAAGCCCTCAGACACAGAACAGGTTCCGACAGGCTCTCTGAACAAAACCCCTCCTTCATGACACCCCCTTCCCCAAAACCCCTGATGGGAAATCCAGGCCTAGACCCTAATCTGCCTCTTGTTTGTCCTCTGGCCTTTTAAAACTCACTTTATATGTGAACACTCAATTTTCACTTCCATAACCCGTAAAAGTCAGGAGTTGTTGCTCTGTTTTTGCTGTTCTATTCAAATGTAATAATGTAATTACATACAGTCAAGAACACACTTCTGCATATTTTAATGCAAATACTAGGAGGATACACCGTAGACTGATTCATTGTAGAATATTTTGAACAAAAACTGAATAAAGAAAAACGATGACTGTATTCAGTTGTGGCATATTTTGCTAATTAGACTAGAGCTGGAAAGCAGGAGGTGTTAGTTTATGACATATCTGTGCTGGACCAAGCTATTGATTGGTGCTGGCTGTTTACAAACACTGGTGTTCAAGCAATGCAGCCGCATCAGATATCAGTATTGATTCAATGCACATTTTCCATAAAGCATCATCACATTCTCACAATGCACATCATCACATACTTGCAATGTGATACAAAGATGTGTTGATGCAAAAGCTGAAATGACGGTTTTGTGCTAAATATAATATTTGAAATGTGACCTGTGTCAAAGTTATAGCACATTTTATATAATGTTTTTTTTTTCAGTATGTTAAATTAAGGCATAAATATAAACTGTGGACTAAAGTGTGCAGTAAAACGACATTTTCAGGTAAAAAAAAAAAGTAAAGAACACGTACTTACTTTCAGAAAACCAACAAAACATTTGACCAAACCTTACCTATACATAAAAATGTGACTAAGTTGGCATAATTAATTACATTTGCATTTGACCTTCAAAAGTTTAAAAAACCATAATTCACTGATGCCCTACACCCAACCACCACGGACTACACAATATGGGCAACACGATTTCATTATAATGATACATTATCTGACATCAATATTCTTTTATGGGCATATTGTGATATTACCAATGCTTAAGGAATGCCCAAATGCATGTTTCAGAGCAAAGGGATCCTAATTGGTCCTGTTCAGTTAAATGCTCTGCACTGCAGTGTATGAGTATAAAAAGTATAAAAATGCACCTTTTTACTGGCAGGGGAGTTTCCCTTCACCAGAGTCTGGGGGAATCCATGCCCCCGTGCTGACCTCAGGAATGCCCCGACAAGGAGCTGCCCAGGCCCGACACTATGGACTAATTATTCAAAGTGGAAAACACAGGCTTCAAAGTTCACAGTGGGCTTTCCACACCCTGGTCTGCATCACGATTGTTGTTGATCTTTGCCTCCATTTGCCCTCTGCTTTGATACCCTGGTGGTCCGGGAGCCCCATGTTTGCTGGCAGCTTAGCAATGTCAAGGTGATGCTACAAACAAACACGTTCACATCCTCAGCCGAGTCAATACTGGCTTGTGTGGATGGACCTGAATATTCCGAGGGACTTCCTCGAGATAGATGTGTAGGAGAGTAGGCGTGTTAAAATGCCCACTTATCTTCACATTTGATCTGAAGCCGCAAGCTTCCCAGACCCCTTGTCGTGACAAGACGTCTGAAGATTCTCACGGAGCAGAAATCAAAGGAGTGGGTGATGTTTTATTAAAGGGTGCTGTTTCAGTTCATTTCCCAAACCAACAACCTCTGACACGTTTAATGGCTTTGATATGCATATGGTAATCATATGTTGGTTTACTGACATATCACAGTGTGGTTGCCATGGGTACCAGCTACAGCAATCCGAAACCAAATGAACGGATAACATTTGGAAAAGGCTGAAAATTCCATTTTATATACAGCTTACAGCTTGACCTTTTAAAAAAAGTGTAAAGAAAACAGAACAGCAAAAATATGAAGGAATATGAAATGTTCATGCAATCTATATCTCGCAGATTAAGGCCATTTCTGAATAGGGCCTTTGTTTCTCTAACTGTATATCTCACTGCAGCACCTCCTCTGATCAAGTGGCACTCAACCTTGAGCAATAAAACATTGTGTCTACAATGAGACGATGCATTCAAGGGTATTTGGTTGTATTCCAAGGTAGAAGAATAAACCGTGCGATATCACAGAACTAAGAAAGAATGGTAAGCTTTTAGCACCAGATCCCTATTAAGACTCCATGCTGTATTCACAGGCTCAGAAAACCCAAAGCAAACAGTTCTCAATCAGGGAAAGGTGTGACAAATTAGCTAGCTCATCTGTTGATGCCTGCCATAGAATCCCTCAACCAGGGAGCCAAGCACTTGATCCAATTAACAGCACCACGCCAAACAAACAGGAGAGGAAGCCATCTGGGGGGTCTCTCATCCTGTTAGGCCCCCCATGTTACAGTCCACTGTAAACACACAAGCTCCGCTGTCCAAACACCTACAGAGAGATCAGGCCAGCTGTGTTGGCCCTCACAGACACACACCAACAACCTGTTCCCTGCATTCACTAAAACGACGCTGGTCTAGAGTGCAGTAAATGCTGTTCGTTAACACGTCTCCTGAAGGTGACAACAAACACACTGTCACCTAGGCCGAATGCAGACGCATGGAACTATTTGGCAAATGTCAAAAGCTGCTTCTAAAACTTAGAAATGCTTCAAGAACTACACATGGCTTCGCTTAAAGAAAAGGCCCAAGGCAGTAAAATCCATAGCTTTAAAAACAAAAGGGCCTTATAGGTGCTAATGTTCATTGTACAAGTAGACAAAGTGATACAGCAGCAGGGTTTTAAACCAAAAGTGTCCAGAATTAAACTTTGCATCAGCTTATCAACTGAATAATTAAACATTCACTCACTCCAGGTGCTACTATATTTGGTTTCTCATGTAGCTTCTCCTAATCCCCTAAGTATGTCCCCCCCCAGGCCCCAGGGTCTTGATTTGGCCTCGGTGACGCTTGGTTGCTTTGTCCTGGCCTGTATTGTGTCCATCCCCCTCTGCACACCCTTCCCCCGCTCTCACCAACTCAGACAAAAGCCTGACTCATCTTTACCCCAGATTAGCGAAATGCCTGTGGCTAAATGCATCTCTTTTTATGTGGTCGGACTCAGCCTTAAATTCCAGCTCTGGAATTGCGATTCCAAACCTTGGCTAGCACATCTGCAGTTTTGTAGCTGTAAGTTAAATCTAACTACAGATGACGCAGAGCATATGGTAGCCTGTTTGTTTTAGGTGAAGTACAAAAAGGAACATGTAGGAGGGCATATACAACCAGCACGGATCATCTCTGTCACTTTTTCATTGTAGTTCACCTCATTTTTGCGTGAATAAAATGTATATAGTTTGAGCCACCATACTTTCTATAACTATAAGCCTTTATAGCATACAACTGTTCTGAATAAAGCAATCCACTTACTTTGAAAAATGAATAAAGGTAATAGGCATTCTCACACAAGGTAAGCCTGTTTTATTCATGTTACCAGTTCATTTTAGCGGCTGTGTTAAGAACATTCACAGCAGCTCAGCATTCCAGAAGCAGTGCTGAACTTTTTCTTTGTGCCACACACATCATGCAGCAAAAATAATAATAATAATCAAACCATGAAATGCTAATTTTACAATTCATGAAAGTGAAATACTGGGTAACATTTTTTGGCAGATCTACAGGCTGGAAATGAATAGAACGGAAACATAACTAGGCAAAGTAACTGATTATACCATGCATCTATTTGGTAAATGGATAACTGTACATTGTGCTTGCAACCAGTTATACTATCTATAAGTTAAGATTAAGAAGCACAGTGTATACCGTATGTACAACTGTATGTTCCCACATGCACACATACCATAACAGATCATTTAAAGCTCACATCAAAGTCCACTATAATCAGAGAGCGCAGATTAGTACATAAGTCATGGCTTTAAATGAACCCTTGTGCCTAGCACTGGCCGGACTGCATTTTGTCATAACAAGCTTAGCAATGTATAATTAGAATAGGATAAGTCCCCCTGTGATCTCATTAATGGTGAAAATAACTCATTAACTGTGAAAATAAAGCTCCACTGACTTTCACACTAACCTGTATTTACCAAAGCCCAACACTGGCAATCAAAGAACTGTAGGTTGTATTTGGAGTGTTTAACTGTAATTATACATTCCCTAGTTCTTCCTATAGATGGATTTCTGGAATGTTGTTTCATTTTAAAAGTGTTACTGGGGGCCAAGCACCGTAAGGGCGTCTATGGCAGCTCCTAGAACTGTATGGTAAAAGAAAAATCACACAGATTTAGTTTCACGTCTGTATCTTGAGCACTATAGAGCTACCAGTGGGTCAAATCTGGAGGTTAACTGATCTAATTTTTCAGCCTTAAAAATGTTAAAATATTAGGTACCACTGGGTTCATTGAGTGAAGCAGACTTCCAATTTCTCCATATTTAATTTTATCAACAAATGGTTTTTACTACTCCTCTGACAAACAAAAGCATTCAGATTCGGCAGCCAATCGTGTGGAAGTGAGGCCATAACTCAGCGAAGGTTTGATCCATCAAACCAGACTTAGACACTAAACGGCATTGTAAAAAGCAAAAATCTGTTTAGAATAGAATAGAACAGAATATCCTTGTCATTACAATCCACAGTGCAACGGAATAAGATTTGCATCTCTTTAGATGCTTCTCTTGTAACTATAAGCATAAAACATATAAAGCAAATAACAAATGGACTGTGATATTCAAGTGGATACCAACGCATTCGCCTTCACAGCTGCTGAGCTGCTGAGTCTGGATGGTTGTCAAGTCCTCCTACCTGATGAAGCTGCCATTTTGTATTTTATCTAAATGTTTAAAAAAAATGCTCACAGGCCACAAAGTTTGCCCAGTCTTCACCAAATTTGACCCAGATGCTCATCAGACCAAGCCTCACAAGAGTTATAAGAGGAATGTGCAGAGCTTGTATTTGAGCAGCAAAGCCGCAAACCGGAAATGAGATCATTACTCAGCGGTGGTTTGAAACTAAGACTACAATCAAAGATCACTGCTTGAGCACTTTCCATTACCAATATTGACCAACGGCCTAAAGCATTAACATGTTTTTTATTTAAAATCTTTTGTCCTCCAAGAAGAGCAAAGTACATAGCAGTCTGGGGGTAACCACATATTAATGATTACCAACATTTTGACCTCAGTAACTCAGGAACTACTTCAATGATACAAACTAAGCAGGTGTATCCCTGCTGTTTCAAAATCATCTTCTTGGCTATTACAGACATGGTAAAGATGGCGTGTGGAAAGAGCTTCATTTTGCCCCAAAAAACAGAGGATGCCTGGAACAAACCATGGTTAAGACCATACTCATGCATGCACATGGCATCAAGGTAATTTCTGGTATAAACCAGACATGTCTGGAGGTCAGTCATGTTCACTGACCAGTGTGCTAGTTATCCAGTTCTGAATGTCAGTACTGCCTGGACAAATTGGCCTGGTGAGCAATGGCTGTGTAAATCAATCAACGTTTGAAGACAGAGAACGTTTGCAATATTAATCAATCGAGAATTCATCACAGCTGCGATGAAACTATGTTGAGAATAGGTTTGTCTTGGCTCTGTACAGAGATTAAGCAATACTCAGTTGATAATGGCACAATGTGTGTTAAATAATAGTGAATAACTGCAGATGGCAATTCTGTCAACAGCATAAGAACACGATTACGTGTCTGCAGGAACAAAAGGCGTCCAAATGATATAACCGTGGTAAATTATTTGACTTATTTTGACAGAGAGAACAGGACCTAACTGTTCTCTCTGAAGGCAATTGGCAACTTTGGCAAGCCTGGAGCCTCTTGGCCTTGAACGCATGCTTTGATTGTAGTATCAGATGAAGTATTAAAACACCAAAGGATGTGACTCAACTTGTGGTGTCTAGCTTTATATCCTGCACATCCATGGCCTGTGCTCGAACCCTGCTGTACAGCAGCCTCTTGAAACCTGGACTGACTGAGAGAAGATTTGAAATAACGTCCTCAATCTCCCGTAAGCACATGCAGACAGCATTACGAGGTCAGGTAATGGATCTGCTGCGTGGCTGTAAATCTACAGAGCTGCAGTAGCAGGTGTGCTCATGGCTGTAAGGTAGGCTAACGGGCTGGTGCAGCTGCTGAAAGTCAGGCGTTTATGACGATCAGGAGGAAATGGACCGTTGTGTATTTCCTGCCCCGGGGTCTGATTTCAGCAGAGCCCCTCTAGGACAGTAGATGCTGACAGGCTGTTAGAGGCTGATATGGAAGTGGAGGTGAAGACGACAGCGAACGCTGTGGGGATCAGGATGACTGTAACAGCCTGGTGAGATTTACAGCCTTACGAAAGAAACTGCCAAAGCAGACTTGGATCTTAGGTAGCACTGATCACAGCAAATGGAAAATTCACTTCTACAGGCCTGATAATTAAGAGCAACCAGGTGGAATATTCATCTTGCATACGTTAAAACTGTATGTACTTTAGGGCTGTTGTCATTCTTGCCAAATCCCAAATATTTTGTAAACCTTTGTAATGTTTAGGCAGATCTATGGTGATGTGGCTGGTTCTAACTCTACCTGTCGTAGATCCAGTGTGATGGTGATCCAGTGGAACTGACGTCCGTTCTTGATGCTGGGACTCTGCCACCACTGATTGGTGCCATCAATAGCATTGGTGATAGGATGTCTCTCTGTTCAAACAGAAACATGCTTTACTATAACAAAAACATGGCAAACGCAATTAGATCTCGAAAATTCAGTCATGAGTGCTTTCAAGGTAGCGCAATCCATCAGTCCACAAAAAGTGTCAGAACTATTCTGCTGTGGAAAGATCTTGACACGTCATAAATCAGGTAATGACTTACACTAGAAAGAGACTTCAACTAATGCCTCTGTCTCAAAGGCTCTGCAGGTAAGGTATAAATCATACATTCAGAAATGCAGCTGCCGGTGGCAGAAACGAAATATCTCAGATCAGAGAGAGTTTAGAAGTTTGTACCTTTGGGGATAGAACTATTAGCATCGCACACCCGGCACTGAGGGTTTCGGGTTGGTCTTCCAGGAACATGCTCCACTAGCTTGCAGTACATCTCAGGAAGAGGTTCTCCACATGTGGCGTTGGTGGAGATTTCAGAATTGCTGGCCAGGTTCAGAATTGCAGGAAAGAGACCTGTCACAAGGGAAGAGGAAGCATTGTTAGCTTGCAAGATAAATCTTTAACAGGCAAGGTAGAAAGTGCAGAGCAGCGGATCTCAAACTGGTCCTCAGATTCCCCAGTTGGTCTACATTTTTGCTTCAAACACACAGCGATGGAGGAAAAGTGTGGACTGTTTATGCCCTAAGGACCGGTACAGAGCACAAGATTATTAGTACATGAATAAATAATAAACAATATAATAACAATATAATAAACATCAAAATAATAAACAATTATTTTGATGCGTATATTTCTGTACACCATTCACCCACTACCGAGAAATATAGATACTAAACAATGCATTCCAGAGAAAAGAACCAAGTCCTGATCATCAAAACGTTCAAACTTTATGATGTATGAGTGTTAAATCCAGAAATTCAGTCATTATAATTGGAAACAGGCTACTCCCAGCATCAGTCAGCACAGGCCCTCTGCTTTCTAATTCTCTTCCCTTCCCCTCCTCCTTCTCTCCGCAGGGTCTGTCTTTGAAGAGTGACCCCCAGCATCCGCCCACGCGTTTGCACGCAGCCATTGATGGCCCAAATGACTAAGTCCTGGGCAATTGACAATGGCAGCCATCTATTCATGTGAATGAGTCTTTTTGGTGTCTGGAGATAACCCCCCATCCCTTTCTAGTTGTGACCACTCATTACCACGAGCAAAGACTACAGGCTTAAATAAGAGGGGACTCGCACACTGGCACGGCTTCTGTCCAGCAAGTCATGTGCATTTAAAGCAGGATTTCAGCAAATGCTGGCCACATTGTTCAAAACAACATACAGGAACCTAATACCACAAAGCTTTAGGAAGTGGCAAACGGCTACAACACAGCAGCAGCTTTTCTATCCATCCTCTGAAGTAACTGGTGCATGGGCAGAACACCAGCTACCTGCTTAGCCAAAGCCAAAGACATTCAACTCTGTTAAAAACAATTATAGGGAGGATCTATCACACACGGTTCACTTTGCTTAGGGGACTACAGAACTCTATCTCAGACACCAAAGAGCTTACTCAGCAACAACCAGACTCTGAAAGCACTGCTGTAGAGCGGACCAGACTTCAAAAGACCAACATATGAAGAGGCCCTGGCCTGAATGCAACAACACATCTGGGCTGTCCTGATTTGCATGTCATAGGCAGACAGTCTGGGGTCTGACCAGTGTCTTTTCTTCCCCCCTAAATATGCAGTTCTTGAAAGTCCTGTTAGCAAAGTCATCAATGATTTGCAATCTGTAAAAGGATTAATTTCAGAGCTTCATGTTTTTTTAGGGTTGGACCACAACATTCAGGGAGCCACGTTTTTTTTCTGTGTGTAGCACTATGTGACACTGCCAAATGCTAAAATATTGTATTTATTACACTTATTTAACATAAACATTAATATTTAGAAAACGTGGAATCTCTGGAAAGGAAGCATGAAATGAACATGGAAGGGACAACTTTAAAATTTTTGAGGGACCACTTCAAAGAGTTCCTTCATTCTGAGCAAGTAACCGCCCTTCCCAAACGCTTTGTCTGAACATTTGTTCGCTTTCCCAACACCTGGTTCCAATCAACCTTTTTTTAAACTGAGGCCAGGCTTGATCAGTTTGAGAAAAATAGGGTTTTTCCAATTTAAATTGTGAATTTTTATAAGTCCAGGCCTGTCATTGTGGCCAATAACACTATCAAAGGCTTGAATGTTAACAATTAACACAGAGTGCCAGAGGGCACGTTAGTAGTGGTTGTGTTGTCATAGTCTAACTCACAACCCCAACGACACCAGATTAAACCTGCAAACTTAGAACTTGTGAAGACAACAATGTTGACAGTGTAGTTTACAATCAAATCTGCAGCTTTTGCGATAAAAAAAATGCACTTTTATATAAAAATGATTATTATTCAACTGTGACTAAGTGGTATCCTGAGATCCTAGGATACACTACAAAAGAACAAGCGATCATTAATTGCTTACAAGAACATAGGAATACCCAGCAATGAAAAAAAAGTACGAAAGGGAAACCTAGAGTCAGAGCACGTTACAGAGTTGGGTCTCCAGCTCCCTCACCCCCTTCCCACTCTGCAGCCTATAGAGGCGAGTGTTCTAGTGTGAGAAAACTGGGGTCAGGCTTCAGTGTGCCACAATGTTTGGACAACAGCATCCCCGTGATTGACTGCTCCGGACCAAAGCGGCTCACAAAGGTTAACTCATCACAGTGGCCCAGGATTACAGCAGCTCGTTCTGTTGAGCTTTCAGTCATCTTTGGAATGTCACTTGTCTGCAAACATAAAAGTGCTTTTCAGCAGCTCAATACTTGATAAGATCTCTGATCAGTAACTCAAAACTGCAAGCTAAAGAAACTAGGCTGAAAAGCTAGAGACAACATAGAACAGGACAAAGTTGCAAAAGTGTTACCTAAGTGACTTAAAAGAAATAATCCACTTCACACTTTCAGAGCAACTTGTTTTTTTTACTAAAACCTTTACAACGGATGAGAAAAATGTTCTAATTTGAAGGGTGAGCGTGAAAAAGCTCTCCATGAAATAGACAATTTGAACAGAAAACTTTAAGTAGATTATTTAATGCCCAGGTTTATTAAGGCAAATCAAACCAAGTCTAGATGTAATCAGTGGTAAAGAGACGCCAGTCCTGGAGAATGTGATTCAATTAGTGCAGGATGGTGTGAAAATGATCACTAAAGATAAAGCACAGTCCTGCTAACGCCATCAGGCTTTGATTCTAGACAAAACTGGATGTAAATCATCCTTAATGGGATTTCTTTTAGTCAAAACCTACAAGGCTAGCTACAAGAAACCACTCAGAAATGGGCCCCTTACTAATCTGACTCATTTAAAGAAAGAGTCTGGGCCCAAATGTGAAGCAGACCACACTGGTGAGAAAAAAAACTACAGTAGACCAGGCAGAGTACTCACAATGCCTTTGGTGGCTTTGGGATCAAATATGGAATATATACCCAATAATCCATTGGGAATACGATGGCTTTGAGCAGCTCTAGATGAAAGTGGCGTCTATGATAACAGTATTCACTTCAAAGCACTCGACTGTTACCAGGCACTCTCGCTGATCAGACCTGATAGCTGGTATTCAGTTGGGATTCTCTCTCTCTCTCTCTCTCTCTCTCTCTCTCTCTCTCTCTCTCTCACAGAGAGGAAGAGAGCTGATATACTCATGGCCACAATCCTATTAGTGCTGTTGACCTCAGTAGCAGTCCATATGTACGATAACTACATTAGCTGCTGAGAAATGTTGTTAATGTGACACTGTTGATGGTGTCAGGCCGGGTGTGTTAACTGCCACTCATTTGATGCTGGGTCTCAGGGGGCCGAGCTCTTTGTTAGGAGACAGTGAAGCAGGCAACACAGTTCATGTTGTCCAGAGGTAATTGGAATGCATGCCAGAGCTTAATGGTAACTACACTGCTGAGGTGAAGGAACAGCAAAACAGACATTCACTTTTAGTTTCAACAAACTTTAAAAAGTGCAATAAACAGCCAGTTATGTAAAATCTAAAAGTCTAAAGTGTCCATCTGTCATACGTAAACACGCCGCAGCAGTGTGAATAGCACAAAGTTCTTCTTTGCATTTAACTCATTCACCAAGTGAGGCGGTGGGCAGTCAGGAACACAGCGCCCGGGGAGCAGAGTGTGGGGACGGAACCTTGTTCAAGGGTACCTCAGTGGTGCCACTGGCAATCCTTGGATTGAAACCCACAGCCTTCCAATTGCAGGGGCTCCTTAACCACCAGACCACCAACTGCCACAAGCAGAGCACTTTTGCATAGAGAAGTAATTTTTTTAACAAAGGAGACCAGGCATTTATTCAGGCCATTAAATCTCCCTTGTGTCTTAGATGAGGACACCTCTGCACGTCTCCATTCTGTTCTATAGTCTCGCATTCAGAGGGGTGCAGGAATTTCTGTGGCTGAATTTCCAGGGGCTGCTTTTAAGAGCCACAACTGCCTGCTAGCACGTAGGAGATTTACTGAGAGAGAGAAAGGCAGTTTTTATGGAGGAGCAGTCAGTTATAACGGGAATCTGGAGTTCCACACAGAAAGATAATGATGCCTGTTTGTTTCTACACTTTTCATTCATTTGTGTCCACTTTAGGACAGTTGAACTCTGTGACCTGTTCTGTGGACCCAGGTTTTTGCCACGCACGTACATTTAGCCCAAGCTTTAGGAATTAAATTAAAAAATCACACCGACTGTTCTGCAGCCCGCTTTGAGAGAAAGTGCAGAGTCAAAAGAGGAATAATTATTTCCAGCTCACCTCTTTGCTGGCACTCGGTGGAGGATGCCCACAGCAGCAGCACGGCCAGGACGACCCTCATGTCTCTGCAGAGTCCTGAACACGGGAAGGCCACTTTTCACCAGAACACTTCTGGAATATTTAATTTAACCTTTTTTTTAATTCACCTCTATTATATAGTCTTCTTTTTGTCCATGGCACGTACTCAGCGTCTCTCTCTCTCTCTCTCTCTCTCTCTCTCGCTCCCTTTCATTCAGCTCCAACTTTTGTCTCAACTTTTCATTCTGTCCCGCTACAAAGTCCCCGGCCGGATTGTACCAACAGCGAGAGGTAAGAGGAGGTGAAAAGCTGCCCACCCCATCCCACAAATGGACTAATCCAAGCTCCTCTTCAATGAGGCCCCTCCAATGTGATCTCTCTCTCTCTCTCTCTTTCTCTCTTTCTCTCTCTCTCTCTCTCTCTCCCTCTGTTTTCTAAGTTTACCCGAGCACAAACCTGAAGAAAACATTTCAGTCGAAAGCATGATACAAGTTCAGTCACGGGTCACAATAAACTTTTCTATTTAACTAGTGTGGAGGGGATGCTGGAGCCCATCCCAGCGGTCACAGTGTCCAATCACTTGATTGTAAATCACTGAATGTAAATGAAATTATAATGGGTTCAAAAGTCCAACCCTTTAGATTTATTCCAGCCTGGCATTTAGCTGTGGCATTTTCTTCATCACACTATAACTATTGTTATGAATGGATTAATGTTACCTAAAGGGGGCATTTGGCTGACCTACATGTGCTACACAAAACCGCTCCACTGGACTGTGTAAACTTTTATTGCCAACATGTATTACTTTATGTAAGGCCAGTTTCTTGGGCCCAGACTAAACCTAAACCTACGCTTGATGGTGTTATTTGTAACACTACTGACATAGCAGTTAGTCCAAGTCTACGATTAAATCTGTATTAGTTTAAGTCTCTTGATTAGTATAAGTTTCTTGATTGACATACGTAAAAAATGCTATCTAAATCTAAAAATGTAGTTATCACCAATATATGTTAGTAGAAATAATACTTGTATACATATATATGTTTTTTTAAATTAAACACCAAGAGACAATAGCGGATGTGAGTATATGGCAAACACTTTATCTGTTTTATCCATTCCACTCTTTTTTTACACTTTGCATCTAAAAGGAGGTACAGAACATAAGCGGCATGCCTACCTAATATCCTCTGGCCAACTTTTCAACTTTATCTTCATCAAGGTGATTTCTGGGCCAAGCTTCTGCTCTGCCTCCACCTAGTGGGCAAGTGACTGGCCTGGTGCAGAGAGGAGTTTATCTTTTCTCTCTTTGTGGATCATTTTCTTGTCATTTCTTTTCTTTGACTTTGCTTTATCCTGGCGGAAAATGTTCTCATTATAAATGACCATGTACCTGTACAGGGCATAAATGCTGTAGTCTAAGAATTGAGCTTCAAAATCGAAGTGCATGGGTGATATTGATGATCTTTTGATCTTTTGTAATTAAACTATTATAATCTATTAATTACAATATAATTGAAATTGTGCCGTTCTTCTGTTTAGGTTTTTATAAGTCATTTTTTGTGTCATTTGTTGTTTATTACAGCTTCAGGTTTGGACTTGTACTGGAAAGTGGGAAATTCCTAGAAAGCAAAGGGAACTCTGCCAAAGTTTCAGATGTTCCAACACACAGAAACCAACAGGGGGCAGTCAAGCGTCTCTATACTGCAAACATGATCTCGCTGAGTCTACCTAAGTCATGATTTGAGCTGTGCTGTAGCAGAGACATCTGGTTCTGATGAAATATTGTGGAACTGAGCACAGCTCAGTCTGACTGGCTCTGAGCACCACTCAGGAAAAGTGTCTGGCAGGACGGTAAAGCCTGTCTGAGAGCGTAGGCCAACTCTTTTTTGTGGAAACTGAGACCACCTTTTCCCACTAAAGTCTTGTGAACTTTAACAACAGAAACTCATTATCGTCTGTAGTACCAAGGCCCTCTTCTGGCAGCCAGAGTCTTTCAGAAGTGTTACATATACTTCAGGAGTGATAGACCTGACAAAACCAATGAAAGGGTCTTTCTCCTGAACTCCATAGTGAATACTATGTTATGAACCCTTAGCAGTGTTTCTGTACCACATTAAACTTTTTTATACACTGCCCTCCATAATTATTGGCACCCCTGGTTAAGATGTGTTAAAAGCCTTAAAATAAATTCCATTTTTATTG
>JBBPCY010000007.1:21494679-21506236 GCA_037974405.1 Brachyalestes nurse | reverse complement strand
TGATGTAGATCGGTGTAAGAAAGGCAGTAGTGTAAAGAGAGCACTGGTGTGTGCAAAGGACTGTAGAGAGAGAGAGAGAGACAGAGAGAGTGAGAGAGAGACAGAGACAGAGAGAGAGACAGAGAGAGTGAGAGAGAGACAGAGACAGAGAGACAGAGAGAGAGAAGGGGTCAGCATAGAAATTCTAAGCTTTCAAGGTATTTTTTCTCAGGGAGAACTTCACCACATGCAGCCTCAACTACTTGATACAAACCACTGGTCAGACTGAAGCACAGAAAGAGTATATTTTGCAACAAATAATGTTTGACTCCATTTGCACAGATTCAAATCCATTCAATTTAAGGTGGACATTCCACACATCAGCATTCTACACTTGACATAATCCTAATTACTGTTTAATTTCAAATCTGAAAACTCTTATTCATGCTCCTTACTTACACTTGCTTGAACTTTTGGTGGCATTTTTTCACTTGCACATTACTGTGCAATCCTTTCACCCTTTCACCCAGTTTCTTTGTATTTTTGAAGCAGCAATCCCATTATTAAGGTGTTACTAGAGTAATAGACGTATTAATGTCGTATCATTGGCCTACTTGTGAGAGGTACAGTTCCATCACAAGGACTCTTCCAGGGTTGCTAAGAGTATTTAAATATATGTTGCTATAAACAAATAGAGTGAAAACATATAGCCCTAGGGAAGTCTACACTTCATTAATCCTGTCAGCTCCGGTCAGTTGAGGGTCTATATATAAGAAGTCTCACTATGTACAATACATTGGACCCATGTATCTGAGAAGTGTGGATTCCCTGCGGAAAATCAGACCTGTTAGGCTAGCTCACCCAGAATTAACACCCTACTGACAAGCTGGACATTTCTTGGGCTTTGTCATGTTCAGTTTTACCTGTTTGGTGGTAACTGTTTCCAAAATACACCACAAAATGGTCTTTTACAACCTTTTTTCATAAAGTACTCCAGTATTATATAGAATATAATATGCACAGAGACAAGGCTTTCATAAAAAGTGTGTTCTTGTTCTGTTAACTGTTTGGCCCTATTATTATTTGGAAACTAACACCAATACACACACCAGGGAACAAGCAGCCAGGAAATGTCACTGAACAGATGACACAAATGTCCCAGGAATAATTTGCCCTGGAATGCTGTGTGTCTCTTTATTACCAGCCTTCATATCCGTTTAATCCACCTGTTGGAACTGGATTCTTCTTTATATGTCACCTAAAGAAAATAACTGATGAAATGTACTTATGACATTTAATTTCATTAACAAATATTTGCCTCATCTAGGTCACCTCTAAGGCTGTATGAATGTTTATGACCTATTTATGATCCCTCAGACAGCTGTGAATGGAAACTGGCGTGAGCAGTTTGAACAGTTTCATTTATAAACTGCTATATATAAACTTAACGACTCAGACAGAAAAAAGAGAATAAGAATATTGTTTTGTTAGAACAAGTAAAGCAGTAAAGGGTGAAGAGTCTGCGGTGGTGAGGCATAGTTGTTGCTGAAATGGTTCCCTAGTGCATGCCCTCACTAAAATCAAGGTTAGTTATCACTGAGCAGGCCCATTGAAGTGACAGGGGCAGCTGAAGAGACAAGCAGTGAAATATGGTAAGAGTTGTTCTGGCAGTGTTGTTTGACGCGAGGATATGCTTCAGATCCTTTCTCCCTCCCCTGACTGTCAGCGCTACTCCTTTAACACGCCCTGGACAAACAGGCACGTCTTTACAGTCACGCTTTCAAGCCCGTGTTTACAGCTCAACCAGGCAGTCCCTTCCAGCTGGATATCTGAGGCATTTCTGACCCATGATTACGCTTTGAGCTTCCCCGCACTTCCTGGCCACCACTCAAAGCTTTGTCCTGAAGAGGTCACAGGCTAGGGAGATGTTTTTCCACTGCTTAGTTGCTTGAGTGGGGAGCCGTAAGCAAAATCTTAACTGCGCTGGGGATGGGAGGAAAGCATTCAAAGGAACTGGCAGAGGAGACAAAACAGCAAGGCAGAAAGAGCGCAGCCTGCGAGGACACGTCTTCTGAGAGGATCCGCAAATACACAGTCACACACTTCGGATACAGCGTGCTGAGCTTGGCCCGCCGTGGCTTGTTGGATGCCCCCGAAGAGCTGTGGGAGCTCACGGAGCTGCAGAAGCTCAATCTGTCCCTCAACTGCTTGCAGTCCTTGTCTTCCTCGGTGGGCCTCCTTCAAAACCTGGTGGTGCTCAACTTGTGGGGCAACCAGCTGACAAGCCTGCCGCCTGAGATCGGACTTCTCAGAAACCTAAAAGTTCTCTTTGCCTACCGCAACCTCCTCTGCGAGGTTCCTGAGGAACTAGGCTCCTGCACCAAACTGGAGGTCTTGAGCTTGGCAAACAACCAACTGACGAGTCTCCCCAACAGCCTGTCTGCACTCTCGGGCTTGCGCAAGCTCAACCTGAGCCACAACAGCATTGCCTATATCCCAACATGTGTCTACGCTATGAAAAGCCTGGTCTTCCTGCATGTGGCATGCAACAGGCTGGAAAACATCGCAGAGCAGATCCAGGCACTGGCTGACCTGAAGATCCTCATAGTAGAAGGAAACTGTATTCATTCTCTTCCCAAGATGCTCTGCTGCCTGACCAAGCTCGAACTCCTCAATGTGGACTACAACGACATCCAGAACGTCCCGGCTGAAATGCACCAGTTAAACAGGCTGGGGAAGCTGGCGTGTCACCCACTGGACAAAGGACTCCATATCATGCATAACCCTCTTCTCAAGCCTGTTAAAGAGGTCTTGGATGGAGGGCTCCAAGCTCTGTATAACTACCTGAAGGCCAGCTGAAATAGTGGGCCATGAGCAGGGTGGTGGCTTCAGAGGAGAAGCTCAGAGGTGGCGATTGTTGAACTATTTGTGTGATAGCACCACTGACTGCTATTTCAGAACATTCAAACCACTCAGTGGTCACTTAATGGGAGCTAACACTTTTTTAAGGATTGGTAGAAAATTATTATACTAGTGATCAGGTTTTTAAGCTGAATTCTAAAAGAGCAGTTATGAATATATTCTGAAGCTGTATTGACTTTATTATGGTGAAAAGGGAAGAGCGCAGACAAAAGACATCAGTGTCCCAGCAAAACAGAAAGGGATTTAAAGCCCAGTACAGGGAAGAGCAATGCGTGAGAATTTGTCGACTTGGTTATTAAACTGTGAAAAGATCCCTGTGAGCACACAAAGCTTGCTGATATTGGTATCTCCTCATTCTGCACCAGCAGCGTTGGGACTTGAGGGCACATTCATGGCTCCCAGGAGCATGTTAAACAAAGGGCACCGGCTTGTGCGGTCGTGCTAAACAAGCAATAGATTTCTTCTCCTTTTGTTTGGTTCAGAGTTCATTTGGAACTGTCTATGAACTTGCTGACTCAGTCACGTTGACCCTTGTTTTCCACAGTCTCTTTGGACAGCCTCAAGAGAAGAAGAGATGCAATTATAACTCCCCTGCACCATTTTCTCAAGTAGCGAACGTGTCTTGAAGAGCAAAGCAGAGACATTTCCATTACCTCAAAGAAAAGGTCAGTGGTGCATCCCATTGAAAAGTACAGGACCTCTTAGTTAAAGGGCAGCAGACTTTTCCGCAGACTATTTTGCCCATTATCACAGAGTGTATGATTTCAGGAGGAGAAAGAGGTAAACAAGCTTAAGAGATGCATCTTGTAACAGAACCCCAATCTATCGAAGACCTTGGATAATTGTGGAAAGTTCATATATAAAAAAGAGTATGTTTATATTTTATACAATGCACAATTATACAATGGTCATTATGCCAAGTAATGATCTTACTGTAAACCACTGCGCCTCATAGCCCTTGACAACCAAAATATTGTGTATCAAATTTGTGAAATTGAGATAATTACACCCAATTACACCCATTTCATGTGTCTTGAGGATCAGGATATACAGTGTCTGGACAGGGCTTCTCCACATTAAAATCCAAGTGCTAACTTCATGAATAAGCAATGTTTCTTTTGTAATCATGTGTAAGGTTTATAAAAAGGAATCAAAGTTGTTATTTTCCTTTGAATGGAAGAGAAAAATGAGAAGAAATGGTGGCAGCTGGTTGTTGTATATGGGCTGATTTTCATACTGTGCACCACATACCAATTGGATTTTTATCAGACTTTAGCCAGAGACACATCCGAGTCTGAAGTGTGAATGCATGTATTTGAAATCTCATCAGGTTACAATTCATTAGAAACACCTTAAATACAGTATTGTTCAAGTCTTTTTACAACAAAACAAACCATGACACTTTTTACTGGTCATGTTTGTTTGTATTTATTCTAATGTTAACTTTGCTAGCAGGACAACACTTTATCACACACTAAAAAAAAGAGTTTAAGCTATTTGCATAGTGGCCTAAGACTTTTGCGCAGTACTATGCATTGTTCCCTGCCTCGCTAAGCTCTGGCCTGCATTTGGATCCTATCAGCATAGCAAGCTAATTATCATGACTTCACCTTCTTATTTCCACACTTTACCTTTAAATTGTAGCCACAACTTCATTATCCCAAGTAGGTGATTTGAGGGTGGATGAGGGGGGTTGCCATTAACTCACTGTCCAAAATGTTAACCTCCCATCACATAACGTGTGTTAGTAGGTGGTGTGGGATCTGGGGTTGCTCCCACTGGGCCATCCCACCTGTTAAAAAATAACAAATCATCTATTGATTATCCCACTATTTACTAAGTCGTGGCTATAACTTAATTGTCATATTCCCATGCCTCACTATGTCTTGGACACACCTAATGATCCTTTTCCCACACCCAGTTAGTTGTGGCCAGTGGGGTTCCATAGTATCCAGTATTGGAAGAGTGTGTTGAAATTCAGTGATTCATTCAGTCTTAATTGTTAATCTTTCAAGTTCTTCTCATGGGCAATTGGTGGATAACTTCTTTGAATGTCATTAAAGAATTTACTTGTTGAAATGTTTCCAAGCAACAGGTTGTGTTCGTTGGATGTGTCCTTTAATAGGTTTCTTCTATTTGTTTGAAAGATTTATTATATGGCCTAAGTCTGTTAGGATTTTATTGGGACAGTGTTAACTATATAATCTAAAATAACCCAACACGAAAATCTCTCGTGCTTTAAGCCAAACTTAATTACATGTAAAGTTACTTTAAGATTCTGTTAATTCAGCATATTTTACCTCTATGATGTGAATCCATGTGGAATGAATTAACTTTCTTGCCTCTGTTCATAGTTTCAAACGTGATTTTTTGCATAATGCTTTCATGATATTCCAGCCTTTGATTTGTGGCTCTGAAGTGTTTGGAAACTGAAGATGTTTAAGTGTAGGCGGTATGCTGTCACACTCGAGAGGAACTAATCTACCCCAATTGCTCCCCCTATCAGTAGAGGACAAACAATGCAGGACATGTATATGAGTTGTTGTCGGTGATCTTAAGAGAATAAACAAATTGATTTTTATGAATGTGTTTCTTACTGTTGTCTTTCTTGATATTGTAAAATATTTCAGAACATTTGTGTTTAAATACACAGTAATACAAAGTAATGGTACTATTCTGTTATACACGAATCTGCTTCAAAGGCCAACTTTTCCATTTAATGTTACATAAGAGTCAACAGCTCTGAAAATAGCATTAGCTTCTCCGTTTTGCTTCCTTTGTCGAATGACATCAAATACAGAGTACACGCAACCCATCAGCTGCTCGTGTCTCATTATATTCCTCTTAGGTAGGACAAAATCAGGCTCTAAAGGACAGATTGGTCTGTAAAACTGAGCTTAGACGTTTTTAAAACTTTTTATATCTTTGTTTGATTCGTTTTGTTTTTTCTTAAAACTTGGATTGTGGGCTAAAAACTATGTGTGTGTAGTGTCCTAAAGAATCTCATTACATACAAATATTACATTTCGTATTATATTTATCATTTATAGGTGATGGAGAGCCGAGTCCCAGGAAGAGGAAGGGGCATGGTTGTTGACAAACACTTGATTCATCATTATATACATAAATGACATATTGTGTAGACTTGCACTATATGTGAACGAACTGCGTTTTTCTTTTCTTCATTTTTCAATATGGCCCTTCAACATGGAACAATGCTTGAAGGTTGGGCCAAAATTACAACTGCTGCATAATAAACATAATGAAGAAATGTAATAATACATACACGTCACTATGAAACACACTGTACTTAAAATGTGCTTAACTCTACCTTAATGTACCCCTGAAAATATGCCAAACCTCTTAATTTGAATTAAGACAGGAGCATAAATATACTTGAAAACGTATCTTCAGAGTGGATGAAGAAGAGCAAAGACATTTCTAAAGCCAGTATAAAAGTGTTAGCTAGCACTGGAGAAGTTAAGTGACAGCTAGTAGGAGGATGAGGGGGTGCGCATGCGCATTGCAGGGGGAGAGGACCAGGGGCTCGCACAGTACACACATAAGCTGTGTCCGAAAAAAGTGCACTTGTTCACTCGTTCACTACATATATAACATCATGCACTGCGGGTTTCTTTTACCGTGCCCTACAGGGTTAACAAGTGCACTTTTCAGACACACTGCACACTACTTTTATCCTACGAAAGTCAAGAAGAGTAGCGAGGCGGAGGGAGGAGACACGGCGGAAAAGTGGGGCTTCAAACAGGAGATTCAGTCACAGTTGCACTTTCTTTTTTTTCACTGGAACAAAAAATCAGCTCTGGTGTTTTGAGCCGCGGCCTGGGGGTGAGTGTTATACGCGATCCGGACCGGCAGACGGGATTCCACACCGGCCCAAAATTACTTGGCCGGCCCAAAATTGACATCGGCCCACCGGGCATACCCGATGGCCAATCCAGCTCTGGTAGTACCGGACGAATCTGTCTGTCACCGTGCCTGCCAGACCCCGCCTCATGTGCGGGCTGTGTCTGAACTAGAGAGACTAGACGTGTGTTTATGCGACAGAGATAAATTGCCAAGATAAGGTGCAATAAAATGGCTGATTCACTACATAGTGAACGAGTGCACTTTTCAGACACAGCTATAGTTTTTAGCCCACAAGCCAAGTTTTAAGAAAAACCAAAACGAATCAGACAAAAATATAAAACGGTGTAAAAACGTCTAAGCTCCGTTTACAGACCAGATCTGTCCTTTAGTGATGTTCTAGTGAAAATACCACGTGGTCCTTCACACTGCTTCAGCCAGACTTTTTATATTGTATTTATTTTCCCATACAATTTCCATGTATTTACAGAAAAAGAAAAGGAAGAAAAAAAATACAGAGACCTACGGGAGGAGGGGATGGGAACCAACTAAACGCTCTGTCTGTCGAATGAAAACAGTGGAGGAAAAAAACACTTGGTTTTCAAAGCTATGCTGCTTCCCAATTGGCCCGTTTGAGTAGGGGTCGTGTCCCTCAGTGCCTCCTCCACCAGACAGACCTGCTGCTGATCACACAGGTTTTGAACATGTTGACCACATTCCTATATTAAAACAGTGTATAAGTTACATTTGTATGTTTTTTCTGGTTGATATTACCAAAAGCTGTGCATAGGTGGCAACAACAAATTCATTGCAGAGACCTGTTAGAACAAAGGACAAGGGAGCTTTTAATTTGCATATTAGGAAGTCGTATTTGAACAAGTTTACTTTAAAAGTTGTATTTGTAATCATGAAACTGACATCTCCGTACAGTTAATTATGCTGTTAAAAGTAAAGGTGTTCCTTATTTATGTGTCAGCACCATAAACGAGAAACATAGCGAAATTTACACGTATAAAAGGCTTTTGTCTGTGCCAGTTATTGTTAAGGGGGGCGCTATAGAGATAAGCATGATCCTATCTGTGGTGAGACAGAGGGTATGACCTAGATGTAGGTGGAGGAGGAGGACAAAGTGCACCATAGGTGGAGGAGGGAGTGCACTAGCGTAGTCAGGGATCCTGATCTCTGTCTGGTCACAGTGTAAGATTTAGAGTGTCCCCCGTTTTTCATAAATTTTCTGGCTAACGTGCGTTTTTTACACCAGCGTCCCGGGTTCGTGCCCCTGGTCCTCTCCCCCTGCAATGCGCATGTGCACCCCCTCATCCTCCTACTAACTGTCCCTTCACTTCTCAGTGCTAGCTAACACTTTTATACTGGCTTTAGAAATGTCTTTGCTCTTCTTCTGAAGATACGTTTTCAAGTATATTTATGCTCCTGTTGATACACTGTAAAAATGCTAATGCAAACTTACATTATATGTGTATCTATCATTAAATTTCTTTTGCTTGAATGTTTTGGCCTAAACTTCAAGCATTGTTCCATGTTGAAGGGCCATATTGAAAAATGAAGAAAAGAAAATCGCCGTTCGTTCACATATAGTGCAAGTCTACACAATATGTCATTTATGTATATAATGGTGAATAAAGTGTTTGTCAACAACCATGCCCCTTCCTCTTCCTGGGGACTCGGCAGGCTGTACTGGCTCTCCATCACCTATAAATGATAAATATAATACGAAATGTAGTATTTGTATGTAATGAGATTCTTTAGGACACTACACACACAATTTCTAGCCCACAATCCAAGTTTTAAGAAAAAACAAAATGAATCAAACAAAGATATAAAAAGGTTTAAAAACGTCTAAGCTCAGTTTACAGACCAGATCTGTCCGAGCTCAAATATGCAGCAGCTGTTCACCTAAAGCTCTAAACAGCTTAACACTCCTGAGCAGCTATGCTATATTTATAAGCTGCTTTGCACTGAACATCTCTTCAGCGCTTACAACCTGTTCTCTCTCTGACACAGCCTTCATAGCTCCTTAATTGCTGGGGTGTGCAGGTAACAGGTATTCTCGTTTGGTTGAAAACTTTAAGCCATTTTGTTGCCATTTACAAACTTAACACAGTATGGAGAAAAACCTGGAATAAAACCAACTTAGCTTAGATGTTCCTCTTCCTCTTCGTTAAACTCTTAATGTAAGTCTGTGTACGTTTATACGGTCCAAATGTGGCATCTCTGAATCACACACATCACATACTATCATCCATAATAAATTAAAAAGCTCCTATCATGGAAACCTGAATATTATCCGATTTTAATAAAAGAGTTTGATGTATGAAACACTGTTAAAATTCTAACTAATTCTCACACTATTAATTCCCCAGTCAGTACGCTCCATACATGTTGACTGTGCTACATAAACAGCCCCTTTTGAATTGTATTGTCACTAAAAAACAATCCTACAATTACAAATAACCTCCCTATTCAGCCTAAAGCTGTTCAGCCCACTGAACTTAAGGCGGGTTTCAGCCCAGACTGCTTTTTGAATGATGTGCAATACAAGACTGCCAAATAGAACAATGATCGTTTACATAAATCACTTTCTTTATTTACAGCTCCGGAAATAAATAAGAGACCACAGCAAAAATGTTCAGTTACTCAGATTTGATCTTTTATAGGTGCAAGCATTGATCTGAACAGCTTTGCCTCAGTTTTTAAAAACTGCTGACAATATTAATTTTAGGAAATGACAAAACATCAAAATAAGAGAAATGATGCAGTGTTTAAAAAACTTGAATAATTAACAGAAAACAAATCTCTTGTTCACTCTTTAACAAAATGGTAATAATTACTTCTAGTAGTGTTTCACCATCCAACTGCTCTCATTGTGAGAGGAGAGTGTTGAGCACAGCAGTGTTTTTTTTTTACTTTTCCTCATTATATTTGATTCAGGTGATCAGTAATCAGTCCCTCATAAAGCAGAATGAGGTGATTGTGTAGGAATTTAACAGTAACTGGCATGGAACAGCTGTCATACTCAAAGAGATGCTGATTTAAAAATAAATTGCAGTGGTCTCTTATTTTTTTCCAGAGCTGTAAATCTCTCTCTAAATTCATGACATAGAGAGACTAGGAAGAGATAACACTGACTTATTGAAAGAAAGAAAGAAAGGAAGAAAGAAAGGAAGAAAGAATCTCATGCTGCCTTGGTTGCATTTCATTTAAGTGAATCAGTGCACTAGTATTTCTCTCTCTCGATAGTGACTTAGTGATTCCCTGACCAAGTGACTCAGTGTTGAGTGATGCTGTCACCCAGTGATTCATTGGCCAAGACAGCATGAGATTCTTTCTTTCTTTCTTTCTTTCTGAACCTTTCTTTCTCTAACTCTCTCTCTCTCCTTTTGTTCTTTCTCCTCTTTCTCTCTCCTTTTGTTTTGTATTTTCACCTTTCTTCTCCTCTCTTTCTAGATCTCTCTCTCACACACACACACACACACACACACAAACATACTGGAACCAACTTTGCAGCAGATTTTGTGTTCCTGACACATTTGCCAGAAACTCCACAGGCAGCAGTTGATTACACATAGAATTCGGAGATAAAAAGATAAAGAGAGTTCCCAGTGTGTTTGTGTGAGTGTGTGTGCATGTGTGTAATGAGAGAGAGAAAGAAAGAGGGAGAGAGGGAACATTGATAACACTCATATCAGTCACCCCTCAGTCAACATTCAGGAATACTGACCATCCACATCCACCTTCAGCCAAATCTTCATCCAACAGTAGCAGGCATGTTCAGACTGGTCGTGCTTGTGTGTGTGTGTGTGTGTGTGTGTGTGTGTGTGTACGTGCAGCCCGAATGAAACCTCATGTTCCACAGAGACTCAAACACCTCAGAGCTTCCATCTGAAGAAAACGGGTGTAAATGAGAGCGTCAGGCCTGAGCACATCCATCCACACACACACACCACCTCTGTGCTGTTTGGAGAGAGAGCTTTACCTTTCTCTTATCAGACAACCCAGCTCAAGGTCACAGGGATGGCCAGCATTGCAGAGATAATTGTCCTCCTCTACCACATTACATTGACCATTACTGTAACGGCTGCACTGAGTCGGGAAGCCACTCCGCAGCAGACATAACAGAGAGAATAATAAACCACAAAGCTGTGCATTTTCTTTGTGATAGCCTACTGCATCCTTGGGAGGCCAGACATGACTTACAAATGTGTCTGAAAGTAGTCCCTTTTGATTCATGAACCTTGAGCATCTAGGCAGAGAACAGTCCACCAATCCTAATATCCAGCAGTGGTCCTGAGGCCAGAAACTGGCTACTGATGAAGGGAGTGACTAACGTGTGTGTTACAGTATGAGCTACCATCTGTAACTGCACACCTACAAGGTTGACAAACAAGGTAGGTGGGTCTAATAAAATGTGTGTAATAAAGTGTATTGTGTGCATATGGTGCGAAAACCCCAGCAAGTGTGCTGTGCCTGGTACGATCGCACTACTGCAACACACACTAGAATATCACTAACATGGCGATGTCACTGCTGTGCTGAGGATGACCCAAATAATATCTGCCCAGATAGTATCTGGTTATCACTGGTTCTTCTCCAGTGATGGATGTAAACCTACAGTAAACCTACAGAGTAGTTAGGAGGTGGGTGTTTGAAGGTGGTGAGAAAGCAAAAAGAAACCCTTTCTCTGTGGCATTTTTGTACACACACACATACACACACACACACACACACACACACACACACACACACACTATGTTCGCACAAGAAAGGTTTTCCT
>JBBPCY010000007.1:21417288-21473308 GCA_037974405.1 Brachyalestes nurse | reverse complement strand
GAGAGAGAGAGAGAGAGAGAGAGAGAGAGAGAGAGAGAGAGAGGTTTGTATTTGTAAGAAATGAGAGAGTCTCTAGTGGCATGGGCAAAGTTAAGTGAGGTTAAGAACACTTTTAAAATTAGAGCAGCTGAGCCTTTTAGGGGCTAAACTTGTTATCAGAAGGAGGGCCTTTGCTGGAAAACAGGACACACCGCTTCCCAAAGCCTGGTTTTCCTGCCATTAAAGCCAACTAAGCCTGTATAGCTGGCAGGCTGCATACACGATGTAGACAGTGAAGCTTCAAAGGATTGGCCAATACTTTTAAAGAAGCTCTAGGCATCTCGGCATCTTCTGTCAAAAAACTATACAAATCTTCCTTTACAATTACTTTACATGGAGGCCAGGTTCCAAATGTAGCACCCATCAAAAATGCACGGTGGTGGTGGATTCCCTTTGATAAAGGACAGTCAGTAATTAGTAAATACATTGTTTTTAATGACGTTGTATCTTTGCCAGCTCATTTTGAGGCTGGTGGAGGCTTGTCTGTTAACTGGGAATTTGATTCAGGACATTCCACTCATTGGTTTGGTTTTAAGAGAGATATTTTAACATCCCTACCTTTAGAGTAGAGTCATCATTGTGGGTTTGCAACACCATTGAAATATGATTACATAATTACCCATAATAAGCTACATAACAAATTACATTACTTTCACTTTACACTCGGTTCCATCAGGCCTGACTCTGTTCTTCACTGTCAAGGAATTCCAAAACAAGACTGAGCACACAACAGCTTTGCATCAAACTAAATGCAATAATGAAACATCTATTCCTACAAACATAAATGTGATATTGATAAAAAAAGACAATATAAAAAGCTGGAGGCAAATGGGGGGTGATGCTGAGTTTCATTTATGCAGCAGCTCACTAAAAGCCTGGTGAGAGAAAATCTCCCAGTCTACAGAGTTTTCATTACAGAGAAATCAAACGTAAAGCGAATATCTGTATTTAAAGCGAATATCTGCTGATATGATTCCAATTGTGCATCTCTAAAGATTATAACATGCATTAGTCAACTGCAAGATCTCAGGGTTACATGCACAGCAGTTCAGGGCTTATCTCTACACATGATTGAATTTCGTATCTGGAGTGTAAATTTGGAAGTTCGCCACACAAACTCACTTCCTCCTAACTGTGGAAGCATTCGCCGGCTTTATCATCTGATCATCCTTTGGGCCTTAGAGAACAGTTTGCTAAAAAAAAATAGAGTCAGGACAGAGTCAAAATGAGGTTTGGAGGATTCAGAATGGAGACAAACATTTGTAACAGCGGTCTTTCTTTGAGAGGTTGTGTTTTCCTTGCTTCAACACAATGACATGGAGAAGTTTCCCAGGGGTTGGAGGGTAAGTCTTGCAGATCCTCTGAACTGAAGACAGCTTTGATGGCAGCAGCCTAGCAGGACTACCGGTTCCTCAGCCCAACACCCCGACAGAAGCAGCGAGAACGCGACACCATGAAATAAGCCCTCCAAGAAGATAAACGAGGCAAATCTCCAATGGCGAATCCAGTCGATGCCAAACTGGGCAAATCCCTCTTCTGTTTAGATCATTGTTAAAAAGAAACTCATTCTGTGTGGCATGACTTGCTTCGCGTTTTCTTCAACTTCTCCTTCCAATACCCTAAATCCCACAACAGAGAACAAAAAACTGAAGCACATCTCGCTAAAACTGTTGCCTGCCATGGGTTTGTTTGCTCATCTGCTCTACACGAGTGGAGGAGTGCGAGGGATAAAATGTTAGCATCATCACGCTGAAGAAACCTGCTTTAGTAGCGGTCTTGGCTAATTTTTGGCAGGTGTGAGCTCTTTCTGGCTTATATACCGACACAGACAGTGCAGACAGGTCGCTAGAGGCTTGAGGCTTGCACAGAAATTGAGGCAGAAGGGTTTGGAAGAGAAGAGGATGGAGACGAACGAGGCAAGGAGGAGTGCAGGGAGCACTCCGGCAGGCATTCGGAAAGACAGACATTGGGAGAGACAGACAGGGAGGTAAAATGACAGGCAGGCAAGCATGCTGTTTGAGTCACAAAGCCTCAGGCTTGTCCAGGGGCGCTACATTAACAGGGACAGGCCCAGGAGCAGCCTCCTAGCCTTCTAGCCCCACACTAACACAGCTACTACCACTGCAGAGACTCAGAATATACCCCCCCCACACGCTGAGCCGCACATGTGGAGAGGGACATTCAGAGTGACCCTCATATTCCATTTTAAATGAGACACTCAGAGACTGTCTTGTGAGGTAAGAAGCAGAAAGTCTTTAGAAAGTTTGTCTTTCAACTTAATCTGTATTTTTAGTGTTTAGTCATTCATTTAAAGTCTTGAATTAAAACTTATCAGTATCTACCATGAATCATTCAGTAACTTTAAGAAGCCGGTATGTAAGTTATGTGATTATGAGGTTTATGACTAGATCCTCTCACAGTTCCTTCCAGTTAAAGAGGTTAAATGGTCATTTCCAAGTGATACTGACACCACTAATGAGCCGAGCCAAAAGCTACAGAAAAGCTTCCTCTGCTGCACACGCTCCCTGCATCGTGTTTTTTCCAGGACCCTGCTGTGCAACATTGTTCAGCACTCAAAACCTGCACAGGAGATTATGTGACCTTATAAACACCAGCGTCCAACACAACGCCTCTGTCATTCTTCCCTCTCAGTGAGAACATGACACAATGTGCTGTGAAGGGCAAGGCAGAACTCTAGACTGCGGATGGAGAGTTTACCAGACGGGCCATCACCACTAAATTAAGTGTTAATTATACTGATTTAAACACCAGCTATTTGAGTGCATAGGTCATGTTTTTACAAAGTTAGAGTTAAGGTGAAAGGAGCTGTGAGGCTTTTAACCATTTTAAATATTTAGTTATCTACCTTAAAGTCTGCGTGAAATGATCTTGCATTTTCCTTCTGTTCTATACCTGGGAGGGTCTGTGATGATAGATGGTGTGGTAAGATGGGAAGCTGAAACCACAAAAAGAAGAGTCTGGACTGGGTTTACCTTGTGTGTAGGGATGGCAGAGCCAGACGATGTTCCTCTGAGGAGCGGAGGGAGAGTTGGAACATAGGACTGAATGAGAGGATTATGGTAGCTGGGTGCAGACCCACACATCAAGAGCTAGTGACTTGAATTTCATTCATTGGATAGACAATATAGAGCTATAGTCATGATGTATGTCCATAATTTACTGCAAATCTGTTAGTACCATATCCAGGAACTGCAATATACAGTCTTGTGCAAAAGTCTAGGCAGCTAAGTTGTTTGAAAATGTTTGTCAGCAGTAAGTGTGGTTTGCTTGAAAAAAGCTGTATAACATTAGAATACATGCAAACAAAAACAAATGCAGTAAAAACAAGGATTTCTTAGAAAATGCATTTTCTTAGAAGAAGAGGCATTGCATAAATTTATTATACTCCGTCACCAGCACCTCTGGTTGAACTGAAAGTACTCCTAAGCCAAAACCGGTATTGCATGGTAACTATAAGTAATGTGGGAAAATATTGAATAGAAATGATTTGTATTCATGGTGTTTGAATATATTTTTATTGTTATTGTGCTGGAATTTTTAGCAATTCCAGCTCCAAAAATGTAGTAACATATTGTGCATTGTGAAAATACTACCATAGAGTTTGTTTCAAAAAGCCTTTAATGTCAATGGGGTCTTTTTGGTGTTAATTTAAGTAAATATATGGGTTCATTAACTTTACTAATACAAATGTAGATGTCATCTGATACTGGGATGTCTTCTATTGTGATATTAAAATAAATTCATTTTTATCAGCTCTAGGAACTAATATATCGAAGGTGTGTTGTTATGAAAGAGGAAGGAAAGTGTGGTCCTGCAAGACAGACCCTGAGAATGAACAGTTATTTAATGCTTGATTTTGTTTAGTACTCTGAAATCCAGTGGGCGAAAGGACCTTAACCATATCCAGTGTACACTGGAGGCCAGACTCCAGTTCAGGCAATTAGTGAAGGCACATATTTACATCTAATTCTCCTCAAGCAAAATATGGATTAAATTGAAGCAGTTTGGTTCGTTGTCAGATTATTAAGCGTCGCTTTCAAGCGTGAATGGTGCCCAGACCCCCAGCGAGGGTTTACTTAGCCAGCGCTGAATAGGGGGCTCTTTCACGGTTAATAGGACTTCAGCAGCTGACTGCAGCCGTGAACTCTTTCATAGCCCCTGTTTAGCCACTGGAGGGGAGGCAATATCAAACAGCGGGAATCACCATCCTGCCTGCTCAGGGGGCGCGGGACTGTGCGCAGACCCACACACACAAAAAAACACACTCACAGCTCAATAAATAATTCAAAGGCCTGGATGCTGAGACTTGATAAACGTTTCGATCCCACCGGCTTCTTTTCAACACGCTAACTCCATTCTACCTTTACAAACCAGGTTACTTTTCTCCAGCAGTCCCCAAGTCCTCCCGGGGCCGTTTAGCCCAGAGCGACCCAGCCCCTCCCCCTCCTCTGCCAGAGGAGTGGAGGCTGCTACTGCTGCTGGTAGTACCTTTCTTAGGACCCCAGTGAGGGGCTGTGAAAGGTTAGGCACTGGAAGACTTCTTTCTCTGGCTTAAAAAAAAAATCAAAATCTCTTTCCTTTTTTCTTTCCCTTCTTCTGATCCAAATCCCATAGTTAAGCCCTGCGGTAGACGTGGGGAAACCGTGGAGATTTCTGGGGTTTCTTGCACCTGACTGTCATAAGACTCTGGTATGCCTCTGCCCTGGGTGTGGGATTTTTTTATAAATCTTTTCTGTAGATTTCATGCTTGGACTGAGGTGTGAGCATCGTATCTAGAATATTTACACCCACCCTTCTTAGACCGGTGCAAGGAATGCTAGAAGGGTTTGTTTGTCCATTGTGATAATGGTGATTTTGATTAACCCCTTGAACTTAGGGCTGGGCGATATGACAATATCGTGATAAATTGTCCCAACCTCTCCTGGCGATGCGAGGTTTTGTTTTGGCAGTGAGAATAGATGTTTACTAACCTGACAGACCCAGACTTCCTCTCTTCATCACCAAATTAAACAGGTTTACAGTGATTCTTCTGTTCTTTTAGTACAGGGAAGTACAGGGAAATGTCTTTAGACCATGTAGTGCCGATGCGGCAGTCCTATCCTTAATAACTCCAGGATTTTATATTGTTTCTGAATAGTAAGCCTTTGGATATGGACACACAAAGGAGCCCAAGATGTTAGTGAGGATATATTAGGTATATCTCACTATCTGTGACTTTTGTAATTGCGTCAGTAGTTTATTGCTTCGATGCAGATGTTTCGACCTCTTTAGGGTAATGAGTTCAACTTTCACTCTCTGTCCGTGTTTTTTTCTTGTCTCTCCTCAAAAAAGCCTACATCTAAAAGCATGGATGGATGTTCTATTATCTGTACACTAAACAGCAGGCTTAAGCTGATAGCTGATGCTTTAATGAAACTGTGACACCACTAATTGCTGGAGCGAGGGGTGGAGGGGTGTGGTCTGCTCTATGGCCTGTCAGGAGCGTGGCAGCAGACAATGGTCCTGCTGCTCCCTCTCCCCGATATAAGCCATCAAGCGCCACTGCTTTTGTGTGGTACTCCAATGCTGAAGGTTTCCATTTCTGCACACTCCACCAACAGACACTGCGTCCAGCTGATGGCTAAATTGTAAAAGGTGCCGGAGCTGAGGAGATGAAGAGCGCCACGGTTAATGGCAGAAACATGACGCTGTGCGGCCTCGATCTGTTCATTACTGCTCTTTCTGTCAGGGCTCGCCTTGTGATTACAAACAGAGTAGAAACAGGGCAGCCTGTTCATGACACTACAGAGGAGGCCTGGCTCTGCATTTTCATTGCTGCATGCATTTCTGTACACGAGTGTTTAGATGTGCCTGCGGTGTGCTGTTGCAGGCATTTTGCAAACAGCATGTACGCCTATGCAGCATTATTTACTTGAGTGGGGATCAGATTTTAGCTTCCCTGTAACATGGTAGGATTTACATGAACAGGTTGCGTGGCACTATTCAATGCAGATATAAGCCAAGGAGCAATGACAGGGATATGATGGAGATTAGAACACATGTGGGGGTGTTTTCAGTATAAATACGTTTGACAGACAAGAGCTTTAGCCATACAGATGTTCTTTCAAAGCATAATACCTAACACTGGATGTGAAAGACTGGATTAAAGTCTTATAGACTATACACAGGGGTTCCTCGGGTTACAACCGTCTTGACATACACTCCCACTTCCACTCGGCTTACAATGTTAGCCTCGTATTTACGGACTACGTGGGCGAACTAGTTTGGTTGCGTGCGCTGGAAGAATACGCAGTAACGAGGCGTATGAGTGAAGGACTTTTCCTTTTTACTTTTTTTGTGCCTTAGTTGTGTTTTTATAATTTTTCATCCATGTTAGAATAGATATGTGATTTAGTCTAGGGTGTGTTTTGACTTTGACACCAAAATTCGGGTTACATCACTGTCGAAGGAACAGATCTGTGTCGTAACTTGAGGACTCCCTGTAGTATACAGTATGTTTAAACATGATGCGACTGTGATATGTCTTGCAAAATATGAAAAAATGATACATTGAGGTTTCACCTGACTTTAGATGGTAACAAATACTTTGGTTTCTGGTTGTAGCGATGTTGTGCCCACCGCAGTCAACATACTACCATCACGGTGCTGCGGTGACACTTGCAACCCTACTATCGAGCTGCAAAATCCACACCGATTTTAATACAGTTTCTTTGTGCGGTCCTAATCGTCACAGGCCTAGTTGACATTGATTTTCAGCTCATTTGCATGTCTACTTCACTATTAAAAGTGGAAAATCGAAAAATGAACAAACAATATAGAGGCAGCCTGTGGTTTCATAGACAAATGTCACGTCTGATGTGCCCTTTACTCACTGATTTTAAAATAACCCAGGCGAAAACACGTTTTGGCCACACTTAAATGTATTTAACCTTGCGGCTTTCGGTTCTGTGTGGCTCTAAAAATTGTAGACCTTTTCTCTCCCTCTGTCCCCCCCTCCTCCTCCTCCCACTAGTCTGAGGCTTGTCACGTGTGTGCCATGCTTGCTTGACAACATTGTTCGCGGCGAGGCAGCGATACAGAGGCAGATTCACAATGAGACTGCTCAGGATGAGACCTTTGTGAATGTGGGGGAAAACAGGCGGAGGGTCTTCAGAGGCAGCCCCTCGCCTGCTGGCGGCTGGAGATGACCTTCTCACGGCGGGAGAGCAGCAGGAATATCACTCCACCAACAAAAAGCGAGAGAGCTGCGGTTCTCCAGGATTGTGTCTCCATTGGGGCAGGCGGGGTGGCAGCTCTGACCTTTTACAGACATTTGACTGTGTGTGTGTGTGTATGTGTGTGTTTGTGCGTGCGTGTGTGGATGCAAGTGCGTTTTAATGGCACACTGTCAAACCACCTGCTATGTGTTTCCTGGGGTCGAGACCCCATGGAGTTGTAACCCCTCCCTACCTTCTGATGTTTGGAGCAGCACCCCTCACGCCCTACATCTGCGGATGTGCTCAGCTTGCGTTCTGAACAACTGATGCTTGCACTCATCTAAAATTGAAGTCGCAGGGCTTCACACCTCTGTTTAGATCTTGAAACAGCGTCTTAAAACAGTCCTGAACTACCTTCTCCTCATACTCATCTGAGCACACATTCAGAATACTCCATCAAACCTTGTACCTCTGAAAAGGCATCTTTACATATAAACAATGGTGTAAAAAATCCTAATCCCCTGAAGTCTACACTGTAAAATTAAAGTATGTTACAGACAGCTTAGTTACAGGGAAAGTACTGTGATTATACAGTATTATACTGAATTAAAATTCTATAGCTTTAATATCACAGCAACTCTTGTGAATTCACAGTATTTGGTAAATGTCTGTATATCTACTCACTTTTTCATATGTTTTATGGAATACAGAAAGAGTATTGTAAACAATACATATAAATGAAATTGCAACAAATGACAGTAATTATGTGGAGGTCAGTTCAGTTGTTTGTACTTCACTATAACCAGCTATAGGTCATGTTTACTGATTGGAGTGAACACACCCGTCCGCTTATATTTATAATTAGTGCTGTGAAACAATGTCCTTGTGTTTTTCCATTTTATATGTAGATTTTTTTTTTTATTCTATGGTAATTTTTACAGGAATGTACTGTAAATTATACAGTAAATTGTATTCATAGCAAAAATACAGTCAGTGCAGATCCTATGAGCTTTTGCAGGTCAAATATAAGAAAACATGTTATTGATCAAAAGGTTTGCAATTTACAGGAAAATTACATAAATTGTTCACAGTGTAAACCTGAAAGGTTTGTTTGACAGCATTTCTGGTGGTGAATTTGTCATTGAAAGTTAATAGAATGTAATTGTAGCTGTTTCGAATGGTATAAAAAAGTTTTCTTAAGAAAGTAATAATACGTAGATCTCCCCGGCCCCTCCTCCCTCTCACCCCGCTGTTTTTCCATCCCACACTTTCTTTTTTTCCCCCTTTCTCTCATTGCTTTTCTATCTCTCTCTCTCTCTGTTTTGGGCCGTACCCCCTCCCCACACATTCCCTCTCAGAGTTTCCAGCCGTACAGGAAGTGGCAGGCAGAGAGAGAGAGAGAGCGCTCCCGCTGCTGCCCGGTGAGATCAGCTCTCTCTCTCCCTGGGCGGCAGAGAGACACAGGAAAGCAGCCAAAGGAAACAGCGCAGCAGACAAACAGCAGTGCGGATCACACCAGACCATGAGCTCATACAGGTCAAATCAAGAGAGCGGCACCGACGAGCACGCCGCTTCACGTGAAGGGCGTCAACGTTTGCTCTGCTCTCTGCTCTTGTTTTCCTCCCTGAATCAGAATGTCAGGCTTAATTGCTTGCAGAAGAGGGCTTTTATGACTAATATGCAGCGGAGAGAGTCTATCACCGTCCCTGACAGCCCGTGTCTCCTTGGCGCTAATTTCTGACGATGTTCCCGCAGGGATTTCTTTAGATGTAGCGAACCGATACACCCCGAAAAGTGTTTAATATGCCTCTCTGAATTCCTGCCTTTGCGACCTTAATTCCGTGGAGCTGTGTAGAACCTGCTGGAGGAAAGTAAAGGGAGGTGGGTGACAGGGGCCTTGAGGGAAGAGCGTGCTGCGGGGAGATTTAGTGACAATCTGCTGAAGCACTGAAACATGGCACCCAAGTTCCACTGAATCTTATTTCATATCGATTAGGACTGGTCTAGGTCCTCTGTCACTACAATGAAGAGTTTATAATGATTAAACTCTGCTTCTCCACAAGAGATGCAGGAGAGAAAAAGTCATTTTTCTGTCCTGCTCCAAGTTTCAAATTCTCAGCCAAGAGAAATCCTGCCTTATCCGATGTGCCATCTCCTTCTCTTGCTGGGGCCTGGCTTGTTGTGTCGCAATGGCCAAGAATGCTCTTAAGCCCGTTTATACATCTGTGGTTAAGTAGTGAATTAGTTGATCCAGACAGCCTTAAAAGAATAGTTTATTGAAAAACCGAATGTTTGCCATTTTCCAGTTGCCAGTAATCAATCAAACAAGGGTCTAAATTGTGCCTCTGTAGTTTAGAACTGGATCTACGAGTATAAAGTTTCTAATAAACACTAGAAATCAATAGTTACCCAAATCTTTTCTGTAAATACATCCTGGAACCTACTCTCAACTCGCTCAAGTGACAGCCAGGTCTTCATTAATGTGGCAGTGCCTTGTTGATGTGGTTTAGGACATATCATGACTTACTCTAAGATGTAAAAATGCACCAAACTTCATCTAGATGAGCATAGGGGACAACTGGTCCTTTGAGTCTTAATTTCCTTGCAAAATCCATTCAAATTACACTTGCGATTTGTGCTTTCACTATTCAGACGCATATATCTTCAGTTAGAAAATAGAAGCAACAGAAATTTTGAACATAATCTGTAGCATTCATCAGCCTGCATGACACGCATGAGGGAGTCTGATTGTGTTGCTCCACCTGTTGACTAAAACAGCTGACCACAGTGTTCAGCTACACTGGGAAGCTTTGTTTAAGTCTGTAGTTGAGCGAAAGTAACACAGTGCCCTATACCACCGTAACGAAGAGCTGGAAGCGGTTTATGTGGTATGAAAGTGACCATTCTGTCATACGTGAACACACCACTGCACACAGTGTGCACTGCACAAAATTCTCTCTCTGTATTTAAACCCATTCACCAAGTGAAGCAGCAGGCAGTCAGGAGCACAGCGCCCGGGGAGCAGAGTGTGGGGACGGTACTGTGCTCAAGTACCTCAGAGGTGGTTAGCAGTCTTGGGAATCGAACCCATGACTTTCTGATCGCAGGGTGAACTCCCCTAACCACTAGACCACCAGCTGCCCCAGAGGAGATGACTTTTTGGGGAGATGGGTGACTACTGATGTTTAGTGCTTGCTACAATAGCCTTTCAGTTGTAAATGAAAACATGTCTTGGTGTGGGTAAGTGGGTAATTGTGGAAAGTCCTTTGATACTGGCCAGTCTTGCCAGCCTACTGTTATATTGTTCATGTCCTAGTCCTTGTTTTGGTAGAAAGCTAAACAGCAAGACTATGTCCTAAGTGGAAAGACTATGCTGGTCTTGGCTCGGGGAGCCTGGTAGTGTCCCAGCTTTCCTTACATTAAGACTTGTAATAGGCCCCTAAACCTGAGGTTTAATGATGTCAAAGGCCCAGTGCTTTAAATCAAATCCATTTAGTGTGAGATTTTAATAATGGATGAATGCAACAGAGTCAATTGTGGAGCTTCATTTATCGCCCTATTGATTGCTGCAGCACTCAGGCTCAGAGAACAGGAGGCTTTTAGTCCCTCTAGGGGAGAAAAGCCTGTAAGACTACTTGGCGAACAACCTCACTGGGACAGGAGAGAGCGAAGGGTTGCATGTATGTGTGTGCGGGTCTCTACATCCGTGCATGTGTGCCGGTGTGTTTGGAAGCTCGGTATTACATCAGTGTGATTCCTCTTGGGGTGGATTGCTCCTAGATTTTCTCAAAGAGCAGGGTCAGGAGGCTGAGAGGCCAGTCTCTGTGGAGTCCAGGGCTTTGAGAGTGTCTTGCCTTTTAATAAAGCTCCTCCATGAGGCAGGTGGAAAAGCTTGACTCAGCAGTTGTGCTGGACTGTCCCTCCTGGACCACTCTTTCTCTCCTGCACTTTCAGCTGCTGTAACGTTTCGGCCCAAAATTGGTAACTCATAGACATCTGCGGAGAAGTGGAGCCTGGCTGTGGAGGTGCTTTTCTGGAGACGCTCCCAGCATGTCGCACGTTATGCCTGCAGCTTCTTATCCATGCTTAATGCAGAGTAAGACGAACTCAATTGTAAGATAAAGGTTGTACTATGCCATAGTTTAACCACTTTTGGGTCCCTAAAGAACCCTTCAGTACATGGTTGTTTAAAAATATTGTTTCTGAATGATGAATGAATGCGAAGAACCTTGTAATGCTTAAAGAAGCTCCACATATAATCAGCTCGATAATTATTGGCACCACTGGCACTCTGAAACATCTGGGGCTACAACTTTAATTTGATTCTGGGAGGGTTTCAATTTGTCGACTGGGAGTAGTTTTGGAGTTTCGATTTGCCAGTGTGGGATTTTGCTGTTACTCTCACCGTGGTCATGTGTTTATTTTTGAGATCTGCAGCTATTTCTAGATTATTTAGGGTTGTAGTCCTGAAAGCCCAAGCATGACAATGTCCCTGATTGGCACCATGGTAGTAGAAGGTCGTATGGGCAAAAATTTGTATTATAATTAAACAGATGCGGTATATTGTGGCATAGCGAATGAACCTTTTTTTTCAAACAGAAGCCTGTTAGCATATTTTATGTCAGTGGTGGGTAATTTTGCTACAACTGAAATAGATATAAAATAGTTTTAGTGTGCAAAATAGCAAAAACAGAACCAAATGTCTCCTGTACTGGCAATCTGAGACCACTCCTCAATACAGAACCTCTCCAGATTCTCCAGGGTCTTCTCCTCAGCTCACCCCACAAGTTGACGGATTGCAGCGTTAAGGCTGTTTTTCTCTAGAACTGTATGTACTATAAGCCAAGAACCATTTAAGAGGTTTATTCATAAAAATGCATGACACTCCTAATATGATTTTAAAATGATTATTATTTAATTATTTTAATATGTCCTGCTTTCAGTTTGTGTAGTCCTTTGCCACTTTGTCCTGTCGAAGGACCTCTCAGACTCTTGCATGGTATTCGGCGCTGTTTGTTGTGCATGCTGAACGAAAGAGGAGGGGACAGTTGATATGAAAATACTTCCTTTTAATGATTGCTTGCTATTCATGAGAAGCTATTTTCCTCATCCTCTGGCTACTGAATAATAGCGCACTCGAAGCAGGTCAGGATTAGAAGGCTCAGGATTTAGTCTGCTTTCCCATGTATTATCTCGTATCAAGGAAAGCAATTTCAAGCAAATTCTTGCTTAATCTAATTCTGTGAGCGCAGTCCAGACTGAAGTTTACCATAAATATTCCTAAATGGGCCCTTTCTCTTCGGATGGAAGATTAAGACAGAGTAGCACCCCCCCACACCCACCCTGACCCCAGTTCTCTTTTCTTATCTCTACCAAGACGTGAGCTTTTGGAAGAGTCCAGTATTCTAGGCCACATGGCTCGCATGATCCTCTTTAGAGAAAAGAGCTGACATTACACTCTAAATCTTCCGCTTCTTCTCTGCATTTATGATATGTCTTAATCTGGGGTTGGGAGTCGGTTGCCAGGTGGCAGACTTGCCAATCCCCCTGCAGGAGCCTTGGGATGAGGTCAGGAGCTTTTGCCTCGGGGCCCTGACTCCGCTTCAGGACAAAAGGAGAATCAAGCAAGTAAAAGGGCTTAACCTCCGTCCCATCCACTTCTTCAGATGACAAACACAATATCAAAATTTGTTATTAAAGGTTAAAAGATCCAAGAGCTTCATTTTTCTTGTAGTTTACTTGTTTTGTTTTCTCCGAAATCCACTTATAACGAATTCATTTTTACTCGACCATTTTTACCCCTTAGAATGTCATTGGCTGGTTTTGCTACTGTGCCTTAAAGATTTGCATATGTAAATGACCTCTGTTCTTATTGGCTGTCCTCCATTGTGCCTTGTTCAAAAGTAATACAGGCTGAAGCACTTCTTATTGCTTTAATTGGCTAATCTGCTCTATATTGAATAGATGGTGATATGTTGGTTTTCGTGGCATCACAAAAGTGGTGAATTCAAAATGGGCTCCTTTCATACATATGTAGTTCCTATAGACTGTGAATGAGTGGTATATACAAACTCAACAGCGTCTACATAATTCATCTTTATTATTACAAATATAGCCATAATACAGCCCTCCATTAAATTGGCTTTTAAAAGCAATTGGCTCCAATTTGGAGACTGGTTTCAGCTTGTTTGCTCAAGAAACCTACACTGGTTTCCAAATGCAGATAATGACTGATGCTGAGTTCCTGCAGTCATGCAGTATGCCCTTATTTCTCCACCAGCAGGCCAGAACATCAAATGTAGAAGTTTTTATCTCTAAAAGAAGACAGGAAGATAACGGTTGTGAAATGAACAGATAGGCCGGTATGTTTACGGTCTTGGAAAACAAGGCCTGGGGTGATGATTATGAGTGTGAAGCCTCTGTGCCGTGTCCCAGTGTGTGCGTGAGCTCTGGCTGTCACTGCCGCTGATGTTCAGCTAGGCTAGGCTCGTAGGGGCTATCAGGCTACTGGCCTGATGCTGTGTGATAATAAGCATGGCGGGGAGAAACTCTGACAGAGCGCGGTGGACAGCAACTCCATGGCCCCAAGGCATGTGGGGAGAAAAGGGGGGAACGTAGGAGGAGTGTGTGGGGGGCCGGAGATGGAGGAGATGAAGGGAGTGAAAAGGGGGTTAAGGTTAGTGGTCGCTGTTGCCCGGGGCTGCAGCAGGTTGTCTCCTGAGGTGCTGTATCTCCACGGCTATGACAGATTGGGAGAGACAAGCAACACCCGTGGGGTGCTAACACCTCCTCTACTGGGCATCGTCTGCCATTTAACGGCCTCTTCTCACTGCTGACATTTCTATCACCCTCGACCCATCCGCCTGGCCAGGCCTTCCAGCGGCTTCCCATGTCCACCGCCTGTAAACAGGGTGACAACAGGGTAGCCGCTGAAATTGGAGTCTAAACTCAGCTCTTCACATCAAGGTTTTCGGCTTTGGATGAGGCCTGTGTTTAGACCGTCAAGACAGCAATCAAGAAGCATAATTCAATATATTTCTCATTCTATTTCTGAACCTACTTTTGTGAATGAGGGAGACTCATACTGCAAGTCTGAGCATGTGATACTTAAGATGTATCATCATAACCACTTCAGTTCAGAAAAAAAGAATACATATAGCCATAAAAACTGTAGAAACATTTTAAGTTTATGTATTTTTATCAAAGTTTTTTTTTCACATAAATGATTCCATTTTATAGATTTCAAAATATGTGGGTGTTTAAATGGCAAAAAAACAGCACACAGGATTTTTTATATTTAGAAGATGCTGTTATTCAGGAAGAAAAGAATTTTAATCACCTTCTCACAGCCCCTTTCTTTACAAGGAGTTGAAGCCTTAGCTCTCATATGTGAGGCGAGAGTTATAAATCACACGAGCCAGTTTACTACACTCTATAGGTATTCTTCAAATTGAATTGTCTTCTAATTTAATTTTATTTGATATGGACAATAGCTATCACGTTCAATGACTAAGACAACATTAATGCTAGCTTGGTTTTATTTATTATCCTATAGATTGATTGAGTGGTTGAGTATAATGCATTCTGGGAAGTACCCTGGTGAGCGAAAAATGAAAACAATATAAAAGCAAGAATTCTGTGCCACAGATGAAACTGAGGGATGCATTGCTACACTACAGAATACTAAAAGCAATAACACGTTAAATGCCCCTTAAACAGGTGCAGTCTTTGGTTTCGGTGGCGGTTGGCTTTGGAGAGAATTTTGTTAGGCTACACTTGTACTCGCTTAAAGAACTTAGACTCCCACAGAAAACTCATGGGCTATAGAAAATGAAACAACATTTAAAAACTCAACACAGCCCACTGAGAGAGCAAGCAGAAGAACTCAATCCTATATGCGATTATATACACTGGGGACGTGGGAGTGGTGGAATGGCATTCATCGGGGTTGCCTTAGTTCTGCTCCAATAATCTTCGACTAACATAGTACGCATGGACATGGGACCACAGAGCAAAAGTGAATGAAATATTAAAAACACTCGCTGTTTTGCACATTTGTACTCATGAAATATTTAGCACTTCAAACTGGATGTAGTTTATGTGAGACTGACTCTGGCGAGCGCGTGGGTTCACTGTCCTGCGACACTGGGCCTTGTTAGCACCGAGGTAATGAGATGAGCTGTTGTATTCCCTTGGCCTGAAAAGACGTATTGAAGCACTTGTTACAGCAAAATGTTATGACAGTGAGGTTCTTTTGCATATCTTGTTAAAAAAAAAAAGAGAGAACTAACTGTATGGGCCATTTCTCACAGTGTTCACCCCACATACCAGAACCCCTAAGATGGGGCGTCCAGCCTAGTCCAGCTTAGTCCAGCACAGTTTAGCCTTTTCCCTGCTCAAACTCAGCAGGTTCAACCCCACAGGTAATTACCAGGTTTAGTAGGGAAAATGCCAGACTGTGCTGGACATCGGCCCTCCAGGACTGACCTAATCCATTCATGCAGGATCTCATGAATGTTGATCTCGGATCTCATTGCCCTGCTACTTATGGTGATTTTGGATCTCTGTGAGGATTTATACATGCTGGCCAGAGCAGTGGAGCAGCCAGCCAGCACCCAGACTGAGCCTCAGCCATTCAGAGCCTCCAAACAGCCCCTAATCTCCTCCACTCGAGCACCAGCAAAATGTCAACCTGTCTTCTGAGACCACCTCTCTTTCACCCGCCTCTCGCTTCCCGACCAACTGCTGAATACCAGCGTGCCCTCCCTGCCAGCCTGCCCTCTCTGTTCGGACGTTCTCTGCCAGCGGCGGCCCGAGCCATGCCCAGGAAGGCGCGTGTCGAACACGGGAGCAAGAAGAGCGAGATGAAGGCGAGGATGGGGGCTGTTTCATTTGCATATTATTCAAATAGCAGTGGTGAGTGGCCGTAATGAAGTCCCTCCCAGCTCTAAAACGCCCAGCCGCATGTCACTACTATGAATTATTCATACCGGCCCAGAGGCAATAAATCAGCCAGGCAAGAACTAACAAAATTAGCTACCAATTAGTGTTTGTTTATGGTGATCATATTTTTCCCCTTCATCTAATACTGGAAGAGGGGAAAAAGAAGCTAGACTGGTGGAGAGAGCTCAGTGAACTTTGTGTCTCTTTTACCCTTGAAAGCAGTGCAGATCAGAGAGAAAAGAGGAGTTTGGGGAGATTTGGAAACGTGAGTGAGTTTATATATGTGTTTTTGTGTCCGGGTGTCAGAGACAGCCTTTATAAAGAGCAGAATGCGTTAATTCAGGCACATCACAGTCCGCCTCTGCTGCTCCCGACAGTCATAGATCACTGGAACGCTGAGTAAATAAGTCTGTGGGCAGGGAGTGTATATTTAAGATGTTTTCGGGGAGTGTTTTGCCCCAAATTTATTGATTCCTCAAGGCCTTAGTCAAAGTGTTTTCACCCCTGCATCCTCGAGCTTTATGGTGTAGAACTTGCGGCTACGGATGGAAAAGCAGTTTGATTGAGCATTTAGAGGAGATGTGAGGAGTACCAGCAGAGCAATGACGTGAAACATGGAAACTTGGACACACATGCACTCACACACATACACACACACACATACACATGTTTTTTTTTTTACAATATCATTTTATACAGTCAGAGGAGCATATCAGTTTAATATTTTTCTTCTTGTGTAAAAGTGGCACTGAGCTGCTGGGCCAAAATGTCTGTGTTTTATTCATTTACCTGCATCTGTAATCCTACAGAAGTGGTTGTATATCTTTTTTGCTAATCCAGGAGACATGTAGTCCTGATTTCTGGCATCAGAAGACGCAGTGCCATGCAGAAACCTTAGACACCAAAGCAAACTGTGTAGACATCTTATATAGATTTAAACATTAAACACAAATGTAACAAACAAACAATATATTAAAACACTAGATTTTGTTTTGAACTAGTTAAAAGAGCTTGGTTTCAGATTTCTCCTGGATGCCTCCAGCCATTGCATGTACTTTTATCACATGCACTTCTATACAGTACCATATCGCAAATTTAAAAAATGGTTATTCTAAGGAGCTTTTAAGAAGTTAGGACTTTGTTCTTGCTAGAATTGTATGTCAGCCCTGTTTCCTTATTATGTTATTTCACAATTAGACCTGAAAATACACAAAAAACAAACACACACACACACACACACACACACACACACAGTCACACAAACAAAACCACATTACTGGATAACTTCCATAGAAAGAGTGCTGGGTTAGGATGAGGCAGCACAAAGGGAGAAGTCTAGTCCTGTGTAGTGTGTATGTGTGTTTGAGAGTGTAGCCAGTGGAGAAACCAGCAGCGAGGAATTTTGGCTCCCTTTCCTGAACTTTGTTCGCAATCAATGTTCCGTTTATAGAAATCAATGGGGAGGGCGAGTGCGGGGGAGCGTGTGGGCGTGGGTTGGACGGAGATGCTGCATGCACATTACTTTAACATGAACCTCTGTTCCACACAGCGGCCTGCCAACCGCACCGTCTCCATCCAAACACGTCTGCAGCAGACTGCACAACACAGCAGCAGATACCAGAGCAGGCAGCAGATAAAAGGAGGCAAGAAAGAAGATAGCGGGCACAGGAGTGGAAAAAGTGAGAGAGCTGTAGAGCAAACACAAAGCCAGAGAGAGAATGCGAGTGTGGGCAGGCGTCAGGGCCGCTGTCCTCAGACACAGTGTGAAATGTGTATTATATAGTTGGGATGACGCCCTCTTGCCCGCTGCTTCACTACATTTTCTCTCTCCAATAGGACTCCCTCTGTTCTAAGTTAAGCACAGGCTCATTCTTTTGTCTAACTTCTACACAGATGTTGCCACTCGGTTTGTATGTAGTGGTGCTGACAGGAATCTGCAGAAGTTTGAGAGTATGTCACAACATGCATTAACACAGACAAAACCGGCCTCAAAACAAATTCCTTTGAGCCTCCCCTATTCCTGCATGTTATCCTCCACATTTGTTTCTTGCGTTTCTTGCGTCAGTTCAGTCTTGTGTCCCTCTGGAGCCTCAGCCCGTGTGTCATTTGACTGGTAAAATGGGCTGAATAAAATGCATATAATGTCTGGGAATGAAAACATTGTACCATATAATCAGCATAATGCACTTTAAATTCGTTCTTGTTCAAAAGCCAGTGTTATGGGAGGTCACAGTATTTCCTTGTTTTAATAGGAAGATTTATTGCTGTTTGGGTTATTTATGAGTGACTTGATATTTGTTTATATTATTTAAGGTCAGCTTGAAATCTGAATTGACTTTGTTCACCCTGTAAGTGCATCACCATGCACATATTATGCACCATTTGTCCCACTATAATGACAAAGTAACATTAACCAATAAGATCCTGTTTCACCACCCCTCGAACCATGCCAACCCATTTTACAGATTTGTGGAGTGTGATTCTGTATTCAGGCAGCAATAAGAGCCCTTGGGCAAGACTCCTAATGCTGTATTTATCTATATCTGTGAGGCAGTTCAATTGTAGATCACTCTTAATAATGCATACATGTAAATGCATACATGTACTTTCCAATGTACTGTAAATGAATACAAGTACTGTCCAGCGTACTGTAAATGCATGTACTGTCAAATGCATACATGTACTGACCAATGTACTGTAAATGCAAACATGTACTCGCCAGCATCCTGTAAATGCATGTACTGTAATTGCATTCATGTACTGTCAGATGCATACATGTAAACACCTACAAAATTCCTCCACTCTCTAAGGACTGTGGGCTGCAGCAATATTCCAGCACATGTTGGTAGAGAGAGTGTAAGAGTGTGCGAAGGTGCTGGGCTCCTGTTTCTCTCTCTTGCTGTCATGCCATATCCACTCCAGCAGCACCGAGCTCTCCCCCAGGACTGAGCGGGGGCTATAATGCGTGTCACCAGCCATGGCCGTGTCACTCTCAATCTGCTGTCATCACTGACACTCTCCCACCGCTGCTATGTGGAGCCCGCTAATTAGAGGAGACCCTTATTGCTGCTCAGCCCTCCTGAAATAATGCAATTATTTTTTTCCCTGGTGCTGCTGTTTATGGATATTAGTTTCTTGAGGTTTCAAGCACCCTCTTGGGCATGCGCAGGCATACCAGGGGAAAAAACCCTCCACAGTTACACGGAAAGCAGCTTGTTCTGACTATGGAGAGCAAATTGTTCCCCCACTATTAACAGTCATGGAGTGTCAACAAATCTCTCGAGAAGAGGCTGTAGGTCTGGGTGGGTTAGATGGAGTATAAACCCAATGACCCTTCATTTATTGTGTCTGTATGTTGGGTACCCATGAACAGTAACAGGAAGTCCAATTTCCTTCCTTTCTATGTTGGCCGTGGTTTGATGACGTCTAGAGAAGTATGATAATAAAGCGAACGGCAGGTATTAGAGAGAGCTAGTACATAAAGGACATTTCTGCTCTCTCGAGCTCTGGCTGGCGCCACAGATGGCAAAACGAGAGCACAAATCTTCAGACAAATTTATGCTCTCCCTTAAAGATCATCTGGATTTAGTAAAATTTAATCCCATCTCAGTGACTCCTGCCGGGGACAGATTTAATCAGAAAACATGCCTCTTACATATTCATCTGCGTCTTCTCCGCACAGATCATCTTAAGTGTTCTCCTTCACTAGCAGGCTCCTCATTTTCATTTTCTTTGCTGTGTTCTTTAATCCGTCTTCTCATAAATCATGGCTCTGTGGCTTGTCCATTACATTGGCGCCCATTTATTACCTACATTCCCCGGCACTTCATTTCTTGTTCCTGCTCCCCACACCGCTCTCCTGATTCATTTAGCGAAGGAAAATGAAAGCATAAGTTGTTAGTTGAAGTAGCATTAGTTTTAATTTTGTTAGCTTTGTGTTTATGCAGCAGTAGCATGCTCAATAGTTTTTCACCCTTTGTGTGTGTGTGTGTGTGTGTGTGTGTATGGTGAGGGGGGAGGGTGAAAAATGAGGTGGCCCCTTTTGTCAAGTGTGGTATTTTCTGTTTGACTGCACCAGGCTTTTCCTTTTCCTCCCCTCACCTCTGCTCTCCATGTGGAGTATCTGCAGGATGCAGGGAGTGGGCTGGGAAGAATAGGCTTGTGGGGGTGACGGGCTGCCCTCATGTACTGAGCGACAGTTTCGAAATAATGACCAGAAATGACCTAATAACACAGCGTCAGCAAGCTAGAGGCGCAGGTCAAGGACTCGTAAAGCAGCGGTTGGAACTACCCACTTCTAGCAGGGGGCCTGGTTATTCTAATATGTTTGTATAATATAATTATAATGTCTTATTTTTATTCTTGTATTTCAGAATAAAAAAGTTATTTTAAGTTATTTTTAAAAAGTTATTTTTAAAAAATATATTATTTTAAGTATGTTTTTGCCTAAACATCCCACAAAACATTGCAGAAAATGTCAGGTCACAACAGCTGATGATGCATTTTACACCAAATTAATGACATACGTGACACTTAAGTCTAGATCTACTGTATAAGGGAAAAATGTGTTCTGTAAGTTTGTGCAACTAAGAGTTATCTAGCTGCAGGTCATCTGGTAAATAAATCTTTAAATCAGTGGAAATATAAGAGGCAGATCACCTTTAATGCAAACTCTTGGTACTACTGCCATCTTATATTCCTTAACCCTTAAAACATGAGCAACATGGACCTGTGCTGGAAGCGCAACAAATGGTAAATAGTTGGCAAAACAACTCCTCATATGTAAGTTCCCCTGGTTGGTGTTGATGCTTGAGGTGTCAGATGTCATGTTTCGTGTTCCTGTGTCACATAGAACCAAAGTTATTTTAATGATAAACAGCATGTAATAATAATAACCACTACTGGGATTTTAAAAATGGCATCACATGCAAATACCCATAAAGAACAAAAATGGCCACATTTCTTTTATTATAGGTCCTACAAATAAATGGAAAAAACACAAGATCTTTGAACCCGGGAGAACTTTTAGGAAAGACTCCGCCCACAAGTGGGTGTATAAAACCCACAGAGGGAGTAGGAGGGGAAGCAACATAGAGCGAAAAAGCAGCAAACAGTGAGCGTGTAAGAGAGCAAACACCGGTTCTAGACTGTTTACACCATTTTTATTTATTACTCATACTCTCTGAGTTCTAAGGGTTAAAAATGCTGAGACTCGTATGAAGCAAACATTCTTAAAATTCCATGAAGCACTATTTTAGCTCCTTGTTATTTTTGTCATATAAAAAAATGTACTGACCTTGAATACCATCTAGAGAGAAGGAGAGAAAGAGAAAGAGAGGAGATCTACATTGCGCCCTCACCACATGTGTTTTTCCGTTTGTGTGGGCGTGTGAAATCTGGCCGGGAACCTCCTGAACTTTGGAGTGTGGAGAGGTGGAAGGAGGTGAAGGCTTGTGTAGAAATTTTGGTGGGAATGAGTAAGTGTCAGCCTGGGATCGCTCAATTCCTCTGACACTATCTCTGTCAGACAGAGAGAGGTTTCCCACGTCCGTCTAAAGGGTGTGGTTCCTTTTCCTCACGATGACCTCCATCTCTGGAAGATTCTGGAGACAGATAAATGGCTTGGAGTTTTTTTTTCTTTCTGTTGTTCTGAACGGCCATCTGTCATCCTTAATGTCACAAAAACAGAACCACAGATTCTGCTGTTTCCCTACATCATGTCTCTGGATTGCTTTAAATGAAACCACCGCATGCAGCTTCTTTGAGTACCGGAAGGAAAGCAAAAACTGTATATTTTTGGCCGACCAGCAAAGACTCTTTTGTTTGAGCTGCTGTGGTTTTCGTCAGAGGATGAAAGAGTAGGTTGCACTTTATGGCAGTTTCTCATTGCAGCACAATTACTTGATTGCACATAAGAGGCGCGATTGACTGCCTTTTTAGGTTGCAGAAGACATCTTGTCCGTGTTGTTGGTTTCAGCTGGCTGAACAGTGGGCCTTTCATGACACAGCTAGACTTGAACGTTTGCACCGAATTTGCAATTCGGTCACATGAGACCCGGACAGGGAAAAACCCAAGATCCACAGTTTGTGTTTTTCTACAGAGTAGTAGTCTAATATCCAGTCAATAAAGAGGCTTGGAACTTGATTGCTTCATGTGATTTGCGTTTAACTGAAGCAGGTCATTTTCCTTCTTCTTATTTGTGTGAATAAAACAACTCCCACCAGTTACCTTACTGGAGAGCTCCTTCAGAAACAAGCAAATGATCTGGTGACTCTACTTTTTACTGGTGTTGATACAAAGACGAGAACTGCACCTTCTTAAGGAAGACAGTTGAAAAGCCTTCATTTGGACTCGGTGGGTGGAGGCAGTTCTTCCACATGGCTATGACTGTCTGCAGCCTCAGCAACGTAGTTGCTTCTGCGAGCTAGCCAAAAAATTCACTGGGGAATTTATGGGGGGGGGGCGGCTGAAGAATGCCTCACACAGACGTGTATTTCTCTGGAATGCCCAGGTCACCAGTGCCAAAGGAGAACAAGGAGGTCACTAGGAAACTTTGGGCTATTTTCTATTTTTCACTAACCCCAGAGTTGTTCGAGTTGTTTGGCACTCATGTTCAAGAAGAATCTAGCATTTACTTATTCATTTACAGTTACTGTGCAAGGAATATGCCAGGATTTGCCTTCTCTATTGAAACCATATAATGTCAAGAAATGAACAAACAGGAAAATGTATGTTATTTTTTCTATGAAAAGCAAGGCTGCATGCACAGCAGTCATTTTTAAGAAGATTCAAGTCATAAAATATCTCCTCTTCTAACGATGAGCGCACATGCTTCAAAGGTTTCTACACTTTCAACAGAATTCCTCCGCTTCTTTCAGTGAGCCGTGACTGATGAGCAATATTAAATTACATCAAACGTTTGTTTCTGCTGGCAGTAAAGGCGACTCTGAAGGGTCAACACCCATAAAGATCTTGTTTGATAGTGACGAGAGTAATTTTGGGAGATAATATGTACTGTACCTCCGCCAGCGACACCAGGAATGGCACGGTGTATAAATATCACTGGGCTAGACTAAACAAAACAGAGCAGAAAAACAACATTCAGAGCTCCTACTTTGCACTCAGCAGTCAACAGGTACCACTGCCAGTGGGTTAAGGGGGAGGTTTAAAATGTCCCGAAACGTTTTGGAGGCTGGCCGCTCGCAGTCGGCCTCGTTTGTGAGTAGCTTCAGTCATAAACTGTTTACAGAACAACTGGGAGATTATTCTTGGCCCGAGGGTCTATTCCAGCCCCCCCCCCCACAATCCCCTGCACTGCAGCATGAGGGAGGAGGGGCTTGCTGTCAGAGATTTTAAGGAGTTCTTTGTGAGAAGAGGAAGACTGATTGAGATAGAAGATCTCAGGCACTGATAACCCAGTTTAAGAGGCTTCTCCATGGCCAACAGTAGATACACAGATTCACAAACGTTGGACATGTGTTTTAGTATAGCACTGCTCAGCCTCACCAGTCACAGATTTACTAAACGACTTTAGTAAATTTTTATTTACTAATGAGTTTAAGCAGATTTCCCTTGTTGTCACGTAACAAATGTGCGCAAGTGAGTAAACAGTCATTCGGTTAGTTTTACTTAATTACAATGAGTTGTCATTTACTTCATAAGTGTTTGTTTTGTCTTTGCAGTGTCATTGAGTAAAACTCATCTTCCTCAAAGGGTCTTCATATTATCTATTTACATGTTGTGTTCCATTGTCATTCACTTTCTTCATGTTCTCTGTCCTCCTGACCTACCTTCCTTTGCATCTTTTTTATACTCCTTGATTAACTGCCGCAGTGTTGTTGGCTGTAAGAGGGAATTATAACATGCTTAGCATGACTCTATCACCTGTACAGTAACAGCTTATACATAAAAACAGTTCAGTTAATTAGAATTTACTCACATCTTTTTGTGTGATTTACTGGAAATGCATATTTACAAACATCATGAAAGTATCTTAGGAGCATCCTCGTCCAGATCAGCCATGTTGGTGTTTTCCTCTCTTTTCTCTTGAGAAAATTACAGGTTGAATGACACCAGTCATTACACGAGTGTCTCACCAGTTTTAGTTCCGTCCGGATGCACGTCCACTGCATGGTTTTCCAGGCAGATGAGGCCTTGTATTTGGAAACAGGTTCTTGACCACTGCACCTCTAATTAGTCTCTTAGCACATATCCCTCCTAAAAATACTCACCAAACTCTGAAACAAGGGATGAATCCCACAACAAAACTATAAATATAGAACTATATATCCATGTTCTCTACACTGAATATTAGAAAATAAAGTCAGAAAAAGAACGATCCCATGCTCCGATTAAATTATATAACAGCAGCTGCAGGTATAAAGCATTCATTTATATTCATAATATGATCCTTTTTTGTTTTATATGATTATATGCAAACTTAGTTGAAAAGACAGCCCACTAGAAACTCGTGTTTTTTCACTCAGGAGATGATAAAAGTAAAAGTATTATTACAGTTGCCCTGGTAAACTAAACCAGTCCAAATGGGGCTGTAACATACAGACCCACTGACAAAAGACATGAATGTACAACACTGCTCTGTCTCTCAGATACCAGTTCTTCTAGCACGGTGATGCTGGTTTCTGGAGTGCTTGTCTGAAGAATGATTAGTAAAGGACACCCGTTCCTTCTTTGCATGTGGAGCTGATGTCTTTCGCATGCGTGCAGTGACAGCCGTGTGGTATGGTAAACTGATCTTTAAGGGGTTTCCTTTGATTTGGTAACACCTGTCCATCTGTTTGCCCCACTGTAATTTGAACCTTCTTCTGACCTTTGACCGTAGTTCAAAGGGGAAAGAATTTCCAGGCATTATTTGTCAGACTGGTGGAACTGGCGGTGCCTTTATTTTTAGAAAACAAGTGGTCACGAATCAGCTGAGGCATTATTATACTTCACATAAAGGAAATTATCACAATTAATACTTAATAATTAATTTAAAAAAAACAGCAAAAAACAGAGCCTGATCTCTTGTGCACTAATCTATTTTGCTCATGCTAATAGCTTGATGAGGCTTAATCTTTTAATTACGACTCTGTGGAAACTGACATTGAGCCTATTAAACCGATATGTGTGCAGTATTCAATGCATGATTCAGTCAAGGTTTGCTTCAAAAGGATTATGCGCGACTGTAGTCGTCCCTGAGAGCGAGAGCTGGTGTTATTTAACATTGGGATAAAATGGTCCGCCCGGTGGTGTGACTGACACTAAACTTCACCAATCTAACAATTTACAAGACAGCTCTCCAGCCATAATGATATTTCACAGAAAGCTGCTTTCCCTCCATAAATCCTCAGTTATAATCCCCAAGGATCGTCAAGATGGTGCCTGGAGCTTAAACTCTTGATTGAACATTGAGAGCAATGAGCAGGAATCTATTAAAAATGCACCCGGAAAAGGCAGATGGCTGGTCGGAGGAGTTCAGTGAAGAAAGAAAGTCCGCCGATGCATCCCTGAGATTCATCAGCCGAAAATAGGTCAAGGGATGGCTTGCAGTTACAGTCCTAAGCGGTTCTATAATCTTAAAAAATCATGCTCAATTAATGATCCTGTTACACAATATGAACTTGAGGTTCACAGTTTTTGTCCCACTTTTGAACTTCTGTAGAAAGTGCACAGTTTTCTGAAGGCCTTGTTGCAGAGCATTTCGTGTTTATGTAATGGCTGCCCTCGTAATTAAACTGGACATGTGCTTTTCACGGTGCTTGAGAGTAAAAGAGTGATGCTCATAGCCCTTTGTTTCTGCCAGTTCAACAGAAGATTTCAAGGTTATTGTAGCCAGCGTATTCATTCCTCTGGCAAACAACATGACAAACCCTCTAACTGTAATATGAGCACGCTTTTGTTTTCATCAACCTCCATTTGTGCAAATTGGTGCAGCTCTACTCTTGCTCTGAGGGACCATAGACGCAAACAGCTAGGTATTGTACAGCATTTGTAATCAAGGACAGGCTTGAAAAGGGCAACCAGAAAGGCCAGAACTATGTGGACCAATACATCACAAATTATAGATCGATCAAGACTTTTTTAAACGGGGCTTAGCGCTACAGATGCTTAGAAAAACAAAAGAGAAAGAAATAAAAATACTGATGTCTGTGTTTGTTTGGCTTAGTCGATAAAAGGGGTGTAACGATACAGTAAACTCACAGTATACTTATGTTTTAATAGATTCAGGGCCCATAGCCCGATTCACTGATGATATATTAAAGAAAGTAAAACTGAATGAATTTAGAAGACTGTATGAATTTAGAATGAAATTTGAATGAAGAATATGCTTGACTGTATTCAGTGTAGGCACAATTTACTTATGAACCTACAGCTGGATGGTGGGAGAATGATATATGACACAAATGTGCTGGACTGGTTGTTGATTGGCCCTAGCTGAGGCATAAATAATCATTTGACCGCCGCTCCTCTGCCGTGCTCACTGTTCGCATTGCTGTAAACTTTGAGGCCTTGTTACACCCCTACCTTTAACATCATCAACCAGAATTCTGGAGGAGGGTAATGTGGCTATAACTCTCCTAAATGCCCAGCTGTGCTTTGAAAGATTCATTTGTCGCCATATATTGCCTAGTTAACTGTCGTCGAAAATTTATTGCTGGCATTTATTGAGGCGATTCATTTTTTTTTTTTGTCGTCATAAAAACGTTGCCTTGTAAACCTAATCAAATCTTCTGCGTCTTAAGCTATCGTAAAACGAGCATCACTTTAATAGTATTCATTTTAAAAGAAAATCACAGTGCTGTGGTAATTATTTACGAAGAAGGAAAAGGTCAGATGTTTACATTTGATTACAAATGTCTGAAAGAATATGTGGGTTTGTCAGTGTAGTGTTTTTTTTTTTGTTTAAATATATCTGAAAGTTTTGCGCAGCTCAGTTTGAGAACGCAAGATCGTGCTTTAATGTTGTTGTTTACTCGCGCGATTGTGAGATCAAACATAACGCTCTCCTCCTTTGGACAGCTTTATTCCTCCGAGTAATAGCTGGCACACTAAACCCACAGGTTTGGACAAATTAGGTCCTGCGCATCAAGGGCTAAATGGAGAGAGGTGTGTAAACACAGCAGCGCACAAACCCACCCCCCATTCCCCCTCCTCCGCCCCTGCCTGCTTTTAACTTGGCATGCGATGCCATGTATCTGACTTGTGTGGGTTTGGCTGTGATGGAAGGCGTCATTGCCTCTAGGTGGGAGGGAGGAGATTTCAGTTTTATTCGTCAGGCAGAGGAGCGGGTCAGCGAGGTGCTGTCTCTGTCCTCTCTTGCACACCGCATGCAGAGCGTTGCACTCATTCGGAGCACCGCGGCCCCAGCGGCCTCCCTGCAGCCCGCGGCTAATCGAATGGGAACGGGCCGGGAATAAATCATCTTGGGAGCCTCCCGATATTGAGCCGTCGCCGCCAAGTGAATCAGTCCAGACAAAAATAACCATCCATCATGCTCCTGGCTGGCAGAGCCACAGGGAGACCGGGGCAGCAGGAAGCGCATCCGCGTTGGTGGGATGCGTTGATTTTGTTTGCGCCCGTTTGTTGTGCTGCGCAATGGAAAAAAAAGGCCTCCCGGACCCATGTAGCGCAACAGACGGCATCTGGTACGCAACTGTGTGTGTGCGCTCATGGCCAGGCCTTTGTTCTTGTTTGTTCAGGCAAGGTGCTGCTATTTAAGCACTTTTCTTCCCCTTTCACGGAGAGGCGCTTTTAAACACTTGTTGTGGCACCCATGGCTTCGAGGCTTCATTGTGCATAACTCGACATTTTACATTAAAAAAAAATGAGCAAAAGCACATGTTTATTCTGTGCTTTTTTACAGTAAACGTGAGCAGAAGCTGCAAAGTGAGGGAAAATAATGAAAGAGGAACAGAAATGAAAGGTGAATGCACTGAACCCCCCCCCCCCACCCAAAAAAAAAAAAAACACCAAAAAAAACGAAGTCGCAGCATTTGTCGAGGACAATATATTCATTAGCCTTTCCCCTCAAAACAAGCCGTGAAACCATAGCAACGAGGCGAAACCTGGCTGGAGCTCAGTGGATGGGAATGAGGAAACAAGGGAATAAAACAAATGGATAACTCAAAAATATACTCTGGTTCCGAGTAGAAGACAAGTGTCACTGCATGCTCTCTGTTTCCCATCCAGTCCAGTCTAGTTTCAGACGATGGAAGCACAGTGGCTGCTCTGTAAGAGTTTTGAAAAGTGCATTTGTGAAGCATTCAGAGCTATTTTTTCATTTTTCCGACAGTGCGGGCAGCTTGCTCAGATCTAAGTGTACATGTACGCCCACTCTCGAGAGCAGCAATGGCTAAGAATCTCAAGGCTGGCTCACTGCACTCTCATTTGAGGCATATCAGCCCATTATAAGGTCACTGAACTGCTTCATGAGCTAAAGTTCATGAGAGGCTTTTCAGGTTTTCCAGGAGAAATGAGCTAGGTTTCTAAACACTTGTGTTTGAAACACATGACAGTGAAGGAGACTAAGAGAACTAAATTAAAGGAGCTAGAATGCAGCTGATGAGTAAACTAATGGCTAGTGTGTTAGACTGGTACACTACAAAGCTCCACTTTCAAATCTCCAGTTTCAAATATTGTAGTGAATTTTGTGAATCATTACAATTCTGAAAATGACGCTTTCACTAGATACTTTAGAAACTTCCACAATGTTTCAATTCTGTCAACTTTAATATTCATAGTATAGAAGAGTGCATAAGAATGAACATACCTGATCTGTTTCATGCATGCAATCCTTCTATCTTGAAGGTGGTCCGCAGGGTCTGAAGATGCTTCATAGATCAACAAGAGGAAAAATTGATAAAGGGTTTCATTCTACAGCACATTATATATCATGTTTAAGTTTTTTTTTTCCTCATGTACCATCTTTAGATATGTGTTCAGTTGTACCATAATTCAGTTTTGTTACAAATGGATATACATCATTAAGGAATGTCTCTGGGTAAATATATGCTCATTTCCTGGGTGTCTACGTTTGGTTTTTTTTTGGGGAAATAATAGCCCTATCAAAACAGATTGTGTGGTCTCTCTCTCTGTCTTTCTCAAAATCCTCCACATGTGGAGTTTATAGGGTGGAATGTGCACTGCACATGGCATGGGGTCACATTTCAGTGGTGGTTTACCACTCCTGATCACACAGAAACTCTGTGGCCCAGCCCATATCAGAGAGCCCAGCAGGCGTGAGCAACCACCCACCAGGCAACCCCACCAGTCTCTACACATCTACACAAGAGTCAAGTGGAAGTGAAATGGACTGTGTTGACGCGTGGTAGGGAGGAGACTGAGGTTTTTACTTTTCTAGCCATTCAGAGATCCGGAGTCCTTCTGAATGTACCAAATATACATATCAAACTGAAAGACATACTAGATCATCTAATAATAATTCTGCAGGAGCAAACAGATCCAAGCCCTAGACATATAAAACAGGGATTTCAACAGAGAGCTTCAAATGTACCTGTAAAAAGCTTCTTTCTCTTGACAGTGTGATGCTCTGTAGAACTCCCAGTCCTATATGTTGAAAAGGTTTTAGGCATCTGCTGTTCCAACTTTTTTTGAGTTTTGCAACGTTTTTTCCACAGCAATTGTCTCTTTTTTACGGGAGGGTGTTATACTAGATATTGGAACACTGCTGGGATGATTTGATTGTATTCAGCCATTAGGTCAAGTACTGATGCTGGATGAATAGTTCTGTATCACAAACAGCATTTCATCCTAAAGGTGTAGGATGGAGCTCTGTTTCACCAGAGAATGCAGCTGCACTGCTCCACAGCCCCAGTGCTTATGTGTCTGGGGACTTCAGGCTAAATGTGACTGCACAGTCCTCCACTCTATTGCCACTGCTTTTCTGTGAACATTATATAAGCCGTTTCTATGCATGCAGTTAAAAACGATGCATCCACAACGCATCAGCGCCAAAAAAATCTATTCAATATTGGAAGGAGTGCATTGACAACTTTAGAGTTTTAACCTGTTTTATGGTTGGTGTGCTTCATATATGGATTATAGCGAGAACTTGTTTTAACAGGAATGGAAACCTAAAGCTTATTGATGTTAGTATTTGCTCTACCAAGATTTTAGGGATTGTTTTTCCAACTGAATATCAGTTCATTTCTATGGGGAACTGGTTCTTAAATGTTGTCACATTCAACGTGTGAAACATTGCTCATCCTGAGCTGCGTTAGGTGCAGCGAGGCTTTCAGGCATTTAGTGTCCCTCGTGTTCACAACATCAGCTCATCTGGAGACCGGCTTTATGATGTACTGCCTCAACATGCTTCCCGTGCTCACCGTTCACTTAGAAAATGCTGTTCCCTGCATAATCTAATTAGTCACTGTCCCAGGCCTGTCGCTGCCTGCTGCACAGCTGTGCCGGTGCGGATCCGTGTGGAGCTGGAGGCTCAGGCCTGGCCTCTCTCCGGGCCGCGCTGTTCACGGTGCCGCTCGGACGCGGACCCAGATTCATCCTAATTGCGCACTGTCAGGTCGTACAAATGGAGATGGATCTGGCATAATTATGGAGTGGAAGTGCTTCATGAGTGCTGTGGAAGAGGGAGCCAGGGAAATGGGGCAGTGTTCCGTGTTAACACCCGCTCTCATCCATCATCATTTAATGGCAGGAGGGCAGGGAAGATGGGCTGCCATCCCTCACCACTTCCGTAGTGGCGCTCGGGAAGCCTTCTCGATCGACCGCATGCCCCTTACCTGCAGAGTCTCCAGCGCTCTCGTCCTGCTCATCATGTGTCAGCCTTGCCCAAACTGTGGTAATAAACTGAGCTGACAGTCAAAGAAGTGTCTGAGATTGTGTAGATTATGAGGCAGTAGCTATCAATTGCCCATATTAGGGTTGTCATGATTACTTGATTAAGATCGATTTCTTGATTAAAACAAAATGCTTGAGTAAATAGGCTAAATAATAAGTTACGAATATGTTCATGTTTTGTTTGTCTTAAACCTCCCACTGATTATTAGATCAATCATCAAAATAAACAACACATTACAGGGTTACTCATTTAATGAAGAGGGTCAAGATATAAATGTGTGGATGACAAAGGCATGCTGTAAACTGATACTGAGGGTGTTTACATGCACACCAGCAGTGCAATTGTTAGTGGATTTTGGCCATTGTCCGATTGTTCAAGCGGTGTACAGCAGGATACTCTCATTTCTAAGATCGGATTAAAGCTGTTATTGAATTTCAGAAATGTGAATCGGGAGATCTGGAATTTAGCTCAGCACTGGAGTTTTTTAGAGCATGTATAACCTTACTCTGATTTTTTCCTACATTTGAGCATGTGCTGGACCTGAACCGTGAAATGGTGACAAATGTCCATATTCTGTGCCATCTGAAGCATTTTACACTTCAAAATAAACAAGTAAGAGGACTGCTGGTAGTGAGAAAACTGCTGCAAGAAGTTGGAATTATTTGTGCCATGCTTTGGTGAGTTTACTGGCTAGTTTCTAAGCTGAGAAAACACTCAGAGAACAAAACTATATTACATTTTAAGGGTTAGGCAGATAAGCAGTGATTTAGCGTGAGTGGACCTGCAATGTTCAACCTGAGATGCCCACGTCCGCAAATGACCAATTATTAACAGAGGCATGGCAAAACTTGAAAGTCCAGCCTATGCTATCCTGTCTCTAGTAGTTTTAAACTTTGTGTTTCCTCTGTCAAGTTAGCTTAGGCCAGTATGAACAGTCCTGGTTTTGTTGCCTGAGATCATAGACATTCTTCAACGTTTGGTTGTTGCTGTTGCTATTGACCATTTTAACAGAGACCAAAAACAGACTTTTTTTCTACATGACCACTATTTATTTTGTGCCGGAGTATAGAAGGAAACTCACCCATCATTAGTGTGTTTTCTGGCTTGATGGCCTGGGGCCATATAAGATATATCAAACTTTTAGGAGTATATCAAACTTTTTGTAAGGCTGAGACAGAACTAATACACTGCACACTGTACATGTGGACCAGGATCTCAGCCTGGCAGATCAGAAATCATCTACGAGAGTGAGGGAAGCCCAGCCAAATGCATGGTTTTCTGTTACATATAGCAAACAATTCTTGGCACAGAGCAGCAAGTGGCTCAGTATGAGTTTAATATGATTAATTAAGCATTCTTCAGGGGTCACTAAGCTTAAATAGATGCTGAATCACAACTCTGACTAATGTGCTGTAGATTTTCTCTCTTATTGATAGATACATAATTGACTCATGAATAGCCATGTTCTCTTGTCGATGGCCCATCGATTAGCTTTTCCCATGGGTACTCTGCAGATGGTGAGCAGCCATTGGCAGCGGCAGGTCGAGGGAGCTTTTGAGTATGAGTTTGACGCACTCAGTGCATGGAATTTATTGGTTTTATATCACTGTCCCTTAAGCTTGGCTGGCTGAGAGCACTCTTGTTGAACTGTATTGAGTAACATCCTGTTCACAATGAGGCTGGTTGACCACAACGCCATTAAGTGAACTGAGTAATTCAGTCTAAAACCAATACTGTTCCAGGAAAAAAAAACTTTTACATACCCGCCGAAACGTAGTAACATATAAACAAATTAAGCACAGCACACAGTGGGAACAGAACAGAATGGTTCTCTGCATTCAATACATTTAACAAGTGAAGCAGCATGTGGAAACAGTACCTCAGTGGTGCCACTAGCACTTCTGGGATTCAAACCCACAGCCTTCTAATTTCAGGGGCAACTTCCTAACCACTTGGCCACCAGCATTAAGTTTAGTTTTGTCTTAAAAATCACATTCTGCTGTAACGTAAATTTATACCAACGATCATCACCTGCAGAATTATTGTGACAAACAGTGTCATTATATTTCCAGTCTAATTACAAAGTACCATATCTGAGCGTTAACCGGTGTGCTGGCACCCTTTTTCCAGACAAGCTCATCTGTTTTCTTCTTCTAAAGAGAAGAGTGAAGTCTTTGCCAGTAAATAATCTTTCCAGGTGGAGTTCAAAGTATTTCAGTGAGTAGTTCATTAGTTGGTGATGTTCTGTTTGAATAGCTTACAGTTACGTGTAGTTATTTCTATTGTATACATTTACAATACTGTAAGCCGGCAAAATCCATATTAAAGACTATATGAACTAGGGAGCAAATGCTACGTTTTAAAACTTTCGTTCATTGACTATATCAAACTCTCTTATTTCAAAACAAGCGTAGAAAATTCGGTTTTCCATGGTAAGGGCCTATAATCTCAGCTCAAGGCCTTGAAACCTGCTTATTCAAATGTGTTAAGAAACAAGATGTTGTTTTTCACCGCATGGAACCCTCTCCCAAAACAAATATTGGGTGATTTGCCTCAGAACATATACTGCGGACCCAGTTGGGCAGTTGAGAAGCCTTTGGTTTTCCCTTAATGCCCCATTCTGATGGCGTAGCACATAATTGTGTGGTGTTAATGTGAACCTGTGTTCCAGCGAGAGCTTGTTTCTTGTTTGTCTCGGCGAGAGTTATAACTTTATTTAGCGAGTGGAAGCAGGGGAGTGTGTGGCAGTTTATCGCTGAAGCTCAGGAGTCATAAATACATCAGTACCAAGATTGAGAGATCTAATTCCCTGCTGGGCGTTTGTGTGTTTTCTCATTTCCTGACTCGACATTGTTATCTGTTGTGTATGTGCTGGCTCAGGGCTGGCTAGCATTTCATTTCACTGATACAGATTAGCTGTGGCAATGTTCTCCGAGTCATGTGATTTGTTTTCCCCTCCAAAGCGAGATTGGTGATTGGTCGAGGGTCTGTCGAGCACAATCCTTGGAAATGGTGACTGACACAGGAGTTACACTCTTCTAGAGCTTTCCCAGTGCCAGTGGAAGAAAAAAAGCACATTTTCAGGGCTTGTGGCAAGGCCTCTGTGTTTAGGTATTGATAAATAAGCTGAATGAGCATGAAGCAGGGAATGGGCCTGTCACAGTCTTACCTGCAGAATCTCCCGTGAGTGCTCAGATCCAGAGGAAAGGATCGCAGGCAACCGGGTCAAATTACCCGAGATTGCTTTTGTGGCTTCACTCCCTGCAGAAGACAAGGCGCTCATAAAAGAGAGTACTGGCCAACAGGACCTGTAATGAAAATGCACAATAGAAGCTTCCTCATTGAGCAGAAGGGGTTCTGGAGGGCATGTAATTGCTGAGTTAGTGGAGAGGAAGGTTATCAGCCATCTCTATTGCATTACCTATTACAGCCGGGCCTGTTAGTAGTGTCAGTGCAAAGGGAGAGCAATACCAGCAAGCTGGGAAACACAGTAAATAGACTAAATAATCCAAAGGAGGGTACTGGGCTCGAATGTATTGGCTTTGGCTCTCTACCTCAGACCAATTTAGGTGCTGCTCTGGGACGCTCGTAAAGGTAGTTTGGCCACCGTAATGCTTAACACTCGACACCTTTTTCCTCAAGCTGTTTTTAAACTTGCACCGCCACTTCTGTTGTTTGCAATTCAGTTATACGACTTACAAAGAGCTCCGACCAGGGAATAAAACGTCGCGGTGGGACTTTAGAAGAGTGCAGGAACAAGCACACAAACAAGTCGCTTTAAATCAAACTTACATTTTTTTATATTCACAAACCCGAAAACGCTTTGCCCCCAGTGGAACGTCCATGTTCTCTAGCGGCAGGTGCAACAATAAAGGCTCTTTTAAGTTGGTTCTCGAAAATGTTTGGAAGAAATAGACTCCTAGGTGAGAAGGAGAAATATTGATTGTGGCCACTGGCTCATTGCTGTAAAAAAAAGACGGATTTTTGAAAATGCATAGTCTGTAAAGACTGTGAAGACGGCCCTGCATGTTGTTTTTTTCTCCTTTTTTTATGTTGGAATCATCTGAAATATTTACAGCATGCATTTTGTACCAGCTTTAGTGTTGGCTTTGTTTGGTAGGCTGCTTTTTCTTTCCTTGAGAGAGAATACAGATGACAGGGCAGCGGTATTGATTGGTGAGATGGTGAAGGGAGGAAGTCCCAGAGAGACTCTCATGGACCCTTTCATGTGAAAAGCCCAATGTCTCGGAGAGCGCGGCTCCGTCTCTCTCGCAGACATCATTTAAAGCAGCTGTCCGCAGCGTTTAGATATAGTGCTCGCCAAGATGCAGGGCCTTAGAAACCAATACAGCAGAGGCCTCTTACGTGAGCGTGTGTGTGTGTGTGTCTGTGTGTGTGTGTTTGTGTGCTTGTGTCCGTTTCCTTTGGACAGATAAGAAGAGGCTGTTTGCTTTCATCCACCGCCTGGATGACTACTTCAACGAAATTTCGGACCAATTGAATTAAACTCTCCAATTACGGCATGTTAGAGGTGACGAGGCGTCCCGGGCCTGCCCATCACTTTTACATTGTCCCAGTGGTGTTGTCTTTGGCAGCCTAGCACTGTGTGTCACCGCCAAGAGGCGGGGATGTATTGATGTGCCACCAGGCCCCACAGCCACGCTTTTCTGTGTCAAAGCAAATCACACAAATGCAACAGAAAGCTGGACACAGTTGGCCCAGCATAATGCCAAGCTGCAATCGCTGAGATTAGGTCTTTGTGCAAGTACACTGTTCTTTCTGACAGTAAATAGACAGACTGATCCTCTAACGAGATTTTAGTCATTTGCAGTCTTAGGGCCTGTTTGAGTTGGATTCGTTTTATCTGGCAAGGTTCAGGGTGATTACAGCGCAGTATCTGGGAAAAATTAATTACGTGGAATAAAAAACTTTCTCTAGTTTGTCAAACCAGTCATTCTAGTGGGGTTCCATTTTAAGCAATGTCGTAACAAAACCTCCATATCGTTACTGAGTATGGTTTCTGTCACGTAATAGTTTCACAGAAATCTAGTCTAGGATCATTCGTAGATATTTACATTAAGGGCATTTGACTCTCTCTATCTAGAGCGACTTACTGTTTAATTATATGGAGTTGAGGATTTAATGTAGTGTTGGGAGTCTTGCCCAAGGACTCTTATAATATGGAATGGTGTGCTTGTCCAGTTTGCCACATAAAGGTCAGCATTGTAACCTCTATGTTTTTCCAAACTTTGGAGCCTTATCCTAAACAAACTGGACACTAAAATCTCTTACCAATTACATTTCAGATTTCCTCTGGTAAAACTAATAGGAATGCATGATGGGCTGGGCCAGGACAGGAAATGACCCAGATGGGAAACAGGTTTCTATTCCAAACATTGCATCGGCAGTGTGTCTATTAATTATTTTTATTTTGGCCAACTTTATGATGTACATAATGTGAGCCAAAGAAATGCACTCATACTGTGTTTCAGTGATGCTCGATCTATAATAAAATGCTGCAGCACTTTGCCTGATTCATACTTTTTAAAGAAGGCCCATTAAAGAAAAAACATAGATGTTATTATAACTGCAGTTCCTGCTACTAGGAAGTACTAGATATATACTGCTGTGTTTCATGTGTTCGTGTAGCCCACACAGTGTGCGCTTTAGGTGAAAAATGGGAAGGAAAAAAAAATTATCATCTGTCAAGAAACTGTAACTGAGTCAGCCGTAAAAATTCAAGATCTGTGCGTCGCTAGTGTCTGTCTTTTCATACCATAACGAGGAGAGCAGTAAACTTTTTCATGTGAATACAGAATAGGCCCTAAGAGAATTTTCATCTTCTTCTCCATCTCTTTTTCCCTTGAGAGACTTTCTGTCTGATATTAAAGAGACACTAGGCGGATGCTGTATTCAGTTTCAAGCCGTGCACTGTCTGCCTGTACAGCAGCGAGGCTTCAGCCACCCACGCGGCTGAATAGAGCGGGCCGGCGTGTTTACGTGCCCCTCGTGGAGATGTAATCATGCGAGGCGCTATCTTAACCTCAGGAACTGAGAGAGATGCTGGCGTGATCTCAGCCCAGACACAGTGGGCCACCTCCAATACCAGCCTGTGTCCTCTGATAACTCCGTGTGGGATTTTACTGTGGAGCCCCACTCCTGGGTGATTATTAAAAATTATACCAACCAAAGCTCTACTGTGGGAATGGTGGCCTTCCTCATGTGTGTACGAGGAAAGAAATGCCTCAGGCGTGACGGTAGACCTGATTGTTAAACTGGAAACGTGTGAGTCTTCTGACCTCACAGTGATTTCAGTCGAATGCGGTTCTTGATTATTGTGGTATGATTTCCGGTTCTTTTTATGAATATTTAATGCATACCCAGATGTTGAAATAGTAACGCAATAAAGACAATAAAACAAACAAATGAGTGCCTATTTGAATATAGGAGTGTGGGATATTGCAAACATATAATATCACAATACTGTTATCAGGATATACAATATGTAGTACGATATTTGATTTTTCTGAGATTTAATAGATTTGGAACAAAGGAAAAAATCCCATAGTGACACATGAATACGAATAATGAATACAATGATTTTACTGAATGCTTCACATTAAATAAAAGTGTCACAGTTATTCCTTGTTTGTACTGAAATATGCTGATAGTTAGCGTTCTCGAAGTACCCACAATATCCATATCACACTAACCTTGTGAAGTAAACATGAATTCTTTTCAAAAACATGAATTCTGTATTATTTTTATGGATTAGAATCAATTCTAAAATTGACTGGCCTCTCTTCTAATGCCTCTAAACTTATGGATGACACTGATGTTGGGGTATAACTTGATCATGCTGCCATGTGGGAGTGATTGAAACCGATGTTGGAGTATTTCATGCTCCGTTTGTTGTTTTAGGCAGTCCATTGTAAGGCTCTGCTCACCGTAATTCATGCAGTATATCTAGGTGCTAGCGCAAGAGTATTCTGCGTTATGAGAATTTGATACCACCCAAGTGAGAGCGAGAGCAAGAGAGAGAATGTGTGTGTGTGATCCCTTTGTGTCACCTCGCTGTGTCTACACACTATGTTTTTTTACTCTGTGGATTTAATGGCATCATGCAGGTCGCAGCAAATTGATTCGATCAGAGCGGCATGGCAGTGCTGGGAGGCTGAGGGAGATAAAGAAAAAAGCTGTTACTGCCGTGCTCATTTCAGAGATGTTACCCACCACACGCGTGCGCGCGCACACACACACACACACACACACACACACTCCAGATGAGAATGGAGAATCGTGGTGTTTCAAGCAACCTGGAATGCACTTAAACAGAGAGTGACGGCATCGTTCCTAGGATGCTATGACAACATAATGACTTCTTTTTTTTCGTTTCAGGAACGTCTAATTATGAGTGTTCCCAGTATTAGTCTTAATGTACTCTCCATTATCATATAAGACTTGAAGCAAGTTCTTCTACCATAGCCCACCTGTATATTATTCTGCATAACACTACAATGTTTCAGTCTCGATATACTGAGCATAGTAGCACTAGTCACTATTAGCAATGGGTATCAAGAATTGGTACTAAATTCGCACCAGTTCCTGACTGGTCAATATTGAAGTATGGATAAGAATGAATATGAATATGAATGTTTATGCAGCATTAATGCATTCCAACATAGCTAGTCTGGATCAGTGGGAGTAACCGGAGTGACTCTGTACACACCATCACCCAGACATAAGTAGCAATTGCTATATATAGGAAACTGAATAAAAGTAATAATAAAATAACAGTTGAATCTTTTCATGTCTTTTCGTGTGATGTTCTTATTTTTTGCACCAAATTATTGAGAGTACTATCGGTAAGAGTATCTAAACGTAAGCAATATCAATATTGATATCAGTACAACGCTAACCATCCCTAGTCACCACTGAGGCGATTGTCTCTCAGAGTGGTGTAGTAGTGATGTGGAGCAATGTTTGCCTTTTAAACAACATAAACTTTAAGCAGCATGGAGCAATAGATCATGTAACTTTTTATGCTTTAGATTGCAAAAGCTCAGCTTTAAGTGATACTTGGCTCACCAGAATTTAGGATGTTTGTTTGCCCTTGTAGGACGGAGGTCAAGATTACATAGTGCTGGGATTTTTTCCCCCACTCCCACTCGTTTGTTTCATCATGTCTGTTCCTTGTTAAGTAAATTTAAGTGTGTGTATATATATATGTTGCAGAGTTGCAGCGCTCTCGAACCTTTTTGAGAAAACTACTGTTGTGCAATTCTTAAAGGGATTTGAATCACTGAGAAGCTCTGTGATGGGATTTGATCTAGAAACCATGTTGTTGTGAATCCCCAAGAATGGATTTACAATGGAAAGAGCCCTGAGGAAGCGTTCAGGAAACAAAAGCACTTTTCATGTTTGACGGGCGGCCAGGACATCACAACCTCATCAAGAACCTTAGAGGAAGTCTTCTAAGAGTGTACATGGTGATAGATCAAGGGTAATCCTGCCACCAAATGAATATGATTTGTCAAAGGATGGAAACTGATATTTGTTCGGGGAAGGTAGTACTTGTAAAATGTTCTCACCTTCACTTTGGGGAAAAAACACTCTATGCTGTCAACATTAAAAAAATAGATATCAGAGACTTTGCCTGCCTCTGTTGTGGCAGACTTGTAGGTGATGACAGCGTTCTCCCCAAACAAGTGCTTGAATTACATGCATCCTGCAGTGATTACGTTCAAACCTTGACAGGGTGTCAAAGCCTGTGGGACTAAATGTATTAATCTGTACTTTTTTCAAGAAATCGTTACGTTAAACCAAAGAAGGATGATAAACAAGGTACTATATACCGCTCTTGTTGAAAGGATTTATTTTTGCATTTCATAAAGACATGAATATATGGAAGATTTCTGTGCCTTCCAGGGAAGAACACTGATGGTGCTGCTCCAAATCCTCTGTCCAATTCGCAGAATGTCACGCTGAGTTTGAAACAATATTTGAGCAGTTCTCTCAGGCGTCAAAGTAAGCTGTGTCTTATTACGGCTCGCTGTTGTGCCCCTCACAACATGTTTATGAGATGAAAATGCGATTGAACCGAATGCTGAGCATGACTGGTTTGTTTTCTTCTGCTATTTTAATACAGAATAGCTGTATAAAGCTGTATACAGAGCCAATCATACAGCAATACGAGCAATTATGATTTTACTCTGATAGAACTCAAACAAAAGGTGTTATAGTAAATCTGTGTACTATCAAATTTCAGAGATGAGATTGAGGAACAGAATGATTCCTGCTCATATGCCTTTTCTCATTGAGGAGCAGGTGGGACCTGCATAACATTAGTATTCTGGCAGCAATTCAGTGGAAGATAAAATGCAATTTTGCTCCTTAACCAAACGTAGCCAAGACATGTTTGGTGTCCAATATTTACTTCTTTATTTTTTTATTACAGGTCTTTCTGTGCATGTTCTTCCTATATTTATGAGGGTTTGAATGGGGAGCTCCGGTTTCCTCCCACAGTCTAATTTCATCCATGCTAGTCAAATTGGTGATGCTAAATTGCTCTTAGGTGTGACTGCGTGTATGTTTTTGTTCGTGTACCTAGTCTGAGACCAATCGCCTGTGCTGCTTTTCATTTTCTCTTCCATTTAAAAGAAAAGCACAATTTTCCTCAGTACAATGTTTACCCAAAGGCAACTATTAAGAACTATCCTCTTGTGTCAATCACATCATTAACCACGTGCCTTAAAACATATTCTAATGCAGCAAGACTTTGAAAAGTGAGCATGTTAGCTAAAGTTGAACTGAATTGGCATTTTATTCAAGCTGACTGGCTTGTCCAAAGTGGGCTATGGAACTAAAATGAAACTCAGATTAAAAACTCGCACCAGGAGATGAGCCAGATAGCAACTTTTCCCGCAGTAAGTGGTGGAAGTTTAGAGGGCCATATTGGGAAGAGTTCCAGTTATCTAATGTATCTTGGAGAAGCAAATCCATGTATGCTTGCATAACATGTGTCTTGAACACATCTCTTACCACCCTCTGAATCGGATTTGTATCCGTTTTAAATCCGTCTTGGGTGTGTTTACATGGCTTAGCCTTATCCTGATATAATCCTGATACTCAAGACTTATTGGGTGATCGCGTGTAGACAGTTCACTGTGTATCGTACAATGCTAATTTCGATGCTGTAAACTAACTTGCTAGCTACATTAGCCTTATAGCCATGGTGCAAACTGGAACAAAACTAAAGAAGCGAACACAGAATGTGTATTGGCTGGTTGAGTAGAGATCATAGGAGAAATTGTGTAAATGAGATTTTTTTGCTAAACTCTTGCTTTTCGTGTCCGTGTATTTCTCTCCATCTCTGTGCTGTGCTGCTCTAACTGATGGAGAGATGAAGTCGGAGCAGTAAGCAGTGATTATACTTCACTGTGGGAACCTGCGGAGAGGGAATTAGATTAATTGCTGCTTATGCAGCATTAATACTCCACAGTGACAGGGCCCCTGTGTTTGAGCGCTAGTGGACCTCTTTCTGTTGACAGAGATTGATGATGACTTTCCCATTAGAACTGTGTGCGCTTTTTCTATGTAGTGTTGCTTCCAGCCCATCAACACGGTGTCTTCATGTCTTCTTTTTCTTGCAGGTGATTGTAACTTCGAGCGGCCCTACTCAGAGTGTGGCTACAGCCAAGGCAAAGACGATGACTTTGACTGGGAACAGGTCAACACAAAGCAGAGGCCATCCACCGACCCCTGGATACCTGCAGGTCAGTCAGCTCTAACTACCATGACTAACACTGTAGCACAGTTGAGTCGTGCTAGGGCATCTGGAAAAGCTGCATAATATATAGTGAGGTCACCAATTTTGAGAGATTGACCTTTTGATACTGCAGAAGAATTCAATATACAAATAAGCCAGTTTCTGTATTGTATGCTTTGAACATCTTGACCAGTCAATGGGTTGTGAAGGATAAGCATATCCATTTATCCAATCAGAGTAAACGGTTATATATTCTTCAGCCAATATAGAGTATTGGTATGAACAATATATAATTAACATACTGCAAGGCATAAAACAGATTCAGTATAAATAGTAGTAAACTTGCATGTGTATCCCTGGATTCTCATGGTGCAATCAAGTATTTACACCATTTATACTGTGGGTGAACATTAAAATCGAATTCCAGCCCTTGGAGACGTTCATTTTAGATCAGTACTTCTTCTCTTGTATATGTTTAACTGTGGAATACATGTGTATAAGTAATACAGGGATTATTTTGATGATTAATCAAGTAATCTGTTTTTTAAGGCCAAACAGTTGAAAGGGGCTTAACTGAAATTAATGAATGATACCGACCCTAATACTATGTAGTTAACTATACTTAAATGCAGACTTTTGAAGCTTGTAGCAGACATTCAGGCAGCATATTGTTTACTCTGTATGCTGTTTTGCAGTAAACCTTTCAGTAAAGCTTAAGTCTAAATCTTTCTTAAGTATTCAGTTAGCTGGTCACATACAGTCATCAGTGAGATCTTGCTGGTGTGGATTTCCTCTTTTTCAGTGGTGCGCATGAAAGCAGCTTAAGTGCTAAGACTTCCCCTTGTGGAGTTTATATAGGTTTATAATGACCTGCTGACACCCTATTTTAAATTGCAACCTATATTCTGAGCTGATTAATCAGACTTGTAAACTGATTCGAATGTATTTTTTAATCAAGTAATCGAGTTTAAATAGGTAATTGTGACAGCCTTTCTTCTCAGTATGTGCTCGAGACTTTACGATGGGGGAGGGACGGGAAGGTCTGGTTGACTGATGCTTTGTTTCCACAATGGTATGCATTCTCGGCCCAGTGCTTCCGTGTCATTACTTCTGGTTTGTTAGGTGTGCAATTCATTAGCACTGTGGCTGAACTGAGCTTTGGCTGTTGTGGCAGTCGTGATAAATGTTGTTGTGGTTGTGACTGTCCGGACCCCTCCTAGCCGTCTGCACGTCCTCCTCGGTTCTCCAGAGCTTTTAATGGACAAATGCCTTAGTGGACAGCCCAGTCAATTTTTTAATGGGTGCCATGAACATACCATACCAATTTGTTTTGAGATGGTAAATGGTTTAAGCCCCCTTTCGAACTGTGAGTCAATGGAAGCAGGAGTTAATAATTTTGCATTGTGTCTAAGAGTACTTTCACTTTAGGGCAATCAGCAGTTAAATATTAATTTCCATTCCTCGCAGGACTGGGTATTGTTTTATCTTCCAGTAATAATTAGCCTTATTCTTTTAATGTGCCCAAGAGGTAAAGGGGTTTCCAGAACACTAAAGCAATGTCTTTCAGTACAAGCACAAGACGCACATTACTCTGTTGCCCTTCGGACCATACCTGAATGCACCTCGGTCACGTGACTGATCAAAGATTCACTTAGTCACACCCTAATAAATACAGCCATTAGTTTCGGCAGCACTTCTCTCTCTCTCTCTCTCTCGTTTTCTTGCTCTCTCTCTTAATTATGATGCTTAAACATGTGCACACAGCACCTTCACTGACTCCCAGACCAGCAAAGCAGTGGCAGCAGCAGAATTTAATTGCAAGGACTCGGCATCTTGTCTCCATCGGCGCGTACCGCCGACCCTCAGAGGAATTACCTGGCAACAGAGACGAGGTGGGAGAGAAGTTACGAAAAAGGGGAAGTGTTTACCTTTCCGACATAATTGATTTATGTTTCCCTGGCAGGAGGCAGCAGGAGGTTAAAGCTCAGCTCGGCGGAGGGGCAACAACCTACACGTTTGATGCTCCATGCATTTAATTCTCTTAACCAAAGGAGAATCTCAATCTGAATGTGATATGTTTTTTTTTTCCTTCAACACCCTGGTGCTTGGAAATGGGTTTTTCTTGATTGCCTGAATTGGGAACAATTAGTCATGCTGCCATGATGCCCCCCCCCTCCTCTCCCCCTCCCCAACCGCTTTTCCTTTCACTCAATATCTTTAGCATGATTCGTGCTGGAGGAGGCTCGGGTCCAGTGAAAGAATGGAAGGCCTTTCTTCATTCCAGAGGTTCATTGACCATGACAGTCCTTACCGCTGCTCCCTACCCGCTCTCGCCACAAAATGCCATGGCAACGTAATGAAAGTGGTTTTTGGTGGTAATCAATACCTGAAGCTCATATAAGCGTGACAAGTCAGTCTGAAATAGTTCATCCCCCCAATATATACGACAGGCCATATCTATTTAATTCTATTGCACTGCTGCCAGGGTCAGGGCTCTCCTATGATATATTGGTCTTTTTCATTTGCTGCGTGTCAGCCAGGGCTACAAGACACCCCCCCCCTCCCCCCCGTGAAAGTTCTGCAGGGGTTCTGCCGAAAGGTCCGAGCTTTGCATGTTTTCAAAGGGAAAAGAAATGCAACAGGTGTGGTCCTCTCCGTCCCTTTGGCTCCTCGAGGCATTCTTATTTTTTTCCCTCTCATTTCTCATTAGTTTCTTGATGATAGCATGGCCCCTGGCCATATTATAAATCAAATGACCCTGCTAGGAAATGTGGGACACCCGCCGAGAGGGAGAACCAGGCCAAGACGGCCAGGGCTCAGGAAAGTGCCCTGGTTTTTTACACTCCCCTAACCTTCTATTAAATGGGTGGTGATCTCAAGCTGTGTGTGCTTCTTCGCTTCGGTGAGGCACCGTGGAGAGATGTCTTTCCTTTGACCTTCTCTGACCCCAAGCTTAAGGGATTTCGCAGCCGTTGAACTGGAGCTTAGACCCCGTCTCGTTTTGATGAGGTCACTCCTCCTCTCTGAATGGGCTGCTGTGGGTGTGTTGTCAGGATCAGGTTACTGCAGCCGCAATCTCGGCACACGAGAGCATTCTCACACTGCCCTCCCAACCAGTGAGCACCACCACAACTAGCCCTAACCGATAACCCATATCCATTACATTAGTAATCGAGTAACCTAGTGATTATCAAATGCATTCATTAATTACATACATTTTACATACATTTATTACAGCATGAACACGTTATTAACAGGGGGACTGAGGGTCAGAGTCCCGGGGGAGTTTTGGCGAGGGCGGCACCAGCTCAGTGAAACTGTGCCAGGAAGTTAATACATAGCTTACTGCTACAGTCTCCCAGCAAACACTGCACATGTTTACATAGTTATAATCTGAACAGTAAACACTAGTAGAGCTGGCAGTTTCATATTTATTTTTAAATATTGTTTGGGCGTTATAAAGAAATATTTGTTCAACTGCAAAAACTGCATAAAAAAAAAGTCTCAATAAAAAGTCAGTTTTATAATCCTTGAATAAAAAGATTGTTGCTTTATCAATGTTTTAATGTGTTTTAATGCTTTGTCAGTATATTTGATCAATGGTAATGCTGATATGATAGAAACACAATGTAACCTATCCCGACTTAAAGATATGATGCCTGTCTCATGGTGTTATATTGGATAGACAGATATGACTTTATTGTCATTGTACTGAAGCAGGATGCTACTCATACAACAAAATTAAAGACGTTCATGAGAGCTGAAGGTGCCGTGAGTTCACTTTCACACTCAGGTTTTGTATTTAGTAGCCTGCACTGGAATGATGACATGCGTGTTTTTGTGCTGGTGAAGCCTGCTGTGGCTCAGAAGCAGAGAGTCAGGTGGTGTGTGAGAGAGAGAGGGCTAAATAATGCTACTCTTCTCATGGTTTCCCCCAAACAGCCTGAACACACAAGTCGAATTTCACAGAGGCACCAAGGAATCTGTTCCAGAATGCGATTATCAGTGCAATCCGTGTGTGTGTGTCTATGTGTGTATGTGTGTGTGTCTAGCACTTTTGCACCCCACAGCATGGAGAGAGAAAGTGGCTCAGCCTACATTTTCTTTTAGAAGAAAATTGCATTGCTTTCTATTGAACATTATTTCAGTGATATTAAATTGATGACAATCAGCCGTCATGTCACACCTTTCTTAAACTCATCAACTTTGAAAAGTAGCCTGGTCCTGGTGTTTAGTCCCAGCAAATTTGACTTCAGTTTTCTGATGATCCTGAAGAACTTGACTGAACCAAATAAAACATGTTAGTTTATTAAGCACATACTTAAAAATAACGTGTCCCCAAACTTCAGTGTAACAGTAATTTAAGAGTAATGTGTCCCCAAACTTCAGTGTAACAGTAATTTAAGAGTAATGTGTCCCCAAACTTAAATGGACATCATTTGCGTGTGCAGATTCCTGGAGAAATCTCTTCTCTGGATGTTTCTAATGCACCCTTACATAAAATAATTAGCCTGGTGCTCTGATAGCCTGCGAGTTTCACTAATACTCTGCTCCCTCAGCCCAGGTACTGCTCAGTCCCTCCGCTTAGGATTATGAGAACAAGAGCACATCATGGACAATTTCCTGCTATTTGCTGTTTATTTCCTCTTGGCATTCAGATGATTTCATTATCATCAGCCATGGGGAAGTGTAGCCAATCATTAAAAGCATTATTGCTAAGATATTACTTATAGCAGAGAGATCAATTATCATTTTGAATGGGAGTGATTTTTTTTGTTATAGTAGATTTAGCACACTCACGTATTTCCATATGTGTCCCTCTGCTTCTCTAGTGAATAAATTTGGAGTTTGAAGAGTAGGTGAACGTGTACAACAAGAGTAAGAGGAACTTTAGCACAGCAAGTGTGAGTGTATTATGGTTAGGCAAGTTTATCCCAGCGTTACATTTTTAGTCACCCAACACTTTTAAACCATGTCTGATATCATCCGCTTGTTCTTACTAGGGCCTGACTGATATAACAGACTGATAGTATTGACTGATATTAACATGAACTAAATTGTCCTCTATGAACTGATCTGATAAAAATGAATCAACTATTATTAACAGAGAACAAAAATTTTAAGAATCCTGGGACCTCCACCTCCCACTTTCAATACAATATTGATATTATTTAAGAATTTAGTCTACTGTTTATTTCACTTAGAATAATGCTACAGCAATCATATTGTAATTTAAATTCCTTTAAAAAATGCTTTCAATGTTTAAGGCTAATTCCTGATTCTGGGCGCATCACTCCCATTGTAAGGGAGGATGTTTCCTTAGTTAAACCTGCAATAATCTGCAATAATCTGCTTTTAATACCTCTCCCCTGAGACAGCAGACAAAATAAATCCTTTCACTAAAGGCATCTGCTGTGTGCGTAAAGATTTGGCCGGAGTACTGTGGGTGTACTGTTAAGACTCACACACCGTAACTAAAGGTACAAAGTAAAGTATTGAGCATTCGATCTGAGAGGTTTCTGGGTTCTTACTTTTTTGGTTGTAGTCCTGATTTTGGTTGCATCATCAGTATTATAGTTAACTGTGCAGAAGCCCCTTGTTAAGTATTCCATTCTAATAAAAGCCCAAGTGTTTCTTAATGATGTGTTCAGGATAATATACATTTAAGCTCTGAATTGACTCATGTGCGATGCTATTTTCCACTGTGCTAACCTGAGCACATTACATGACCTGCTTGTGTCAGAAAATTGCCCGTGAATGACATGCGTTTTCCCAGCGTTATGCATGTTGACATGAACGCATACGCTCTGAAAAACAAGCTGTAGAAAAGTTCCTCGTGCCAGAATATCAGCTAATCTGCTCTGGAGGCCTGTGTGTGAATGGGGATGAAAATGGCTGAAAATGCTCGACGCTCATGCTTCTCCCAGACTGTAACCGCTTCTCCTAATGCAAGCTCACGGCAAATAGAGGCAGCGCGACCAAACGGAGCTCTGATACCTGGCCAGAAGACAGGGTCTTTATACGAGAAGTGCTATTAGACGTCTCGTGCATGGCGCAAAACAGGAGCGCTCAGCTGGGAGCCCGCGCTTATTAATATTTCAAATATACCATGTTATCAGGGCCAGCACAGCTGCTCATGAGTAAATAAAGTCAAAGTTGCAGTTCAGCAGTCCAACACAGTGGTCCTTTTATGATAACGACGGCGCAAAGCTGTGTCTCTGTCACGTCGACCTTTTGCGAGCGGCAGCCAGAGCTGGCCGAGCGACAGCCAGCGCCGAAACAGCCGCACGTCTCCGGGACACCAGCCGTGAATGATGTGGCTGTCAGATATGAAAATAGAGTCACTTGCACGCAGACTTATATATAGATGGCTATAATTTTCCATTGACCATTTGTGTGTGATGTTTGTCATGCAGTCTGCACATGCATTCATTCCCTGTTTCTGAATGGTAAAAAAAAAAAATTGTGACTTTTACCTCGGTGGCAATTGTTTTGCGCTTGTTATATATATTGTGGTCAAATTGTATTTATATAGTCTGGCTAGACCTGTCACCATCATGAAATTGTACCTGATGATTCTTTTGTTGTACAAATGATTGCGATTTACTGTTTTTTGGCATGTAGCTACTAAAGTACCTTCCCTAAAGTGCCATACTGGCTGGTTAGCTATCTACTGATACATAATAGAAGCCAAATAACAACAGCTTATGCTCAAATAACCAAATATTACAAAAGTGTTACAACACCAGTTAGATGTTAGTAAATTCTTTCTGTTTTCTTTTAGAGATCCCTTTTCCTCACTCCAGCAGCTGAAAACACACCTATTTCACAATCTGTTTGTTGTGTTGTAAACATGTGACTCCAAATCATTTATCATATTATTTTTTGATGTAAACATGTATATGAAGTTAACAGCTGTGCAAAAGAATTGTAGTGTTCAGCTCAGTTAATTCTGATTAATCCCTTCTTATATAGTGCAAAACACTGAAAGCAGCTGTTGAGTTATAGTGACTGATGGGCTTGGTGTGCAAATTAATAGTCTTAAATTGTACATTTTCATCTTTTGACCATTCTCTTGTCTCTTTTTGGCGTGGTTAAGTCATCTTAGTACAATTTTGCATCATGTCTTGGAGCAGCGTTTAGGGCAAGAAAAATCACACTGTTTTACTGTTACACTGATCACTGGAGCACCGCCTGCACACTTTACTGTTTACACACCCACTTCAGCTCAAGAACAGCTGGGTAATTAACTGATTAGTTGGATCAGGTGTATTGGGAGTGGGGAAAACAGTAGGACCGGTTTGGGAAGTATTTCTGTAGATTTTTTTGCACTGGACTGTTTCCCTGTGTGCTCTCTAATAAGACCATGTTGGTAAATATGGATATTAAAAATCTCTACTGGATCCTGGCCTCCTCTACATTAGTGCAGTCAAAACTCTGGCCACCAGTGGTTTTTAGCTACAATCTGGCATATAGCTTTTGATTGGAGGGACCTGCGCCATATAATATACAAACTTTCAGTCCTGAAGCAGAGACTCATTCACTCAAGCTCAGAATGGTCCTAACTTTCACACCCAGGGACGACTCACAACTGATATCAAAACTAAAATGTTCAAAAACCTCATTTAATCTGTACATGCACAATATTTGCTGTGATAGGAGCACAATAAGCTCTTAACCACAATGAGAATTTAGTGTTTGGTTTGCTAAGACTACAGCTTATTGCACAAACTGTTTGTAGCCCAAGCAGCCCCCCCAGCTGACTCTGGGCTCGAGAGGCAGAGCGTTAAAAAGGCACAAGCTGTCAACAAGCCCGGGACAAAACAGAAAATGAAAGCTCAGTGATGAAATGGTACTGAAATTACGTTATTTCCCAACAAGTCATTTGACAAGGGTGTGATTGTGCATAGACTAAGAAAATAAAGTGTGTGAAACAAGACCATGGATACCTGCTGGTCATATTATGAAGAAAAATGTAAAGTTGATATTTTTCTCACGCATGAACAAACTACTGCACAGCACAGTGTGAAATTCCTCTCGGCATTTAACTCACTGACCCGAGTGAAGCAGTGGGCAGCCGGTGCTCTGGGGTAGTGTGTGTTGACAGCACCTCAGTGGTTCCACTGGCATTACTGGGATTCGAACCCGTGGTTTTCCGATCACGGGGCAACTCCCTAACCATCAGGCCACCAGCCGTCCATTGCAGTCACATGACCTATTCTGTGCCACATCATCTCACATCTAATGCTGTTAAATATGATTAAAAAAATGTAATTAAATGGTAAATATTCTCTCACACTCATGCTGCTTTAAGGCTGCTGCTGTTGTTAAAGTGAATATCTCAATCTCTTATCTCTTTTGATAAGAAAAAGCATGTTGTAATTTGATATCATGTATTTTTCGGTGACAGAAACAAGCAGAGAAATTCTGCAGGAAGTGTGGATTCTAAACTTCTCTTCTGTCCAGAAAGCAAAAGCATGCTATTGCGACCTTTTTGCTTTGGGTTGACGTTAAAGGAATCTGAAGTAACATGTTGGTACAGAATGTACATGTAACTGATTCCATAATCAAATATTTTCAATTTAAATATGTAGTCACTTCATAACAAAGAAGAATATTATAGCAAAATGAAAGCAATTGTTCTTGACTTTTAGGGGTAAAAGGAATCGTTCCGAGAAAAGTTCAATTTAAGTTTCTCACTTACCCAGGTGTAGTTGACAAGCCAAGACGTGTTTGGAGCCCCAATTTTGCATCATTTTGGAACTGCAGCTATAAAACTAACATTGCTAACAAACATTTGAACATAGCTCAAGTTAATTACCTAAAACTGGAAATACATCATCAAACCACTCTGCTATTTTCGTTAAGGTGGCACAGACTTGTTGAGATCCAGAACTCTATAATGTATGACTGCTTTATGAATACCAACCCTGGTGATGTCTGAAATGATTGCATGCAGTGGTGAAGTTTTATTCTTATAGTTCACTCTAAATCATTCCTAAAACACATCGACGAGTCTGCTCTACCGTAACTGGACGTGGTTCAAGTTTATTGCGAGAGGTTTTGGTGATGCATTTTATAAAGTGATTTGGATATTTGGATGACTATTGAGTTGAAGTGTTTGTTAGCAACTGCTCTAAACTAAATAAGCAACATTGGGACATGAAACGTGTCTCGGCTGATTGACTACCTGTGAGGTCAGTAGAAGATTGTGTAAAGATCTTTTTTTTTTTTTCTTTGAAATCTCTCAGCTCTTTCGTTATCAGTGGCAGGCAGGCCCAGCGTGGCTGAGATTTGCTTGCTTTGTGACCTCTGTCCAGCTGTTCCAGCAGAGATCATCAGACAAGCCCTAATATTTATCAGAAGCTCTCTTCCTTGACCTCTTCCTCTCTATCCCTTCATGTCTCCATCTGTCCCTCTGGGAATCCCTCCGTCCACCCCCTGACTCACCTCGGACCGGCTGGGTGGGGCAGCTAATTGCTCGTACAATGTTTGCTGAGGCGGGAACTCGGCCTTTGGCAAGGTTTCAGTGCAAATGATGCAGAGGAGAAAAGGGGAGGGTGGGCGATGCGGGGGGTGTGGTGGGATGGGGGTTGGGTTGAAAGTCCCGGAACATTCCCCCCCAAGGGAGATAACACGATACCCCACTCAGGGGCCAGAGGGAGTAATTGGGAGCGGCGAGTGAATAAAGATGACTTTATTACATTACGGCAGGTCACAGCACAGTGCGCGAACAGCATTCAAAGAAGTTGCACACACAAACACACGCACACACACACACACACACACACACACATACGTACACTCCTTTACTAAGGAACACACCACTGTTTATTGCTCCCTATGATTAAAGACCTTGCTTTCAGGAGCCAAATAACTGACATCTGCCATGCTAATGCTCCCATTTATGCTTTTATTACATTAGCTCAGATCGAGGAGGAGAGAGTTGTTCTTCCTGACCTGCTGTACTGCCTGCTGTCCTGAATACTGACAAGCACATCATTCTGAGCCCTGTACACACACCGATATATTACACAGACTGTCACCGAGACTGTCTGCCTAGCTGCCTCCTTTTTCCTAACACCGTTCATTAGTAGAAGAAACACAAATCTGAAATCAGTATTTGTAGGTTGAGAAAATAACTTTTAATTAGAGATGCAATGACCATGAATTTTTACGGCAGATACCGATTTCTTTACTGCTAAACTGGCTGAGGGCGAATTTTTTTTAGGCTGATTTTATTACACGTCGCTCACACCGCGTGGGCGAAATGACCACATAAAAACACATTAGGACACATTGTCACAATGTAAGGAACATTATTAGCTCTTTAATGAGCCAAACTGGTTTCTAAATATGTCAATGAAAAAGCCGGCGCTTATTTAAATAACCCGGATCGGTGGAGTAAAAAGCTGGATGCACTGATGTGCGAGACGCATAAACATTTATAAATTGTATATTACATTTATTTCTGAAAGTGGTACAAAAATGAGAAAAAAAAATCTAGCATTTTACTCTAGTGTTTCATCTGCTGTCATAGATGCATCATCAAATGTCAATTTAAAACATAAAAGCATATTTTTTTCCATCAAATATGTGCTGAAACAATCCCAGTATTATTGTGCGTCTCTGATGTTACCCCAGTGAGTCATCTGAAACCTGGGACCTGTGTAGCATTGCAGCATTGAAATACAGCGTTAGTGTTCTCACCTGCCTCACATTGTTTACATCATAAAATTGCAAAACAAATGGGCAAAATAAAAACAATAACTTGGCCGATAACAGCCAAAATTATACAATGCTAAAATATTATTTTCCCTATTCCATTTCCCTATCCATGCTTTGCCCACAGATTATTTCCTCTGTAGCAGCTGCTCCCAGGTCGCGCAAGTGTACAGAACATTGGCAAAAATCCTATTCCACCTAATGAGAAATGTTTTTCTCAGTGTCATTCATTTGAAATAATTTTCACTTTGTATGCATGTTTGAGATCACACTGTTACTTTGAGTGTATTCTTTTGTTGTGTGGTGGCAAGATCATCAGGTTAATATTTAACTAACTCAATATAATTCAACTCAATAGTATAGCAGTTCTGAAAGATTATCTAACCTCTTGACAGTTTCTATGAAAGAGCATTTTCATCTGATCCATCTGATCCTGGAAAGGACAGAGCACAGAGATTAATGATCATAGTGACATATATGCTTATACAGGGGGTCTCGACATACAACAGGGGGTCACTCCCACTCCCACTCGGCTTACACCGTTAGCCTCGTGCTTACGGACTACGTGGGCGAACTAGTTTGGTTGCACGCGGCGGAAGGATACGCAGTAACGCAGTGTATGAGTGAGGGACTTTTCCTTTTCCTTTTTCTGTGGCTTAGTTGTGTTTTTATGACTTCACAGCTGTGTTAGAATAGGTAAGTGACTTAGTCAAGGGTGTGTTTCGACTTACACCAAAATTCGGGTTACATCACTGTCGAAGGAACAGATCTGTGTCGTAACTTGAGGACCCCCTGTACAGACAACAGTAAGAGACAAGACACATTTGTATACAAGGCCTTAAAGGAGAACTGCCCAGTATTAATTGCATACTGGGGTGAATACACTTGATTCTACTTGTTTGCTCGGTTGGTCTCAGTCTTAAAAAAGGGTCATGTTAGCTTCTTCCCTTTTTTGGAATGAAAACCTGCAGCCAAACTGACCTTTTGTCAATAATAAGGCACTCTCAGCATCAAAGTATCACTATAAAGATACACCAATGTTAAACCACCTGAGCTCTCTCCACAACAACAATTATTAGTATAAAAAAGCAAAAACAAACTGAAACCAGTTCTGAACATTCGTGAAACCTTTGTCCTGTGCATAGTGCTTTCATCTGTTCTGTTCATCCAGACCAGCAAGAATGGCTTTTGTGTTTCATGTAATTAGACAGCTAACGTAAATTGTAGATGCCGAGCACTCTGTAAGTGTATCAGCTTGAACTACCGTCCTAGCGTCTCTTGAAGAGCTAATAATGCAGACTGAATAGCTCGTCAAAATGGAACACTGAAACAAACCAAAGAGCCCACAAAAGCCTTACATGTCATGCAGCTTCAATTTGTATGGTATGGTATGTAATTGCTATGTAGACAAGAGAAAGTGTCCCCATTCAAAAGCTCTGCACTTTTAGACTGCTCCTGGGTCTGTTTTCTCTTTCTCTTTTGGCAGTAAATGGCAAGAACTGAGTAGAAAGTTGGCCCTCGGTCATAGAAAAGAGGCCTTTACCTGCTGCCTGATTGCGTGTGTAACTCAGTAATTCATTAAGTTTATAGTAATGGGTGCACTTGCCCCAGTGCCTCCGTACAGCAGCTGTATCCAGGGTTTTACACCTGGGGTTGTGCAAGCACCACTGGATGCACTGGGGTCTGGCAAACTAGAGCGTGAAAACAGCAATCCTCTCTTATTACTGAAACATTGTTAAACAAACACATTTATTACAAGCTCAGTGTTGCCAACTAGGACAGTTGGATCAATTTGCTGCACACAAGTATTTATATTCCAGCAAAGTGCAAAGTTTCTTGACTTTCATGAGGAGTTTGTTCAACACTGACCTTGCTCGTATGGCTAATTGCACCGAACGTTCAGGGTATAAGTGAGTTTTTTTGAATTTGATCAAATGAGCGTAGCTAATCGTGTTTTTACCCCCATGCTATCGCCTTATTGGAATTATATTAAGCCATCTATCCTGGGGATACTGGGCCAGAACACTGCATCGTTTGCGCTTGTGCGCAACATTAAAAACCTATTTGCGAGTCCGCTTCGCTGGATCCCGGGAACTTGGGGTTAATTTCCCGTGTCAAGGCCCGTTATCGTGGAAGCCGCATGACGGGGAGGGTATGGGCCCTGCACCATGTCAGTCGCTTTGAAAGCTGCCTGTCTGTTGGCCGGCGGGGGGGAAGGGGATTAATACGCCTTGATGTTACAGGCCCAGCCTTTTGATTACAGAGCCACCTATCAGCACACACATGGCAGTAATTAAAACCCATCCCACTAATTCCACCCAAACAAACAATGATAATGCGATGAGTGCTCTGTAGGGACTCAGGCGCCCCGGCCCAGTCTGCCTGTCTTGCGCTACATGAGGTTTTACCATAGCGCCATTTTCCCTTCTCACACTCGGAACTAACTGAGCATGTCCCTCTCGTCTCGCTGTGAAATGTTGTCTGAAAGTCACCCCGCTCGCTCAAGCAGCTAGCTGTCAGAAGGACAAGCTCTGAGACCGGAGCAGAGGGGGTTGGCGGCCTAGCGGCACGGCTAATAGCGTAGGGAGAGAACACCCAACAGCCGTGCAGTACAACAAACGCCACCATCAGCAGCTCCGGCTAGATTGGCCCCTGACACAAACCTTTCCCCGTCAGCAGCCAGCGTGTAATTTGGGTTCAGGGAGGGTGGGTCTATGTTTTGATTTGATCTGGGACTTCGGGTGAGCTGTTGGGAGAGAACGGGGAAAGGGGTTTATAAAGATGAGGGGTGGGCTGGGGAGGAAAAGCTCACTCAGGCATTTCAGCTCAGATCATATGGTTTAGTGGACTTTGCTTTCACACTTTTTCTCGTTCCGTTTTATCTAAAAAAAAAAAAGTACCTATTTTTACTCAGTTTTCTCCTCTGGCGTGTGCTTGCTCTGAGTTACATGAGGTTCCACTGCGTCTATTTCGAACGTTGGACTGCTCTACTGGAAATTAGTAACTACCGATTCCGTCACATCGCCAAAATAGAGTCATAGTGTCCGCCTGTAGTGTCTCTGTCGGAATGAATAGATTAAAATACAGGATTTGTTAAATGTGTGACTACATTTACGGTCTCTGTACCTTAGGAATACACTAAATAACCTGTAATTATCAGTGTTCATTCAGATGGAAAGACATCTCCATGGTGATGATGAAGCAGAAAGACCCACCGGAGAGGGCATACACCTGTCATTCTTGTCTTCCCTCTCTTTCTTTTTCTCTGTCTCTTTCTCTCTTTTTCTCTCTCATGTTCTCTCCCTGTCTCTCTCTCTCTCCCTCTCTCTGTCTCTTTCTCTCTCATGTTCTCTCCCTGTCTCTCTCTCTCTCTCTCTGTCTCTTTCTCTCTCTCTTTCTCTATCTCTCTCTCTCTCTCTCCCTCTCTCTCTCTCTCTCTCTCTCTCTCTCTCTCTCTCTCTCCCCCTCTCTCCCTCTCCCCCCCTCTCTCCCCCCCTCTCCCCCTC
>JBBPCY010000007.1:21356921-21367240 GCA_037974405.1 Brachyalestes nurse | reverse complement strand
GTGTGTGTGTGTGTGTGTGTGTGTGTGTGTGTGTGTGTGTGTGTGTGTGTGTGTGTGTGTGTGTGTGTGTGTGGTATTTTAAGCTAGATTTGTTACACTATTAGACTGGATTCATTCTTTTTTTTCTGATCCAGCATTTTTTGCTGGTGTGAGCCAGAAACGCAGCATCAGATTGATGGAAAGTCTAGCGATTTTCCTGCTGAGTTGTCTGCTTCCACATTTGATCACTTTTCAAATAGGTATCTGATTGACGGTATCGTGCAATAATACATAACATATAATTTTACATATGTATCTATAACAAAAAATTGATTTTATTGAAATCAGCCTTTCCGCATTTTTAGTGGTAATGTATCATCTTGCATGTGGACTGAAGGGCATTTCATGGAGCTCCATGTTGCTCTGGAGAAATGTAGCTGGAGACCAGAGCGTCCCCTGGTCCCTCCAGGAGGGGGCCTGCAGGTTAACAAGGGTGACCTGCTCTCCTGTGGCAGTGTGACAGGGGTCATAAATCATTCACACTGCGCTGCCGGTCCATGTTTCACACCCCACTCTGCCATTATGAGCCCCTGAGGGCTGCCAGCGCACACGATGGTACGCTAGCGTACACCTGGAGCCATCACAGGTGTGCTGGAGCCCTCAGACTGCTGCTACAAGGGCAGGGGGAGATGTTGTTTTCATTTAGGGTTTATGTTGGGTATGCTTGAAGGTGATGGGAACAGAAAGAGAGAGTGGGGTAGGAGGAAAGGAGAGAGGGATGAGTGTTTTGGGGCGGTGTAGGAAGTGCTTAACCTTCAGTCAGGGTGACCGTGTTGTTGCCATTGGCCCATGAGTCTGCTGCAACCTCCAGCTCTCTGAAACACCCGCAGGCCAAATCTCAGAAATAGGATTCTCCTCCTGACAAGTGTGTGTCCCGCTCCCTGTAGTTTCATACGCCAAACTTTGGCCAATCTAATGACACGTTTTGTTGATTTTATAAGAGAAAAGAATCACACAGTTCTCTAAAGAGAACACACCTCTGCACACTTAACCCTGCTAGGGTCTTCGTTATTATGTTTTTTACACAGTTAGTACTGCTGGGTCTGGTGGACCTATTGCATTTTGGGGCTTTTCATTCAACATATTCAAACCTTTTTTGTTAAAATTCTCTGCAGATGTTTACTTCATCCCATTTGCAAGTAATATAAACAAATGCTTTATGAAACATTGTATATTTCTTGGCTTATTTTCTTTAATATTTCTTTTGGAAATAAATAGAAATTGTGCATTACATGTGCAGAGAAACACAATATTTGAGTTTGTTCCCTGTAATTTGATTCAAACGTCTGCAAATGGCTACATTTGAACTTTGCTTTCAATTGATTCCATATTTGTGCGTATAGAAGAAGAGGGAATGTTTTATTGTGACTTGAATCTGATGAAAAATGAAAGTGTGTACAGTCTAGCTTTGTGGAAAGAACCATTATTGCGTGACATCAAAACAGAAAAGTGACACTGAGTAGAGTGTAAGGCTTGTAGGGGTTAATCTTCTCTGTCTATGATGTCAAGACATCTGTTAGAAGTTCTGTAGCACTGTGTAAAACCGAACCACACCAAACGAAACAAATCTCCAAATAACAGAGCAGCAAAATAACAGAGTTGTACGCGTGTTCCTTAAAAGGGACCAACAAACTGGCAGTGTCAGAGTGGGAAAGCTTTCTGGATACATATTAGAGAGATCATGTTGGTGTAGGGGTCAGGTTGTGTGGTCATATCCTTCTAAAAATAGCAGAATGCAAAGTAGAGGATAGTGAACGGGTGTGTCTGCCAGGTGTAGTGGCACAGCTGCACTGGAGAAAAGGCACGCACACACACACACACACACACACACACACACACACACACACAGTCAGCAGAATCAGCTGAGTGACAGCAGTTGTGCCTAGTGAAAGGGGATCATGACCTCAGAAAGGATGATCTATTAGGCACACTGGCTATTGATTACACTCTTACTATTTATTTACATTTACATCCACCACATAGTCTAACAGACAACTTGGAACATGAATTCTGTCCTTTCGTACTTTTGTCCAGTGTGTCATCCGGTGACCTTTAAACAGCACAGAGCAAACTGCGGCCTACAGTGGTTTTGACGGACAGATGAGTGTGCTGGGGACACACCTGTTCAGCCTAGGCTGTGCCACTGTCTAATTTTACTAGTTTTACTAGTTCACTTGTATTGCACACAACAGATCTGGCACAATTACATTCCCTGTGATTGATCTGCACAAGTCACCTTTTTGTTGTCATTTTTGTTCTTGTCTCTTTCTTCTTTCTTCTTTTTTGGTGTCTGGGACGGGGGTTTGCGGACCTATAAAACATTTTATTAATATCCATTTTTTCACTTATGATTTTACACTTACATAAACCATCAACTGTAAGCAGCTAAAATTATATTGGCTCGTCCGTTTAATGATATAGAAGAATTAGTTCATGACCTTTTTAGTATAAAAAGCTATTGTAATAGTTTTAATTACAATAGCACTGGATTCCAGTGGTGGGGAATTTGTTTGTGCAAGACAAACTTTGTAAAGATTATTTAAAAACTCAACCCAGTTGAAGTTAACTGCATGATGATTTAGGCATGCAGTTCGCCGGATGCTAATGGGTAGCTGTAGGCTTCTTTCATTTGTTAGCTGTATTAGTCTTGTCACTAAATGTGTCTTGACTAATCAGCTTCATTTGGGCTAAGGGGAAAATTGTGTTAATGTGATTGTTGGATAAACCATTAAAGTACTTTCATTATGGATCCTTTTTTTGAAAATGAAAGTACACCCTAGACTCTGTACAGAGTGCGCCCTGGCCTATTAGGGTTAGTTTGCTGTCGTTTTGTGAAGCAGTTAATGCATTCTTCTTTACATCGGGGTCATAGTCTGATGGTTTATAAAGAAATGGATGCTGACAAAGCTCTTTAAAAACCGTCCGAGAAATGATCAATATCCATACAGATGTGTGAAGGGCCAGGTATTATATGTCGACTTGTGGTTAGATGAGGCACCACAGTCTTTGTTTTCACATCATGCTGTCAGCCAGTGGCTGGAGAAAGGCTGGATCAATGGAATCAGTTATGAAGCTATCGAGATGGCCGTCTTGGAGATTCCTCCCAAACCTCAAATGACTACAATGACGAGGGAACAGCACGGAGCCACTGATGCACTGCCTTCACCATACAATCCCTCTGCTTTGAAACCTGTCTCTCGGCCAGATCGAAATGTCACTTTATCTCATGTAAAGCCTGCAGCGAATGAATGTGGCGTGAAAGCTTGTTACTTTTGGAGACAATACCTCACCCCCCCCTCCATCCACCATGGGTGTCTACACCTGTTCTGTGTCTGCTGGGCTGAAATTGAGATGTCAGACAGGGCCACAGGGAGTGAGCTTACAAGTGTGAGTGTGAGAGTGGGGACATTCAAATTGCCACTCGCTGTGGAGACAGACACAGAGGCTGGTGTTTTGACAGAGGTTACATAGAGGCCTGTAGACACAGATACACAATGAGCCTCCAGACATTTTTTTTTAATCCATGTCCCTTCGCTCACACCTTTGCACCCCAGCCAGTCTGCTTGTATGTGCAAGACAAGGTCCCCCCTAGAGGACAAATTAAACTGGCTTTCGTTTCATGATCAGTCACTTGGGGGTTAGAGATCGTCACCTTATCTTGCCTAACATATATCTGAGTGTACAATAATAATACAATAATACAATTATTTTTATTTAGTGATATTCTAATGCTTCAGCTAAGAGTGGATGACATGGGAATCACAACAAATACAAATATGTTTCTGAGATTTGCAGTTTGCGATGGACAAAATGCACCTACATAGCTGTACAATAATTTTGCAAAAAAGCTATTTGGAAAAAATAAGCAATTCAAGAAGGAACATGACGAAAGAAAATCAAACAGTTGGTAAAAATAAAGCCATAATTGGCTGGATTCCAATCAGTTATTGGTTGCTATGCAGTTGCGATGCTCTAGTTATTGTCCAGAAGTTCTTTTGAATTGGAAGTCTTTATTGTGATTAATGCTGTTGCCCAGTGTTCCACAAGTGTTGACGATATCCATGATACACTCGGAAAAGAGTATTGTGATGTAATTTATCACAATAACCTATTGTCATATTGTCCAGCTCTAGTCCCAGTATGAATAGCCATGCTCTGAAACCTGACTGATCAGAAAAGACAATTTCTGAATCTAACATCTAGCATTTATACTTGCCCTACAAGTTTGGACATGGGGATTTTTCTCTTTTACCAGAACCCTATGAGAGGCCAAATCTATCAGGCAGAAGGATAGAGATAGAGACGTCGTTGTTGTTCTTTACCACCGTCCAGTAGTGCATGGCTCCAGTCACACCTGGACAGAACTGTCAGGAAGACGGATGCCCCATTACTTCAGCTGTAATTGGCACTCTCCATTGCTCAAATCAATATCATATCCCATGTTTGCTGCTGCTTTGCCTCAGCCTGTGCCTGCTCAGAAGCTGTAAAAGATACATCCAGCTTAGTGGAAACCATTCGATCTCTTTATTAGTTCAGGGCATGCAGCAGAGTGCAGAGTTAAGGGAGTAATTCCTAAAGTACTGGACGATTTAAGAAAAGTGCAAGGTGAAGAAGGTCCTGGGAATTGGACAACAACAAATGAAATGACAATGTTTTTCAAGAAGCATAGCATTAGTCTAAAACGTTAAATATGACATCACATGTTTTATAAACATATATGCTCTAATGCTGTGGTTTTCAAACGCTAGTCCTGCAGTAGGGTTATATGGTGTTTGCTGATCCAACTAAGCAAATCATTAACATGATCTTAGAGGTGCTGAAATTGTAGTGTTAGAATAGGGTAAACTGCTGAAAACTGCAGGATGGTGATGCTCAAGGACCTGGAACTTGGAAACAGTGTGTATGTGTCTGTGTCTGTCTGTGTGCGTCTGTGTGTGTTATAATAAAACGCCACTAAAATGGGTCAACAGTTAAATGGAGCAGGACCATAGGGGTGATGAGTAATGGAATTCAGCTCCAAATCTAAACCGATGAAGGTCAGAGAGTTAATTGGTTTAAGTCATTACCTCTGTGTAATCCGTCCCCTATCACTGGCTCACACACCAAATAGGGAATACAAGCTTTGTGTAACCTCACACACAAACGCTTAATTGCACACACTTAGATTAAACCCTGATAACAGCTGAAATGGAACACCTGCATACGCTGGCATGGTGGGGTGTGTTTTCTCATACAACAGTGCTATTTAGAGTCAAGAACTGTAGGCCCAAACAGCTCTAGTTTGATGGCAGTCTACACGAAGTGTGAGAATTAAACTGAGCTGTGTAAGGTGACTGTAGAAAAGACATTCATGATAATTAAGGCAACGGGGAATTAACCTGTTAATGTTAACTTTAGTTTGCTAGAGATCTCATTTCTGCGCCTTTTTTACATTTGTGGCAAATTGACAAATTATATTAGTCATAATTGTAATTGTTATTTGTCATAGTTATTTTGTTGTAATTGTCTGTTAAATATGCTGATAGGTTTACAGTATGGATCAATTTGTTAGATATTACTGGTAGGTCACTTGTCTTCATTATTTGGGCCCAATTCTACTACTGAGTAGAAACTGAAGCAAAGCCATCTTGAACACTCAGTCACAATGTTTCCAACATTGCAAAATCATTTGCAGTTTATAAGCCACATTTGAATTTATTTTGTAAACTCCTAGTGAATATTGTACATGGTGCCCACTATTACAATATAAGAGCAACCTTTTAATTTTACTAATAAAAAATATTTTGCTTTTGCTACCCAGAGCCACCAATCCCTATCGCACCTCCTCAGCTGACAGCCGTGGGTGCCACCTACCTGTGGATCCAGCTGAACGCTAACTCGATCAATGGAGATGGCCCCATCATTGAGAAGGAGGTTGAATATCGTACCATGAGTGGGAGCCTGATTGACAGCCAACCCGTGGACAAACCAAACCACAAGATAGGCCATCTGGACCCAGACACTGAATATGAGATCAGTGTTCTTCTGACCAGGCCCAATGAGGGAGGCACCGGAGCTCCAGGTCCCCCACTGAAAGCCAAGACCAAATGCGCCGGTAAGTCCTTAAGCCTCTGTATGTGGCTCCACGGCCACTGTGATTTCTTACTGGCTTTCATTCACTGATATAACTCTGCTCCTATATCGAGGTGATTACTGGGCTAATGAAAAAGACCTCCCTCCTGTGAAGTTTAAATCAGGAGGAAATTGAAAAGTATGTGTCTCACCAGGCTGCTCATCCTTACTCTGTGTGGGTGGTGAAAACATTCTCGCAGATTATAGCAAGTCCTTCTCTGTCCATTTACAGACATGATGAGAAGAATGTGTGGTGACACTTCCTATGATTGGCCTTCGCTATGAATCATAAGTGAATTGTCGCTAAGCAGCACAAAGACACATGTTGCAGGCCACAGCTGAAGCTCGTAATCAGTCATACAACACATTGGGCTGGTTTCCCAGTGAGGAATTTGCTTAGTCATGGGTTTTTTATTGCATGGCCAATCTCAAATCTTTGATTTTCTCCTTCATCTAGGCCTAAAAATTATCTGCCCTCTGACAACATCATGATTGTTATTGAATAAATGCTCTATAACCCTGAGGGTGTTTGGTGGAGGCTTGATGAAAGAAAGGGTTTGTTATCGATCTTGTGTTATTAAATGACTCGATGGGTTCGGTTTCTGTGGAAACAGCAATTCAGTTTCAAATCTAATGCATGTGTGGAAGCAGGAAGCACGCGCCAGACTATTTCCTGACTTTTTTAGTCAGCACAATCTAATGAAGTTTCTCAAACCACTTGCTAAGCTTTATTTGGGGTTTTGATTGTAGGTCGCCATGAGGGATCAACCACAGGCCTCCCATCCATCTGACTTGTCTAAAACAACATTAGCAGTGAGCAATGAGGTGGTTAATGCAAAGTTCATTACAGGCGAACAAACACTGGTGTTGTTTACGTGCTCAGTCGTCTCCCCTCACAGTAAGTGGAAGTAAGACCCCCATCTACCACACTGTCCGGTGGATGTATCCCACCTGGAGGGGGAGAAATGCGTCTCCCCTAATGGCATGGAAACATTAGCATTATTAAGGGCTCGTCAAAGCGCTGGGCACATTAGCAACACGCCGCAGGAGCCCCTGGGCTACAAACAAACGGTGCGCAATTATCACAGTAATTAAACAGGTGCAATGACTCTTCTTTTAAATGACTGCAGTGATTAGAGCAGTGGCGGCATTGCAGGAGGGGAGCCACGGCACTCTCCCACGCCAAGTTAATCGCTTTTCCATTAGCTTGTGCGCTAACCAACCATTAGCACACCATGTGATTCATCAGCCAATGGGCGAAGACATGCTGATGGCATCGGCAAGTTTAGTGGCAAAATACCATTTACATAAATCACCATTTCATTATTTACTCACTAGTCTGGTCACATTAGCTTTTAGCCCCTTCAGATAATGCACAGTATTGAGCCAGACAACAACAGCCATGATGAAGGCTGTTTCAGTCACTTATCACATCAAAAATAAGGCATAGGTAACATGTATGATATCTAGCCAGTGGAATGATGATAAGGAGTGTGAAGTCATAGTTTCGGCGCCGGGGAAAACACAGAACCCTTTCAGAAGCATCTAATCTTAAGTGTCTCGGTTAAGAGCTGGCAGAGGGGGAAGAGGTGCAACAGGAACAGATTGGACAGATAGTGAAGGGGCACTGAATCTTACATGGCGTCGAAAGGAGCGAGTGGCGCTTTGAAAAAGCCGCAGGAGGCCGAGCGAGCATCAAACATGCTGAAGCGTGCTGCCGCAGAACATGCCAGCACCTGCCCTGACTGAACCCTGGCTGAACACACACATAGCAAACATACTGTTCATACTATATGTCTCATAAGACACCTCTGGCCACAGACCCCCTCTGGTGATGAGAGTTCCCTCAGGTCAAAAGCTACTCATAAAACATCACCACTGAACAAGTGTAAGCAGTAAAGTCTTCACACATCGCGTTTCAATGTGATTCAAAAACAAAAACAAAACAAAAAATTCTAATTTAAGCACATTAATGAAGACTGATGATTTTTTCATTTGAAGACAGTCTACAGCTAAATTTGTGTCACTTCCAGTATGTATAGTTTTGATGCAAAATAATAAATAAATATTTCACTTCATGTCATGTTTAGGGTGTTAGTATATAGTAAATAGGGGTCCAGTCCACTCCGATTTTGAATACTTCAGGAAAAATAAAGTGATTGATTCTCAGATTCCATGAATAAACAGTAAAGAGTGCAGCCACAGTGCAAAAGGGCTTTGATGCCTGAGCTCAGCATTTAGCTTACCAAAACAGATGTATGACTTCACATAAACCAGCACAATGAAATAGTGGAGTCATCAAAGCTTGAGACAGTCAGAAAATGAAAGTTCAGTGACACAGAGGTAGGAGGGTTAATAAAGAGTGTCCAGGAGTGGCTTAATTTCGCCCAAGACTAAGAACACAGAGTTTGTGCAACACAAACCCTAGCCAATTATTGTGGCTGCATTTTGTGCTGCATTTTCTTACCTTCATCCATCTGGTGCTGAGAGTTTAAACAATATTAAAATGCAAAACCAGTCGCCACAATTGGCCTGAACTCATAAATCAAGAAGAATATGTGATCATGCGTAAAACCTCCACCCAGTTTTTGCACAGTCCTCCCACATTTTGAGACGTACAGAACACTTGGCAAGGAAGTGTCTGATTCGCGCTGATGTTGATGAGTTTCAGGCACAATATACTTAGTACATGAGGGCCCCAGTCCGCTGCCTGAAAACCCTTAGAAACCACAGTAATTACTGACAATAACAAAATCATGTTGTAATTTTACATGAATTATTTCTCAAGGCAATGGGGATTCTAAATCGTTGCCACATTTGTGTTCGTAAGTAGAAGGAGTTATTACATTATGATTTGAATTTAATGAAACTTTGTTGTTTTGTGGAAAACAAAAAAACATCCTAAACATTTTTGCCTTGTGAACGGAACAAAGTCGGAAACACGGACACAAACCTAAACAGTCTAATACAGAATGTAAAGTGAATGTTATTCTTTAATTTCATGTGGCACATGCTGCAGTAAGACCCTCAACATTAGCACAGTGAATGTATTACGACAGCTTTGAAATTGTATATAATCAGAATATGTAACTGTGTGTGTGATTTTTTGAAAGGTTTATGTGAAACACGGTAGCAGAAGTACGCCCGGCCTGTTGATTCAGCTCTGTGTTATAGACTCATCAGAAGATTTAATTGCAGGTGTGGTGATAGGCGTAATTACACTATGCCCCATGCTGGCGAACCGCTATAATGAAGTGTGTATATTTCATTATGAGGGGTAATGTGTGATCCCCTTGGCTCAGCAGGCATTTCAGTTCTAAATGCTGGCCAGGTTCTTTCATGGAATTTTTAAGTGTAAGTACATAAGGTATTTCATTCATAAGCATGTTTCGTTTGCAGTCTTTTTGCTTACAGATTTATTTGTTCACTTCTATAATGATAATTAACATTCAGGCACTGTTTCAAAGACAGTTCTCTGCAAGTCTGTGCTTTTGAGCATATTATCACAGTCAAAATCTAAAAGATGTGGTCCAAAATTGTCCCCATTTAGACTTACTGTGTCAGAGCTACAACCTTTTATTCATATGCTTATGAATGCTCATGTAAGAAAGATACTAAGATAACTACCACCTAGCCCTCAAGGCCATACCTGTGGCCAAACCCAGCCACCTCTCTGAGTATGAGTAGTGAGATGAGTGACAGGAAAAGTAATGATCAAGATCAGTTCAACAGCAGAGGCCTATAACTAGGTCTGTAACACACCTTTCACAACAATTACATAATCGCCCGACTGCAGTTGAGCTAATGTGTTATGTTTACATCACAAAAACAGGGTGTGAACTGCTGCCATTTTCATCACTTGAGAAGAAAGGAGAGAAAGTGGATGAAAACAACGCAAGTTCAAAATTCTGACTAGTTCTGATAGGACCTTCAGAGGGCAGCAGTGAGTCATGTTTGTTTATTTGAGCAATGTGTCGTCAGCTACTAATTATCAACAGCTTGAAAATACGACAGCTAATCAAGCCATTTGAACAGTTTAGGCTTGCTCTATAATAGTTGCACACAGTGAAGAAACAAAGACAATCATTAATCTCTGTCATGCGTCTCGGGTCCCCCCACTCTCCTGAGTGGGGGCAAGAATACTGCCAGGCAGTCATGCTGAAGTTTCT
>JBBPCY010000007.1:21333061-21352246 GCA_037974405.1 Brachyalestes nurse | reverse complement strand
TGTGTGTGTGTGTGAGAGAGAGAGAGAGAGAGAGAGAGAGAGAGAGAGAGAGAGAGAGAGAGAGAGAGAGAGAGAGATGGGGTTTGTAGGCTCATAGCTCAGTGTAATCTTGGTCATTTGTACTGCTCTCCACATACAGCAGCTCCTTTGACTGTTAAACAGTGGATCCTTGCCAGTTCACTGCTGCTAACATTGTATTTACATCTGTAGAAACATCATGGATCAGGTTTTTCATAATCTATAGGAATTTTAAACTCATACACTCTTTAAAAAGGTGCCACTAAGGGTTCTATGAGTCATATAAGAGCATTTAGTTCCCTGAAGAACAATTTTTGTAAATGAGACGTGTGATTCAAATGAAGCTTTTAAGAGCAGAACCTGATGGAATGTAGAACCTAATGGAATGTAAAGGTTCTCATGCAATGTAGAGGTTCTTTACCAATTTAGGGGTTCTTAAATTGGTAAAGAACCTTCAATAAATAATGTGAAGGGAGATCTGCACTTTTTCGTGTGGCGTGAGTAACGTTAATGGAGGCTGCCTAAGAAGAGCGACTGTTTTTTTTCTCTCCTCAGTGGACAATGTGCCATCATGTCAGTTTGGCAGAGAAGTTTATTTCCATTCTTTCTAAAACTGAGGACGTAGCCTAGTTCACATTTAAAGCCATATTTTCTCTGGGTTCTCATGTCCTTAACAACACATCAAATGTTGGTGATGAGTACCTGTTTGAATCCCTAATCCCAACTCATCTAAACATTCATACTTATGCACTTACATTTCAGAATATTAAAATACTACAGTTTTTTTGTACATTTGCGCAACTGTGCTAAATGGTGCTAAGGAAATGACTCAAACATAAAAACAACAGGTTATAAAGCCCAGGTCGTTAAACTCTGACCGAAGGTTCTGCAGGTCATATATTTTTAAAGCACAGAGACAATCACTAGGATGTACTGATCGTTAATGTTTAGGGCCTTTCTTTCACAAAACCACAATGTGTGGGCTAAACAAACATATAAAGCACACAAGTTCATTACTGGCAATTTTTATTAGCCAAACATAAATAACATTACATGCTCATTTTAAAATTTGAATAAACAAAAATAAGCTGCCTGTTTGAGTAACATATTATGCTTCAGGTGTAGCAGCAGCATCCAGATCCATTGTGAGTGCACTGACCTGCCTCATATTATTAACATTATAAACCACAGATCTGCCAAATACAAACAATACATTCCCTGTTTGTGTAGAAAGCTACTAAATGTAGCCTGATTGCGATGTTGACTGATTCTCTTCTTGGCCGATTCTTATAAATCATCGGGTATGGACAATTTCCTGCGATTTGTGTAGTATTTGTTTAAAAGTGTGAATATTTAAATGGCAAAATAGTTTGAAAACCGCATCTCCTACTAGTCCTCATCTTTGCTAGATATTGCTGAATATGGTTGGTCATAACTCCACCATGTACTACTTTCAGTCGGACTGAGTTAAAAATGCAGCAGCTCTGAATCAGATGGGTGGCTTGGTGCAAAAAGAACAGGCAGGGCACATTAAAAGCTTGGGGTGCGTTTATGTGTTCTACATCTCCTCAAAGGCCTTTTAATAGTCTCTCACAAATGTGCAGCCTTATATATCCTCCACTTCACTGTCCCATAGCTACATTTTACTCATTCTGGTCTCTGTTTTTTCTGTCCCCCTCTCCATTTCGTCTTCCCAGCCTCCACTTCATATCCTTTTCGCCTAACACATCTGATTTTCACGCTCGGCTCCCCTCAAACCATTTCTCTCTCCCGCTCCTGCTTTATTGTCCCCTCGCTGTTTCTCCCCTGGGAGACAACGAAGACAACTGCTCACTCGAGTCCGTATGGAAGATCTCCTTAGTAAAAGTGTTTTTCTTTTGGCTGTTTGATTGGCACTACAGGCTTCCTGTCCAGTCTTCTGTTCTGATATGTACATTCCAAAAGAGGTCACTAACCAGAGTTTGGTAATTATATTTTTTGAGTATCCCATGTGGAGGAGAGAGATGCTCTTGCTTGTCTATCTACATGTTAGCAACAAGGCATGCCTGTACTGAGAGCGCCATTAAGTAAGTTTATCCAATATATCAGGATGTTTGCTAATAATTACAGTTGATAATGTGGCTGATGGGCATTTTTTGAAGATTCGGTGAGTTCACTTGCTGTAACGTATAGCAGAGTGGATCCAGGAACGCCCTTATTATCAGACAATATCCAGTATTTCAATTTTTGAATTACATTATTTAAATTACATTAAAGCAAATAAGCAAATGAAGAGCTGCATTGAAAATACAATGTGAGTGCTCTTACATGCCTTATTCCAAAAAAACACAAATTGGCCAAAATCAAAATAATACACAGGCCAACAGAAAATCACATTTGGAGCAAAAATGTGCAATTCTGAAGCACACTTATTACGGAAGCTGTAGTGTTCAATACCCAGTCCAGACTGGATCACCACTGGTATACCAGTAATGGAGCTTAGACAAGACTCAACACTGTCCTACCATTAGAAATATCTTAAATATTTGCATTTTTTGTTTGATTTTTCTTTTTGTTATGGTCATTTATGCAATATCTACCAGTTTATCTGTTAAGTGTTTACATATGTAAATATTAAGCTTGTTATGAAGCTACATAATAGTTATTTAAAACTGATAATCCAGCCTGAGAGTTTTAAGCTGCCTAACTTTCACCACCCTCCATTTTTGGAGTATAGCCTGAGCTAGTTTCAAAATGGAAAAAAAAGAAATACAATTATCGGTTAATGCTATCAGTATTGCTCCTCCTCTTCTCTGTGCTTTACTCCTCCCAGCAGGCAAATTAAATATGATGATCCCCGTGGAAATGAAATACTAAATCTCATATAGGCCCAACTGCAGGGAACACAGCCGGAGAGAGAAAAGGGGGAGCAGTCTTGAAAGGCACCTTCAGGATGACACTGTTTCTCACCGCAAGAAAAATGATCAAAGAGGAGAAAATACCACAGGAAGAAGTATGGCACTCCGCTATCATCTGCACTCCATAGCTGGCCAGACCCTTATCAGCTCCTCCAGCGCCGCTGTGCCAGGGCCTGCTGTATATCTCTCAGGGGTGGAAGGCTCCTCCACTAGAAGCAACATAAATTGCAGAGTAAATATGGATGTGAGTGTGTTTTGGAGGCAAAACATGTTCAGCAAGGAGTTAGTCTAGACCCAAGCCTCTGAACAAGGTCATTATGGAGGAGCATGCTTGCTTGTGTGTGTGTGTGTGTGTGTGTGTGTGTGTGTGTGTGTGTGTGTGTGTGTATGTGTCAACTTGCAATGATTTAATTCAATGATACTTTTCAGTGCGTCATTTAATCTCAGACCTGGCCACTTTTTTGATTGAATTTGATGAGAAATTCAGTTTAGATTTGTATCACTTTCATCATAATGGCAATAACAACAATAACAGTAAGTGTGTGAAGTGACCATTCTGTCATACGTGAACACACAACAGCACACAGTGAATAGCACAAAATTGTTCTCGGCATTTAATCCATTCACCAAGTGAAGCAGCTGGCAGTCAGGAACACAGCGCCGGGGAGCAGAGTGTGGGGACGGTACTTTACTCAGGGGAACCCCAGTGGTGCCACTGGCGGAGAGCAGAGAGAGGAGATAGGCCATAACCACCCAGAGAGACTGAGGCCCATTGTACTTTCTTAGACACCTGCTTGTAGTTGTCAATGGCATCACAAGTTGTGATGATTGAGGATTATTTTTTTAAAATACAGTGAATACACAGACTGTTTACACAAGAATTCATTCTAGACACTAAAGCTATACACCAAGCTTTTTATTATCATTGGTATTTTTAACCGGATCTTATTTTGGCCCAGAGCAGACTCTTTATTATTATAATTAATTATAATCAGTTCAAACATTCCAAAATGGACCAACCCCTTCAGATCAATGCATCACAATACATCAGTGTATTTGTACACACCTGGTGTGTGTGTGTGTGTGTGCAAATGTTTATGTCTGAATGTGTCGGATTGTGGAGTCCTGTCATACACTCGCTGCCGCAGCGGGAAGATATTTTTCAGTCCCCGCCGGGCACCATGGGAGCTCGCCACTTCGCTGCCCGTCAAAATTTGTCAATTACAGACTCCCGCTTGCATGCTCTGCTAGTCAAGTGCCTCTGACGAGAGAGGGAGAGAGAAAGGGAGAGAGTGAAAAGAAAGGAGAGAGAGAGAGAGAATGAGGGAATAATAAAGGCAGCCTAACTTGTCACTATTCGTCACATTTCATTTTGCGGGAGTTTGGCAGGGTTTAGTGCGGCGCACTGTATTCCCCCCCTGTTGAGGCAGAACAGATTGTCTCCTCTCCATAAATTCATGTTCCCTGTGTTTCAGCGCTCCCTCGCAACAGCTGGAGTGACAAGGGGTGTCACAGACACACGTGTGACCCATGCACACACACACACACATAAACATGCGCACGCACACACACACACATAGGCTCTGACCCCAATTTCTACCTGAGGGTAGAATTTCGATATAATGTTGTTGTGCATTTGAGCAATTTCTTTTATTTTTCCATAGTTTTCTATAGTTTACAAAGTAATATAGACTAATTTAAAAAGAAAACTACAGGAATTTAAATTATTCTGCTTTTCATATAGTACTGTTATGGCCTGGCAACCTCTCCTTTAAAGACGGAGGAAGAAAAGCAACTGATTAAAGAAAAGCAACTCGAATAATGAATGAATGAATGATTGAATGAATATTTTATGTATCTCTTCTGACAGGTTAAATTCAGAACTGCACAAGTGCAATTGAAACTAATTACATTATAGATTTATAAATGTTTTTACGATCATCTGTTCAAATCTGTGGTGTCTCTTTTAGTGCCTGAGTCAGGGGCGTGTGCGAGTAGTGGGGGCTTAACAATGAAGCATGCAGCCATATCATACTCCAGACTCCTGGATTACAAGCTGCTGACTGTGGCCACTCTTATATGGGGGAGGTGTGCGGATTGCCTTGTAAAACCATTCTGGCCTTAAGTTTTCAGACGGACATCTGGTCTTCCTGTGGACTCTGTCTGTGAGGGGGACTGGGCTTTGTGCTGAATGTGCAGGAAGAAATTCCCCCTTCATTGGAATACATACACATATACAACGCTGGCACTTTTTTCTACAACATAAGACCAAAACAAACAGATTGCGATTGCACAGCTTTTGGATTATTGGATTATAAAGCACAGCGACATCTTGATTACTGTATCACATATCTCTCCTGAAGCAGAAAAAACAACAGGCCTGCTGGAGATAACATTGGGCGAGCAACTCTCATTGGGCCATATTTATTAAATGCCCCCGAGTAAGATTGTTGATCTAGAAGCATTAATTTTCTTCTCACTCAGTAAACGCAGTTATATTAATCCTGTAAAATTTACAGGCCAGAATGTGGGTCTATGCTTCAGTTCCCCCATCTTCTAGCTTCATTAACAACACAGTAACTCCTAAATATAACATAATAGTTGCTGGATGAGTCTTAAGATGAGTCACAAGAACAGAATAGAGGTTAACAGATCTGATTCCAAGATCTGGACTCATTATGGCTCATTCTCAATGCTCCACTTCTCAGATTTGATTTTGTTGGCTGTTTACATTGTCTTCGGAATCGCTGGCATTAACAGTTTGTGCTCTTGAACTAAGAAATCTGTGCAAAAGGGCCACGTTCTCCAGGTCTGTCCAACAGCCCCTGGTGTCCTCTCCCTTTCCTGCACGTGAAGTCAAAATCAAGATTAAAGTTGGGAATTAACAGGCACACAAATGACTGTGTGGAACAAAATTTACAGAAACTGTGAATTTCTGTGCTTGTTTAAATTGCAAAGACCAATCAAGCAGAGCTTCCTTTCTGTTTCGTCTGATTGCCTGTTGTGAAAAACAACAAAAAGAAGCTAATTCAGTGCAAAGAACGTTATATATCTAAAAAGTAAACCTGATTTTGAATTAGTGTGTGATTTCTTTTGTTAGGGGGTGCACAGTGCAATGCTTATTTGTTTACACTGCTCACACTTCTCTCATGAAGCGTAACCATAGTAACAGGCATTTTAATAATGTTGCTGTAAGGTTGCGATTGCCAGCAGTGTGAAGTAGAGACGAAAGTTGAGTTGGTTATGTATAATAGTTGCTTGAATTCTGCACAAAATAGAGTGTATATATATTGTGTGTGTGATTGTGTGTGTGTGTGTGTGTGTGTGTATCATTCGGAATCTAATACCACACGTACTGAACAAACTGTACTGTAATACACAGCCACAACATTGAAACCACTGACAGCTGAAGGGAATAACATTGATTATCTCGTTACAATGGCACCTGTCAGGGACTGGGATATATTAAGCTGTCAGTTCTTGAAGCTGGTGTGTTGGAGGCTGGAAAAATGGACGTCAGTAGTTCGTACCCACTATAGATGGTCCAAGAAGGGGCAACTTGTGAACTGACGACATCATTTATGTGAGTGGGAAGCAAGGGCTAGCCTGTCTGCTCCATTCCTGAAGAAGAGTTACTGTAGCACAAACTGCTGAAAAAGTTACTGTTGGCTGTTATGGGAAGGAGTCAGAACACACAGTAGATCCCAGCCTTCTGAATATGGAGCTACCTAGCTTCAGACCGGTCAGTGTTCTTGCAACTTACAGGATTTAAAGGTCCTGCTGCTCATGTCTTAGGGCCAGATACCACAGCACACCTTGTCCGTCTTGTGGAGTTCATGCCTCAACAGTCCAGAGCTGTTTTGGCAGCACGAGGGGGACCTACACAGGATCAGACAGGTGGTTTTAATGTAATGACAGATTGGTGTACGTTGAGGTGGATAATCCTTGTTTTGTAGGTTTTAATAGCAACCTGCTGCCAACAAAGTTATTAGAGGGATTTTGCAGTGCATTGTCATTAAAAGGGAATCGATTCACTTGTTTTACCGTAGCCATCTAGGTGGCTGTTTATTCAAATATTAATAAAAAATGATTTTCTGTTGCGCTGCATACTACTAGATCACTGTTGTGGGCATGGGTTATCACAACATGGAAATATGAAGCACACAGTGAATGCAATGGAAAAGCAAAGCACTTCCCCTAAAAAATGATGTCAATGCTGATAAGTATTTATGAAAGTCCCATTCCTGAAAATAGTTCAATATTTTTGAACACTTTCATTTGGTCATTTGTATAAATGATTTAAGAGGAGAGTGTGACATCAGAAATGAAATGATGTGCCAGAGTGCTGCATGAACAGCAAAAATCCACTGTTCAACCTTAGAGGAATTTCTTTGAAAGGATTTAAGAGAATGGATAAAATTATCGTCTACTGTACACAGCAGACTTGCAGTATATTGGCTTTTATATGGTTTGTCACAAGTAATATATCGGTGCTAGGCAGTATAATAACTTTGCAAAAACTGGGAAACCACACACCTATCCCAGTGGACGGGCACTTTTTTTAACCGCGCATTTCATTAATGGCACAAAAATGTGTCTTTTACTCTTCTCCCAAGCTCCAAATACAGTCGTCTCTTTCTCTCTCTTCTCCTTTTTTTTTTTTTGGACGACTCCTCAGTTTTCAGCTTGAAACATCATTTCTATGGTAATTTTTTCTTTCTGCCTAATCTCATTGGCCTATTGAACAGGCGATGCAATTTCCTGTTCTTTTTTCACTTTGTCTGTCCTTCATCAGCTCGTTTCCATATGTTGTACAATAGCTGTTACTCCTGGCCAAATGAAAGCTGACAAACTCATCTTCTCTGGCTTGCAAGTGGAGTGTTATGCCATTATTTATCTTGACAAAAAATACCCCAGATACGGATAAATAGTACAAGTTAAAGGGAGGAAGGAAAAATGGACGGAATTGGGTTGAATTTGATACAATAGGGCCCAAGGTGTTCCTCGGCCGCTGGACATGCACTCGCCTCTTCATCCCTCTTTATTATGTTTAGGGCCGTCACCGTCCAAAGCGTCATTTATCACAGCTGGATGGCTCAATGGAGCATGAGCCCACTTTACCCTCTACACTAAATGCATTTAAAGATCTGCCCCAGGTCAAGCACGGGCTGGAGCCACTGCAGCCAGCATGCACAACCTTGCCGGGGCTTACTGCGGGCCTGATGTGTCTGAGGGAGAGATGTAATGTAATATGGATGACTCTGGGAAAATGGAAGTAACATCTGCTTTTTCCATTCCTGCCTGGACAGACCTTTATTATCATCACAGAGCCTGCGGTTCTGCTCTGGCCTGCACGGATTCAGCCTCACCTCGGCCCTTATTACAGCTAATTCCTCCTGTTCTGCCAGACTGCAGACATTTGCATTATTCAAACCTGTAATATCAAGGACTTTTATTATACTTCCTGGTATAAGCAGATTACTTAACAAAGAGACCCGTAAAGGTGAAGAAAACTTGAAATTCAAAAGGACAGCACTGGTAGCCTTTTTCCTCTCCTGCTCTACTCCAGGCTTGTAGTGTTTTTGCAGGCAGGTCAATGCCAGAGGGGTGAACATGGGGCACACATAAGCATCCTCCATTTTTTAACTGTTTAGGCTTGCATATTTTAATAGGCCTCTATGATCTATTATACATGGGTAGGCCGGTAAATAAAATAGACCTGCTTTTTATCCTTGAAGTAGGCCATTACTCGCGAACTCCCTCTGTCCCTCCCCCCTGTAGCCTGCACCGAAACAGCGTGTGCCCCAGGCAGCCTGGGCTGTAACATACTGAGCAATTGGTTTAGCGAACATGCCTCACTTCCCAAATGGACGGCCTGTGTTCTGGCTTCTTTATCATCATTAAACATGGCACGTTCTGGTGCTGAGGTAAAAAGCGTTGGCTCCAGTCTTCCAGAGGAGCTGCTCTACACTGAAAGGGTTCGAGTGCGTGTGCGCTTGGGGTTGCAGCGATCATCCGCAATTTCGGAAAAATTTGCTCTCAGGTTGTGTTGGAATACAGTAACCCCCCAATTATATACGGTTCAGCAGTTGCGGCTTCAGTCTCTCGCTGATTTTTTTCTGAGAACCGAACTAATAATTGTTCACGGAAACCCCCAGACTATTGCGGAAACTGCAGATATCCTCGGCATAATTTTTATTTGCTTTTGTGATGTCTGGGCCTCGTCCACCATGCCCCCTTGTCCTCGTGCTGGTTGTTTATGTTTGGACGAGGGGGCATGACGGACAAGGCCTGGACGTCACAGCTTTTTTCGTGGCAATATATAATTTTACATGCATTTGAGTGAGAAAAATAATTTACTAATTTTGTATCATAAATATTAACATAAATGTAGCTACATTTCACTATAAGCGGGTGCTCTTGGAACGTGACTATAAGCGGGGGTTTACTGTATTCACATGATGCACAAGGTGCTTACTACAGATTGCAATTCAGTACAGGAATTGTTGTGGGCAGTATACAGTATCTGAAATCCGTTTGGCTTGATTATCTATTAAAGAAGAAATTGTTGTCACATTAGGAACATGATAATCCTGTGATCTAGCAAAGGAAGAAGAAACAGCTGACATAAGCATTTGATTAGAGCTTTTGATCAAACAGTAGTTAGATGACAGAATCCTTAGTTTCAGCTTGGGGCCAATATGGCAAAAATATAACATCATATAATACTTTAAGACATTTGCACCTCAAAGCTTAGCTTTTCTGAGGTGTGATGAGAATGCCCCAGTAGTGCCACATTTACAAAATTGATCAAAAACTTGAACTGAAAGGGGGGCTGAAGTGGGATACATTACTTGACAACATAGTCAAAAAATGTGACAATATTTGTGAGCTAATGAGACAGAAAGTAGCTGCAGGTCTGTGATCGCAGAAGGGTGGAGCCACTAAGGAGCTGGAGCTGGAGTGAGCTAATCCCAGACAGGAGAGTCACTGACAGTACAATGAACTAAACAGTTTGTCCATTTGTATGTCTATTTGTCAGAATATAATGCATTTTTATTTTTCTAACAAAAGATGCGTTAAGAATAATGTACCGTATCTATGTACAAGCTTCTGACAATATAAAATTTAGTAAAATGGTTTTTAAAATATAAGGGAACACGTTTCACACACACTCTGCACTAAATTAAATACATTTCGTTCTTTACGTACTCATTCAAAATACACTCAGAAAAGACTATTGTGACACTATATGATGCGGTAACGGTAAGGATCATCAAATTGCCTGGGCCTAGTTGCAGCTGCGCGTTTTATTCTTCTGTATTGTTTTATGATGTGACAGCCGTAATTGCGGATTCGCTGTTCCTTTTCTACTTTAGCACACCTGTCAGGCAACAGTGCCTTTCCTTCAGGAAGACAGATAAATATATCAAATTTTCTTCCTCCAGAGGCGAATGAATGGTCACAAGAAAACGGTCTTCAGCCTCAGAGCAGCAGAGAGCTGCTCGGTCATGTGTAATTAGATAAGGGTGAGAATGCTACTGGAATGCTGGACTTCAAACAGTGTTCACATGATACACTACAACCTACTATAGTTACAAATCACTGGGGAACATGCTTCACTAAGTGGGAGGAATTGTGTGTTTGTGTGTATATTTGTGTGTGTGTGTGTGTGTGTGTGTGTGTGTGTGTGTGTGTGTGTGTGTGTATGTGCATGTGCATGTTTTAACATTCTGTGTGAATGTTTGTGCTTCTAAGAGGGAGAAACGATCCCTCAGGAGCCTCCTGATCTTGCCAATGTCCTTGAGGAGCTTTCTGGCCTCCAGTTCTTTTGGAGGAAATAAACACTTCCCTTAGAGATGAAACTCATTTTCCCAGAATCCCTGGGCCGCTCTTGCCCTTTTCCTTCCGCCAAAAGCCTAATCTAATACAGTCAACAAACGTGGGCATTTTTTAGAGCCCAGTAGTGGTGCCTATGTCACCGCTCTCCTGTCTCACAACAGTGAGGAGCTGGATTCTTAAAGCCTGTTTATACACGGCAGCAGAGCATCGCGTCTTCTGCGATTAAAAGCCCCGAACTCTTCTGCGGAGTCCAGCCTGCCATGACCCCGAGAGATAGAGGGCTAAGAGGTCCCCTACTGCTGATGAGAGCAGATATGAAACGTGTTCCTGTCCGCTCGAGCAGAGCCTCATCAGACGAGCCCAGCTGACGTTTCCCACCCTTCCATCTCCCCTTTTCACATGACTGGGCATCATGTCATTTTATTTCTCTCATGGAAAGTAGAGAAGACAAAGGCATGCTGGTGTCATGCCTCTGACTGCTCGGATGCCCCGTTCGCTCAAAAGCAGTTGTAACTGAACTGAGATGCTCAGCAGTGCCTCGAATAATATGTATATTTGATCTCTTTAAGTATCAGCATTATCATACATTATTCAGTCAAGAAAACCCTCCGATATTAGTTCCCTGCGCAGGAATGAGGATGAGATTAATAATATATCAAACCTTTGTTGCCTAAAGTGGGTTACAGCCTGGCGGATAATGAGAGCAGTCACGAAATATTCACTTGTTAACTTTGCCTCTCTGAGGGTGAAGCGAATGTCAGAATGTGAAGCTTCAGCTCACCGAGTCCCTCCACGGCTACTTTAACATCAGCCTATTATGATTCTATGAAGTGTTGCCCAGTTTTATAAATGTGCCTCACAGGCTCGAATGAGAGATGACAGTGTCGAGTCTCCCAGCAACCACACACAGGCCCACCAGCTGGATGCTTGCGTGTGTGCAGTCTGTTATTTAGTTACCAAATGAAGAACAATTAAAAGTGATTCACTTGCAAAAGGCGGAAATGGCGATTTTAGTGCTTCCAACCATTTTTCTAACCATTTTTCTAATTAGATGTCTTACATGTCTTCTCTTGACCTGTAGTGAGAAAAAGTCAACATTTGCATTTAACTGCGTTTCTCAAAATGTACAAAACTTGTACGAAGGCTTAGCTCTTTGTCTCTCTATTTCTTCTGTACTAATGAAAGCATTCCAACAAATTGTACATATTATCTGAGATCTTGCTGGGCACATCAGTTCTGAGGTCTTAAAATAAAATCAGCTTTTCTTTAAGTTTCTCTGCAGTGTATTCATATTGATTATGTACAGTTAAAATACTAATCTTGTTTAAATGTGTGCATATTCAAGTAAAAAATCATTTGTATCTTTAAATGTAATCTAATGCAAAAACATGAGTAATCAATTAGCAAAGATTTATTGTGTTTTCTGTTTTTAATAACTCAGCAGTGCCTCTAATAGTATGTACATTTGATCTCTTTAAGTATCAACATTATCACTTGCGTCTTGACTTTTTTCATCTTTTTCTACCTCCCATGATGCTCTGAGAAAAGAAGGAATAAATGAAAAACTGCAGTAAGCTGTTGTAGGGATACTTGCATGCTTGTCTGCTGACGTCCGTAAAAGCTTGAGGTCTGTCTTTTATTACTGGAGCGTTAGCTGGTTCACTTGTTTGCCTGTTAGCTTTCTGCTAAACTGCTCAGACTAGTCAAGTGTGGGCAGAATCTATCCAGTTACAGAGAATATAAAGTGTAAACCATTTCAGAAACCAAAGGTGTTCAACAGAAAATTCTTCATCTGGTTGCATTATATGAGCTCAAGATTCACATAAAACAACTAGAGTTTTTCTTGCAGCAATTATAAAGCCTCTGAAACTGCCCTTTCAGCTTCATTCAGCATTTGTGACTGCTGCGTTTTGGCATGTCTCTCAAGAACATCTCAAAGACATTTAATGGGGCATAAATCTGTGGACACATATTCTTGGACTTTGCTAAAACCAGTAATAAATGACACATCCCTTCCCAACCAGTTATTTTTATCATAATCTTGAAAAACACTGACAGGTTGGAGAAAGTTAAGGAATTGATGCTTTGCAAAATCACAGAAAAAAAACAAGTAAGCACAAGTGCAGGAAGTCCATGAGTGGAGAGACAGAGAAGCCCAGCCTTCTCTAGGATGCCAACAAGCTTCTAAACTTGTGGTTTGAATTTGAAAAATGAATGGCAGATGTGTCTCGGCCTTTATGTCTCAGCGCTGTATTTCTGAGGCAGGATGAGCTGTGTGCTGGAAGAGAGCGTCTCGCTATGACATGCGCCATCTTTGCAGCAGTGCCATTGTGCAGCGGAGCCACTCTTGCTAGAGTAATTGAGTTTTGATTGTCGGTTGTCAAAAGCCATCATTACTGCTCAGCTTCCGTCAGCTATGAAAAGGCCTTTGATAAGGATGAAAGCCTTGTCATTACCCAGATGGTAGTGTTGATATTGCATAAATCCGCTCGCTGGCCTTTTTTCCTATGAAAAGATTTTTTTTTAAAACAATACAAGAGAGGAGCTGGATGCTGAGAGTGAATCTCTGGTGTTCTCTCTCCTTCCCAGCTGGCCCAGTTGGTACGTGGCTGCATAGTAATGGAGCCGAGTGACAGAGATCAGACTCGAGACTTTGACACGAACATGAAATACGCTCTCGAGCAATGCTCTGTCTTAGGTGGTGTTTTCAGTAACCTCCTTTTTTTTTTAAATCTTTTTTATTTCGCCTTTTCAGTGAAGCACCCACTACAGGCCTGTATAATCAGAGCGCTAGTGCCTCATGCCTGACTCAGTCAACATGATCAGCTGTCGCTCCTCCGCATTAAGAGGCGCATCATTGCTGTCACAGCACAACTCCACAACCCTTACATCTCCAATCCATCCAAACCGTGACAGGCAAAACAGTCTGAAAACAGTTCTGACCCCATTATTACAAAACTTTGAGGGATTTGGAATTGTTCAGCCTGGTGACACAGCAAAGCAATATAAAGATGAGATACTCAAGAGAAAGAAAAGCCTCAACTGTTTCATAGTCCCTATCTCACCCTCATACCGCATTTCCATTTTGATTCACTTTGACACATTGACAATAAGCCAGTCTCCCTACTGTAATAACAGCATCAGTCCTGTCAGTTAAGGATACCAAGCCTCTCTGGAGACAGTTGATGTCCATTTTAGCCCACTCCTCCACTAACTTTGTGCTTCAAGCAAACAGCATTGATGCCTCCACAGTCCAGGATGGTAACCACAGGCTGTCTGTGTGGGACTGGTTTAACAAACATGACAAACATATCACACTGACTGATTGGCAAAATCACCAGACCTCAGTGCCAATTGTGGAAAAACAGGTGAAATATTGAAACAGGCACACAGGAACCCTTGCTGAAATGAGCACCCGGTCTGTGGAAGAGTCCACGTTATCCTTACCAGACAGGACTGATGGTTTTATCAAGGGAAAGACATGATGAAGTGAAGTGAGCTTAGATCCCCTTGGAAAAATCCTACACAAATGTGATTAGTATTGCTAGTATCACCTCCACCTAAACATTTAATCAAGATAGCCATGCTGCAATGCCTTTGGTAGTCTTGAGTTTTTTTTTTTGAAAATGCCAAAAGTATATATAACCTTCAGTCAGTTCTCACACAGCCTTGGGTTGAGGTTTTTGAGACATTGTTCCAAGATGCTTCATTTCTAACATTCAAAAATGGTAAAAGACTTCATATTGTCCTTGCATTCATTATTTATAATGGTCATGAGTACAGGCCTTTTTCTAAGTTTTTCTAAGGAAAGCCTTACAACAGCGAGGCAAGCATCGATCTGCTGGACGACCAGCGTTGTTCTGTCTTGCTGAAGTGGATGAAAAAACGATAACATCTCTCTCCATCTCCCTGCGTCCATTTCATCACACCCGCCAGCGCGGGAGAAAAAAGTATGCTGCCTTGGCCATGGCCAATTTGTTACCCTTCATCCGGGACTAATACCTTTATTCTGTTCCAGCACACTGCTTACATGAAAAGAGGCAAACCCTGCTCCCACAGCCAGAGCAGGTAGAGAAAGAAACACCAGCGCGATCACAGTTCTCTCTTTAAAGATGCTACAGACATCAACACATAAAACATCATAATCTGATTATATAAAGTGGACAGAAAATTCCAGAAAAATAATATTAATACAAATTTCAAAATTCATTAAACATTTCAGGCACTTCAGTCTAATACTAGCATTTGATATATTATCTGTCATGGAATGTAATATTCTGTAGCACAGCATTGCATCCCCAGCCTCATCAGTTTGACAGAATTCAAAAAGCTTCATACAACCATTAGGAAGCTTCCCCACAGCAATAAAACAGACCGAGTACTTGTATAGTCACTGATGGGAGGGGAGGAAAGGACCTCTTCTAATAAATTCCTCCCACCTTTAAGATACATCATCAGAGTTTCTTTGTCTAGTCTTTAAACCAGAATTCAAATAACTGCTATGTAGAATGCTAGCATGCAGGTTTAAACAGATGTAGTGACGTTTAGTCATGTTTCGGCCGAGTGTTTCTTTTCAAATTGTTCAGTAAACACATCTTAGGACCATGAATCAACCCATCTAGAAGAAGAAATAGTAGCGAGTTCTCCTTCACGCATGGGTTTATTTTTATGTGCGGACAGTGCAGGTGACGGAGTGCAATGGCAAAATGTTGCCTTTCCAACCCATTAACATTGTCCAAACGGCAATAATGTGATGCTAATGACAGGGAGTGTTATTTAAATGTCAAGTCTTTGGTAGATATGAATAGTTGACATCTAAATGTCAAATTAGAATTATTAGATTGCACTGGAAAGACACAGGAGAGATGCAGCTTATCCACCGGATGGAATACAAATGGTGTCCACGCAGAAGCGGCTTTTCACCTGAGCACAAGTGCTTCCAATATCCAGTGACAGCAAATTCTGTTATGAAGCTCGTGATGAAGCACAATCCGCTACATGGACCATGTCTTGCTTATTAGCATCTTGTCAAATCCATCTTCAGCAAAGCATGGAGGCCACTGCTTGTCACTTAGGTGTCCACCTTCCCTTTTAAGCACAGGGTAATAGATAAAACGGCCAGTTCCCTTGCTATCTATTACAGAATTTATGATGGGTGTCAGTGCCAGAGCCCCTTAGCTGAGGCTTAAGACGTAATGAAATTCACTTATCTTCGCTTCTGAGTCCACCTTGACCCCTCACCCTCAATTTCCATGACGAGGGTGTGTCAGGCACTTGAAGCTATTATCTGGAAGAGAGCTCGGATTGGTCCTCTCCTGATTGAAGCCATTCACGCGCCACCATGAAGAGTCTTGAGTGTCCTCTCCGAAGATTGATGCAAGGGTTTAAACCACCCATCTTGTTCATGAGGCCCGATGAATAAATTGCAAGGAAAGCACCACACAGTTTGGACTTGCATAATGCCGATATTAATAGTGATGTTGTCAATTTTGATCAAAGCTGCACTTACTGTACACGTTTTACCTTTTTGTCCAAAAGTGTGGGTGTACAGCTTCAAGAAGTTTTTCCATTTAAATGTGTTCTCTATAGAGGACTTTCACTCGGAAAATCAACAGTATTTGTTAGATTTATAACAAGTAAAAGTGATATTTACAAGCAAAACTGTGTCCCTCCTTTAACCTTAACCTTTGCTCACATTTCATTTGAGTCAACTAAGACTGCTGAGAATTTGCAGACATGTAGGTTTTGTTTTTAATAATTAGGTTGCATTGCTTTTATACTGACAATATATGAGAGAGGACTGATTCGGGTTGGTACTCTATCAATGCTGTTTTTGCATGTCAGCTCTTGGTTAATGCTATCATGATAAATTGTCACTCTTAAAATGTTGGGGCATTGCTGATTATTATTCGAAACGCTTCTTTTCCAGATTTTCTAAAGCTGTATACTAATTATGTGAAAGCTTGGAATTTTTAATCAGAAAGCTTTTATATGATTGAAAACATTCATTCTAAACTTTTGAACAATAGTCATACACATAGCACCCCTGGACAAATGACAGGGTTTGTTGATTTTCCGAGTGAAAGTCCTCTATAGAGAACACATTTAAATGGAACATTCTTCTGCCTAATTCTGTTTGGTTTAACAGAAAAAAAACTTGTTAAAAAATAATAATAAAGCAGAATGTGCCATATATAAGTGGTGCTCAAACTTTTTCCAGCAGAACCTTTTGCACACACAGTTCATTACTCTATACAGAGAATTAATAAGCTTTTAGTAATATATGTGTGTGTGAGAGAGTGAGAGAGAGAGAAAGAGGGACAGAGAGAGAGAGAGAGAGAGAGAGGGAAATAGAGAATGTAAAGGGGGGCTTTCTTTGCAGACTAGCCACAGTTTTCTCTTTATAGTCATCAGAAGGATAAACTTTATTGGTTTCTCCCACCATAGTTACAAAAAGAACTCTTTCTCACTGTCTCTCATGGCATTCCGCTCACACACAAACACATGCACCGCAGAAACAGAAAATCTGTGTAAATAAACAGTGATTGGCCTGGTGAAGCGTTTTCTTTTTTTTTTTCCTTTTTGCCACCCAACTGAGGCTAATCAATAGACTGTTAATACTCCGTCTCCCTCTCAGTGTGAGTTATGACCAAGAGTAAGTGTGATGAGAAAATCAATGCTTTAAAAATGTAATGTAGTACAGGTACTAGTGTAGCTTTTTTGTGGTACTAGGAGCTTGTCGAGGAGGTGGAAGGTGTACTAATGATCTGAGGAAACTGAGATGAAGAGAGATTGCCTTCCGAGTCTAGTTTACAACAGGGCTTGTCTTTACAGTGAAGAGTGTTTCACGTAATTTCCATTTACTTCATTTGTCAGCTGAAGCCTGATGAAACAAGACAAAACACCTGCTTTTATAATAGAGTTTTCCACTAACCTAGAGCGAGGTTACTGCTCAGTCAGTATCACTTGAGTTGAGAGTGCTAAGAAAGGCCAGTTGATAGTGATTTAGGAGAACTTCTGCTTCTCCAAAAGCATCAGAGATAAGACCAGCGTATTTTTCCATAGAGTTTTACAGTGGAACTTGTTCTGCTTTCTTATGAACAGATTGATTCCATATTTTGTTGAAGTGAAAAGAGCAACCTCTGCACAAAGCATCCTTAAGTATGATAACAGTGCAACAGTACACAAAAAGGTTGAAATCACAATATTTCTTGTGTCCAGTGTTTCTGTTCTTGTTTTATGACGTATTCAAGTCAATGTGGATGGCGGAAGTCAATGTGGATGGCGGAAGTCAATGTGAAACCTTCATTTTTCATTTCTTCTAGTTCCAGGATGAGTTTAATGTATATTTCAGATCACTGTCTTGTTGTAACATCCAAACCAATTTCTTCTGCGGCTTCTTCACTGAGTGTGGGACATTAGCTTCTGGGATGTGTGGATATTTAGTAGAATTTTTTTTTTCCCATCCATCCCTACATTCCACATTGATATGTAACAGTTTGCTAGGTGTTCTTTTACTGAAAGGTTTCTGCTTTTGTTCTTTTGTGCATTTTGTAATTGTAGCCGAAGGGTTCACTTCTTTCAAGACCACAGCACTTGAAAGTGGTTTATCTAAGACAGTGAAGATTACAAGCAGGATGTACTTAGATATATTTGATATTCTTCTTTTTCTTTGTAAGAGTCAGTTGTCTTAAATTTCAGATCCTCCGCTGGCCACTTATTTAATCTTGGTGCTGTTAAGTGCAAGCACAGCACCCTGAGAAGTGAAGTAAAGGGTCACATAGTTCATTAAACTCTGGAATTGTCTACACCTGACTTGAAAGCTCCTTACAAAAACGAAAGTGGATCATCTAAAAAAGATGCCAGATGCCACACACTTAGTTTTGCGACATATGAAATTAATAACAAATCACATGTAAAAGGTTCAGTACAGATATTTTATTAACTTGTCGTATCAATTTGACTAAATGTTAACATGCAGCTCTGTGTGGTGTTTGAGACATACAGGCCTTATCATCCAGAGGAGATTACATACATCCTTATAAATATCCCATACACAGAACAGGCAAAACCACAGGCAACCTATAAACACTCATAACGGTCTATATATAGTGTAGCCTACATTTAAGAGCATCTGTTTCAATGTGGTAATTTGTAAAGAGCTGATATGACTAAGGCCATAGCTTTTTGTGAAATGCACATTCTTACAGGTTAGTGTTCTATGGTTTGATGGGAGCAGCGTAAGGAATGAGTGTAGTGGGCGATCAGGACCTTGTACCATTAAAAGAGCTCTTCTTAAAATAGGCCTGTTGTTGAGGTCTGACAGGTGTGCAAGAGAAGGCATATGATTTTAGATGCTGTGTGTGTGTGTGTGTGTGTGTGTGTGTGTGTGTGTGTGTGTGTGTGTGTGTGTGTGTGTGTGTGTGTG
>JBBPCY010000007.1:21319603-21332961 GCA_037974405.1 Brachyalestes nurse | reverse complement strand
GTGTGTGTGTGTGTGTGTGTGTGTGTGTGTGTGTGTGTGTGTGTGTGTGTGTGTGTGTGTGTGTGTGTGTGTGAGACGTGTGCTCGTTTGTTCTTATTTGCCACTTTCAGCCTTGCAATATATCGCATAGTTATGAATGTGTGTACTTCTCACATTCACTTATTCTCAATTGGGGAAACTAAGCCTTGTGTCTCAGAAATGTTTACTGTATATGATAAGTAAAACAGGTTTTAAGTTTGAGAATATGTTGATATAATGAGCTTTTATTCTAGTAATGTTGGACCCTTTCTATTGGTCCATTTGTCATCACATATTTGCACTAAAAAAGCGGTAAAAATGGAAAAAGAAATGGCAGCGAGATTGTGTCGTTCTTGTTGAGTAGAAAAAGAGACCATAAAATCCATCAAATATATCTAAATACATCCTTCTTTTTTAAAGTGCTGTGGTCTTGAAAACAGTGTCCGTTTTACAATGACAAAATGTAGGGTTTATTTTGTAGCTATTGTAGCTATGGGTTCTGGGACTCACATTCAGAGCAGACCTCAGGACTTTCTGACCAAACGTTCCCTGATCAAAAAGGGCTTTGTGGTTTTCCTGCAAGGAAAAATCAAGCAAATCATGAAAGCACCTAATTTGTTTTTGTATTTGTCAAACAATTGCTCAGACATCTGCTTTGCTATTTAATTCAATACACATTTTTTTCCCCGCAGTCTCTGCCGGCAGGAGCACAGCCTCCAAATAGCCTTGCTTGTGTAATTGCAATGTGTGCCTCGTTTCGAGTAGCCCCCTGACTGACCTATTTGATGTATTTTAATAGAGATGCCCTCATTGGCCTCATTGACGTCCCAGACAGGTCAGAGGTTATCTAGCAGGGTGGCGTGAGTTATTGTTACCTCTGTGCTCAGCGTCCTGGGAATTTGTGAGAGGGGGGATAAAAAATGTGTTTGTCAAAAAAATGTGTGAGTAAAAGACTCTATTGACTGAAATCACACACATGTGGGACCTTTGATTTACGAGCAGCCCTCCAGCAAGTGTTTTTTTTTTTAAAGTATATTTCTTGTATAAACATTTGTTTCATAAAAAACACACATCTGACAGTAAGATTGAACTTTAAGACCTGCAGACACACAATAAAAACAGTGAGTTTTTTTTCATTACCTGTAACCTGTTGAACTCTACAGCTTATACCTTCTAATTCATGATCAGGAGCGTGTTTATAAAGCGTTACGTATTCATGTTATGGCTCTGTAAATGGAGGTCTGTAGGTCAGTACGTGCTGAATGGGAATGCCTCTCTTTTCCAGTATGGCAGTGAGTTCTATGATGTACAGAGAGCTTCCAGCTCCTCACCGCCTTTCAAAATCAGCAGTGGAATTCTACCTGATAGCTGTCAGCTGTACTTTCCTCTCCCCAAGACACCTCTCAATCAGACCCATTGTCATCATCTCACTTAAGTAGCCAGCGGCTATTACACGGCATCCAGTCCGACCTTTTCACGCTTTCATTTTCCCTTTCACATCACTTCAGTCAACCTTTCTGCCACTACTACAACATCAGTGGGGATAAGAATGGAAGAAAAGGGCACTGGAATGAAAAGAAAAGCACCAGGTTCTCACTTTATAATGCTGAACACAGCATTTTCCACATTTTTGCATGTCATTCTACTCCCAAGCATATATTCATATTTCCTCCATTAGTAGCATTGAGCTGAAGAGCTGTGATTATGGGTTCTAATAGCTAAGTGCTTCCTCTGTGCACAATCAACACACAACGGGAGCTTACAGCAGCCAGGCCTGATTGCATTTGGCTGCATTCGGTGGACCGTTTGGCTCTAGGTTTCTAATGCAGACTTAAAGAATCAGGGTTCAGATATACACCTATTCCTATGGGGTCTTTTCACATGCATGCTGAACCCTTTACCTTCTACGCGCAGCCTCAGCCTCAGTGATGTCCGGGCTTTTATTTTATCATCAATTTATATTGTCTTTAACAGCCTATAATGTGTCAACTTTATCTAACATCCCATTCCGAATATTTGTAACGGCCTGTAATCAGTATTTGCCAGGCATTTTCATAACATATTCATTGAACTTAGCATTTTATGGGCATGCATAGATATTTTTTATGGTCCTGCATTGTTAACAATGTTTATCTGATACTGAGAAAAAAGTTACAATGCAAATTAAAACTTGGCTGTTGTGGCAGTTCTAATAGCATGTTACTTTTATTCAGCGCTATCAATTCACTATCATTTATTACTAGGCTAGGTTTTCTAGTGTTCTTATTTTTTTACTTCTGTTTCTAAGCTTCAGTGTGGAGGCACTGAAAATACTGGAGGAGATCAGGGATGGTGGGCAAGGCAGGGCTATCAAACTGGGGCTAATGGTACATTTATCTACCTAATAATGCATCTCATTTAGGGCTGCACGATATGGTAAAAAAATACATTTTGCAATTATGATGCCTTTCAATATATTAAAGGGCACATGATCACTTTTCTGAAATTAAAAAAGCTAATAGAAACATTGTTACAAAATTCAACTTCACTCCCTATCAATAAAAACTCCCTACATTCACTGCCTATCAATTTGAAAACTAATCTGCAAAGCGGCCCATTTTCGAATCACAGTTTTTGTGACATCACAAAGCCAACACATTTCATTCATGCTGAAGTTGTAAGGAGTGTTTCATTGATGTAGTGTTTGATTGTCTCCACTGACCTGGGTTATAGTGGTGTTGGGTGTTTTTACTGATGAACGTGGCATTATTATGTGACTACATTCTCAATTTTACGAACCTATTTGCAAAATTGGTAGTCTGGTAAAAACATTTAGGCTGCTAGTGGGGGACTTGTTTGAGACAATAATCAAATGAACAAGCAAATTTTATTCATTAAAATGAAAGATTCCATTGTATTTTTTTGCTGTAGAGGCTCCAAGACCCCCACATTGTATGTAAAGGGATATTCACTGAATATCCATTAACTTCTAATAATTTAATTAAAATTAGTGTACCAGTTTTTATCTGTCTTTGCAAGCATGCCAAGCACAAAATTGTGGAGCACTTTTGTATTGTGTATTCTGTACTCAAAGCTGACCTTGATGCTGTACAGGTTTCTCTTGCCCCTCTATGCCAAAAGCATGGCTGTCATTGTTCAAAAAGCCTTCATCAGTCCGTGGACATGGCTCTTTTGGAGTGGCATCAAAGGCTGCGGGAACAGAAAAGGCATTTTTTGCATTTTCCTGTCACACACCTGTTTTATCTAACAGAAAAGGCATTGTTTGCATCTTTTGCTCTTTCTGCATTGTCTCTGTTGCGATGGAAGTGGCCATAAACCCAAGGCTGCTTTCAGTTCAGCTGAAGCACTTCTTTCTCCATTGCACATCAGCAGGCGAGCAAACTTCGCCTTCCATTGTGTGAGAAAATTGCTCCTCTTTGCGTATTCACCAAACGCGGGCCTCTCGAGAAAGAGACATATCCGCACTCCCGGGATTGTCATTGTTGATTACTGTGCTGGGAATGAATTATACCATGTTTTTTTTCACTATGTGTGAAATATTATAATAGGTCCTGCACAAAGTGCTCAGAAAGATGTTTTCACCTTATTCCACTATTATACAAGCAGACCGCGGGTATAGGCTGGGGGTGACATATTCTCTCTTATCCTTCTTCCCGATCAAAACAAACACAGTAATTAAGCTTCAGAACCTCATTTCAAAAACAGATCCTGTAACATATTTTACCTCACAATCCGGTCTTTTTAAAAGAAATAAAGCACAGGCACTCTTCTTGAAGTGCTGTGTTGCATCTAACGAGGGCTTTGGCTTGTTAAAGTCATTGTTGATGGAAATGCTAATTCTGGCTTGTGTTAATAATATTCAATGTCGTGATGTTTTCCAAATTTGTCATAGTAACAGATATTTTAGTTTGCATTTTAAGTTTGCAAATTTATTTTATTCAATGCTGAAAGAATTACAAATGACTGTTCTCTTCTCTTGAGATGACACCAAAAGAAAGTTTACACAACACTGTAAATACTAGCCAGACAGAAAAGGAACTTTATTTAGTTAAAAAAGGAACTTACAAAACTTTATTTTGTTAATTAAATCGAAATGATCTGATACATCTAGCAAATGACTTACACATAATATTTCAAAACAATATTGAATGAGACATATATTGTACTTCAGAATAGCAGAATGTTTGGGTGACAATGGGCTATGATACTTGTTCACCTTGTTCAACAGAAACATCCCTATTTCAAGTCCATTACATCGCAGATATAGTACCATTAACTAGCTAAGCACATCACTATAACTGAAAAGTTTAGCATCATGGTATTGACGAATAATCTACCAGTGAAACAAGTCTACAGCTAGAGATGAGTTGAATTCAGTTCACTTGTTTAGGATTCAGCACCGTGGTGATACCACATGTCCGCTATCTTCTACTCACACACTAATGCAATAAAACACTCTCTGTTGGAGCTTTATTACAAGGCGACGGATTAAAGGGTGTTTCCAACCTCTTGTTTTAATCTCCAGGCCTGCGTGCCCTGAATAAAACTAAAATACATTTTATCTCTTGACTTTGAGGCGTTCACACAGACCCAGAGAGAAATGGGCCCTTCAGATCTAACCCTTTTTTTTTTTTACTGTTTGTTCTTTATATTCATGTCAAGGCCTTTTTGAAAGGCCTCGTGTTATTATATCCCCCCTGTGATATCTGTGCAATACGAGAGAACACGGTACATAACCTCTACATGTGAACTGCACTTTGGACTGTTGTTCATTTGTCAAGGTGTGTTGGGAACTGGTGTGCAGTTCGTGTGATTCAGCTCCACCTTGACTGTTGGAAAGAACATGTTTGGAAAGAAGGTTGTTTTGCCAGTCCTGATCAGGGTGCACACAGGCACACGGGATTGCCTGTCTGGGGCATCCTGTGGTCTTTTGAAATGGCAGCCTGTGTGAAAACTGCAAGGAGCTCGGCATATAGAAAGTGCCCCAGAGCTAAATTCCACAGAAATGGCCCACAAATTGAACCCTGGATGGAAATTGATCATGTTACCAGCATAGGAGTCCCTCTGGGAATGTAGGAGGGAGCATCTTTCTCTGGTTAGACTTCATAGAGGTCTAAAACGGGGGGTGGGGGAGCGGCGCTGTTGGGTTATAGGATGGGTTGGGGTGGGACTTGTCTGGTCAACAGAAATTCTCTGCTTATCAATGCTGATTCCCGTCATGGATCACTCAGACGATACCATGCAGCAACTCAATTTGAACCAATGGAGAAAGGATGCTCTGAATATGGTTTTGACTATGAAGTTATAATAAATGAACCAATTCATTGTTTACTAGATGCTGAGCAGCTGTTTGATATGCCAGTTATTTTGTCAAGAATGAGTTCACCCCTGACTGCTAAAGCAACATTTGCACATTTTTTTGGATGTTAAAAGTACCATATTGCACATCTGACTTTATTTACTTTTTGTCCTTTGTACTTCACTTTGGAGTAGATATTTCATACTTTGTTATGGCTAAACCTGCTGAACTTCAGTACGAGTGATGATCCGTTGTTAACCATTTTAGTTTCGTGTTGTGATGAAATTTTAGGGGTAGTCCTAAAGCAACCACCACTGCTACCAAGGGTACTGTCACTAGCTACATTAATGTTAACTGATTTCTTTCCACTAAACTGGAGCACAGATAACAATTTCCTTACCTCATGCCTGCCTTTCTGTCTCCTCTCTCAGATCCCATGCATGGTCCTCGGAGGCTGGAGGTGGTGGATATCAAATCCAGGCAGATCACGGTGCGCTGGGAGCCATTTGGCTACAATGTTACCCGTTGCTACAGGTACAACCTGACCGTGGAGTACCGATACAAGGTGAATGGCAAGGAGGAGACACAAGAGGAAGAGATTGACCTTCGCAACGTGATCTCGCAATACACCATCCACAACCTGTCTCCCTACACCAACGTCAGCGTCAAGCTGGTGCTACGCAACCCAGAGGGTGTCAAGGAGAGTCAGGAGCTGGCTATTCTGACAGATGAGGATGGTGAGGAGTGTCCTTTTTATATTTCTGGGTTTTTCAGGGTTTTTGGGGGGTGAAGGGTTTAATTTTGTAACTTTTTGTTTGCAGTTTGTGAGTACTCATTCGAAATTACATTTATTCTGGTACTGTAGCATTTAATCAAGGTCAGTGTTAAAGTTAAGGCCAAATTTTCAGCCTGGACTAATGTTGTTTACATGATTGAACTTTATTCATCAAAGGATTCTTAAGGATATCGAGTTTCCATCTAATGCATGCCTGGTCAAGTATTTTGAATATATGAATAACACCAATTACACCAACAGCTCTCTTTTAAACATGTTAGCTTCTGGCATTGGACTTGACACCTTTGACTCGTCTTTTGATGGCAGAAATGAATGTTTCTGCTCGGCTTCTCATCCTTCCCTTTCTGCTGCAGCGACTGTTCTGAACCGTCCTTGACCTGAATGCTAGTTTGTTTTGCGCTGCAGGATGCAATGTGCAAGCGAGGCACTTTCTATCTGTTTACATTATCAATTTATGAAACTTGATTAGAGAAAATAAACCGTGGTCTTATGTGAGCTTTTGTAGAAGAGACAAACAAAAATCTGTTAGAACTGGTGGAGAATGTTTAACGAGACAGCCGGCCAGTTCGCGCCAAGGCCAGACTAAACATGCACTTTTAAGTCCGGCCTTGTTTTTGAATATTCTCTTTGACCACGGCTCATGCAGTAATGTGTGTGATAGCACCTGCATTTGAAAAGACTTATTTAAAGGGTGAAGTTGTTTGTTGAGAATGCGAGTGTATGAGAATATTGATTTAGAACAGAAAAGATCAACTCTGGTCTTTGGAAGTAGTGGAGAATCAATACGCCTATGATCAACTGAATACATCACTTCGCTGAAAAACTCTCTTCTCTCTCTCTCTGCCTCTCTCTCTCTCTCTCCCTCCCTCTCTCTTTCATTCATTTAAACATTTGTTTCTTTGTATTGCAGTACCAGGCGCTGTGCCCTTGGAGTCTATCCAAGGAAGCACCTATGAAGAGAAGATCGCCCTCAAATGGCGAGAGCCCATTCAGACGTATGGAATCATTAAACAGTACGAAGTAAGTCTCGGCTGTGCGAGCCTTCCCCAGCCCGGCTCTGCCCGTGTCCCTGCTACACATTCATCTTCTGCCTGCCATGCTCCTTCAACGCCTCCATCTTTCATTCACTCCGGGCCCTTAATTGACTAATAAATCTAACCTAATAACCATAAGCCCTCAATGCTCAGGAGCTTGTTAACACAATCTATTACCAGCTGAAGCTTAGTGATAGGGCTAATCCCAGCCTGGAACAGCCACCGCGCACAGCGATATAATCTCCATAAACTACAAGAAGTGTCACATCCACAGCTACAATTACACTGTCTGTCTCTTGTTAATATCTCCTCCACACACCCACACTTGTAATGTTTCCTGACTATCTTCCTCTAGCGTGTCCACTGTTTGCCTCTGTGAGGTGTCACTTGAGGTCAGAGCAGTATATCACAGGGAGGTTTAGTGGGCGAAGTTTATCGAAAGGAAAGTTTCTATCACTCTAAGGACATTGAAAGGACTCTTGAAAAAGGACTTTTTACTGTTCCAGTGGAAGTCAGCACAGCTAAGACGACAGTGAGGGTAGAGTTCTCCAAGGAAACATCACAGCAATGGAAACATAAGCACAGAGTGCATACCTGAGCTTTGTGGTCACATATACCTTTCTGTGCTGGAATGTGGGCAGATGTGAGGCAACATGTTGTATTTACAGAACAGAATAAATGCCTAAACTTTGCATGTTTCAAAGAACATGAGGCTTAAGCCAACTGATGATGGACACTAATATCACAAACTGCATGTCTCACAATGGCCATCAGGTTCGTTTAAATGTCAGGAAATGTGGTGTACACATTTTAACTGATTGACATTGAAGAAAGTGCAGGAGATGACAGACAACACAATAAATAGACAATATAGCAGTGAAACAGTAGTGAGAATAGCATGTAAATCTGAGACAATACAGCAGTGAAGTGTATAAATACGTCGTACATTTCAGCCTAATAACAATAGTAGGCTGCAGTTATAGCAGTGATCTTCAAAGCGGTCATCAGGCCCCCAGACATGTACAAGTAGGTGGTTTTAGTCCATCCTTACACATCTTGAGTTAGGTTAGAGCAAAAATGTGGTCCGTCTTTGGGACCCTAAAGACTGGATGAAAGACTTCTGAGTGTATAAGCTTTAGCCATTTATTATTGGGGGGTTGGGGGTTTGAATAGGGGTCCTGGTCTTGTGAGTGTAGAGTTTATCTGTTCTCCTTGTGGTGTTGTGGATTTCCTCCGGGGTCTCCGGTTTCTCCCAGTCCAAACACATGTGCGTCAGATGAACTGGAGGTTTTAAATCAACCTTAGGTGTGAGTGTGTGAGTGAATGGTGTGTGTGCCGTCCAGGGTGAGTCCCTATCTCTGGAAACCCATGACCCTAGAGAGGAATAAGCAGTTACAGAGAAAGAATTAATGAATTATTAGAATACTTACAAAGCGAGGTATAGACCATAAAAGTGTAATTCCACCTAACCATAACAAAGTTTGAAACTCAGCATGTTTCTGTCTGGGTTTCTTGCACCTTCCTTCTGTAAATTCCCTCATGCATTTTATGAAGACTTTTCTAACAATACTGTTGTCAGCTGACAGTGGCTAGAGGGCGTGATCAGACGAGGGTAAAATGCCATGATCTCAAGAGCCTAGAGCACAAGCCTCATGCAAAGTTGCCTGCATTATTTGTTATGCTCAACTTTGTGTGCATCTGTGCACCATATGATTTGATGCATGTTTCTGAGCGCTACACAGTGCAGCATTCAAAAGAGCCATTGTAGCAGAACTTCATTTGTGGAAATTCAACCAATTAAGCTGTCACATTCACATTATAAAATTACATTCTGTCATGCCTCTCGCCTGTTAGGCAGTGTCACGAGCATGATCTGCTTCAGTTTGAAAAGAAAAAGAATAAATCAAAGGCTTTCTGCCTCATTAAAGCTTGATAGACTTCCACCGTTATTATTTTTCCCGTGACATTTCGGCACTCTTAGGTGCACTTTGATCAGAGAGGGACCTTTTTACCCCAAGACATCTTTTGTTCACTAATCCTGAAGCTACCTCAGGAGCTAAGATTGAAATGTGATTGGCTTTCACATTCCTTCAGTCACTAAATGTCTGCATCAGTATTAATTTTGGTATCCCAGGAGACACATTTCACTACAATCCTTTCTAGTTGTTTTATACTATAGTGTTTACAATGACAAGCTATTGAGTTGCACTTTTGGTAAAGGGGGCATTTTGGCTGACGCTCTTATGCAGAGTGACTTACAATCATTAGTTTCAGGGACAGCCCCCCTGGAGACACTGAGGGGTTTGAGGTTAGAGAATTGATATATTTGCTCTTGTAGCGGGTTCTTTAATCGAAATTTCTCAGTATTTCTTTTCCCTAGCACACATTTGCTCTGTGTTAAATTCCCATAGACTCATTTCTTTTCACAAGCCGTAATCCACAAGTTTTCCATAGAGTCAATGGGATGCTTTTTCCACCATAATGTTGCTCCTCGTCCATCACCAAGTTCCAGCACGTCTGTGGTGAAAAAAGTTCTCGGCTGAGTTTGAAGGGCTGTTTTCAATGGCTCCAGTTGCAGTGGAAGGAAGCGGGCTGGTATTTCACACCTGACGGCTCCAGACCACTCCGCCCCCACGGCTCCCTTTGTGCTCCTTAATTGGAATCAGAGTGGAGCCGTGATGGAGGGGCCACCCATTAGCATGAGGAATGATTTATTTAAATGCAGCCTTTCAACTACCCTGATAAAGTTACATTGAGCAGACTGCGGGGACGGAGCCCCAGTGTAACACTCCATCCCTTTCTCTCTTTCTCTCCCTTCCTCTAATCTCCCGTTCAAGAGGAGAGAAGAGAACAATTGAGATGGAACAACAGAGACGTTCCCAGCTCCTACTCGCACCAGAAATTGAGGATTTGTACAACAAAAACTGACTGAAGTTTGCCCCCTGCCTTTTTTCTGGGCTCTAGGTTTTAAAATTCCTAGTTATGTATGCAGACTGGACTATCAATTGTGGTCTGTTACTGCCTTAGTCTGTGAGACAAAATTTGTAGTTCACTTAAAGGGAAAATCAGAATTCCAGTTGAATGGTTAAGTTATGAACAGGCATTCAGGGTCATTTGAAATAAAATGCTACAGAGAATTTTATTGGGTCAGAATTGGGACAGAGGTCAAAAAATATATTGACTACTTATGATGCCTGATACCTGAGACATTGTTTTATGATAGTTTTGGCATATAATACATTATTGTATTCATCCATGGCAAAGAGGTACATGCAAGCCGCTACTGGGCAGATTGTATCCAAAGAAAACTCAGAAAACACATTGTTGGTTCAATAGAATAGTAAATAAAATGCCTATATGTATATGTGCCACAAACACCTTGTCCTCTGGTTCCTGTCACCATCGGACCAGTAATAATGTTTTAAGACTATTATACTCAGAACAGTATAATATGTTAAAGTTTATGAAGAGTGAGAAATTAAGTAAGGATGCACTGAATAAACTGTGATATATATACTTAGAGTGTCTTGAGATTCACACACTGTGTTTTATGTGAACTTTATGTGAACACCATCTCTCTCTCTTTCTCTCACACTCTCTCTATTTCTCTCACTCTCTCTCTCTCTCTCTCTCTCTCTCTCTCTCTCTCTCTCTCTCTCTCTCTTCCAGATTGTCTACAAAGCCGTCAGCTCGTTTGACCCAGAGTTTAACCTGACTAATCAGAGTGGGAAGGTCCTGAAGCCCAGTAATGAGACATCTCATAGTTTTGTGGGACTTTACCCAGGCTCCACCTACTCCTTCACCATCAGGGCCAGCACTGTGAAAGGATATGGCTCCCAGGCCATCACCCAGTTTACTACCAAGATCTCACGTAAGGATCACTTCTGACCAGAAAGACTATATGGACAGAAGTGTTTCAAAACAAATACTGTAAATGAGTTAAGGATGTACATGTACGTGTTCATGTGTATGTTTTTTTTCTGACAGCCCCACACATGCCTGGCTATGACCAGGAGACACCCCTCAATCAGACGGACAGCTCTGTGACAGTCCTGCTGAAACCTGCCCAGAGCAGGGGAGCACCGGTCAGGTAGAGAATCCCATTACCCTCCACACATAAATCACACATGCACACAATTAACCCTGTGTCATTTGCAACAGTGATGTAGCTCTGTTGCGTGCAATATTGGTGGCAAATAAGGATCACAACTCAAAGGAGAAACAGGAGAAGCAGTTAAAAGGAAAAAAGCTCCAGGAAATCATGGACTGACCACCAATTTAGGGCCTAGATATATTCATAGAAAGCCATAGAAAAAAAGACAATACCAAGATAGCCAAAAAACAAAAACGACTGACAAGAAGGGCTCATAATTTTCCAGCTAGGGTTTTTTTCTGGTTGAATTTATTTGAAACATCTGCTTTGCTCCCAAAGTGATTTTTTTTCTCAGTTTTTGTGCTGTCGGGTCCCCATGTGGCCAAATTTAATGAAATAAGGTGGGTACCCAATACTCCCCCTGGCAAGTACACCAAGTTTGCTATGACTCAAACCAGGCACTGCTGATGTATGACTCACTTCTTCAAAACAGCCATATCACTGTCCTAGTAAATTCTTTGAGTAACATCAGGTCAGAACCTATTGGAGAAGATATGCACCAAATTTTTGATGATAGGATCATCAGTCTACAACTAGTTCACAAAGGTTTTCTTGAAAAATTCCAAATGAAAGTAAAACTTGGTGGTATTTTATTGCTGTGATTGAATTTTAGCCAAGATGGCCCAATGATTCAGGGGAAAAAAAGATCCTTAATATTTCTCCAATCGGTGGCACTATAGAGATGACCACAAATTTAGTCCTTGGACTCTTTGCGCTATTTTATCTGTGGGCTAAATTTAATTAAAATCCACCAAGGAGTTCTGTAGGCTGCCCTAGACTCACATGGCAGAAGGTATAATTGTGAAGAAGTCTAACAATAGTAATACAATGATAATTAAGAAACATAAAACCACGGTGGCTCCCGAGTTCACAGCTGCCTAAGTGTTGGTCCTGTCATCAACAGATCACTTCAATCCCTGGTAGAAACTACAGAGATCATGACTTGTCTGGCTCTCTTTGAGTGCACAGAATAGCCCCTTCCTAAACGTGATGCTAGCCTGTGTGACCTTCTGTTGGCTGATGTAACAGAATTCACAGTTAGCGTTCTCCAAGAGTTTCAATAAGACTTCAGGAATGACCATGAAACATCGATAAAAACAGATGCTATCAAAAATATATATTATTAGAAACAAAGAGGACACTGAAGAAATATCTGTAGTTTTTTGTAGTAACACATCTGTGGGCCACCAGTAGTGTTGCACCAGTGTGTGTGCCTGCAGTTGTATTATGGGTCACATGGGACAGTGGCTGCAAGTGATCAGCAGCGCCCTATGAGCACACACACACTTACCGGAGCTCTTAGTGTAGATGGCTGGTTACTGGACAGGTTCTTTGGCTGTTTTTGTACACAGCAGTGTAGTCACGGTGTGGCCTTTGCCCTCAGAGGCTGCTGGTTTTAGAAGGCAGATCTCGATACATGGACATCAAAGCCCCCACAGCTAATTCATTCTAATTACATTCAGAATCATAAGCAGCAGGTTTTGATCTGTGGACGGTGTGCGGGTGTGTGCACGTGTGTGTGTGTGTGTGTGTGTGTGTGTGTGTATTTTGTACATTTTTTGTGATTATCATCACGTTTTATTGTTTGTGCATTTGATCCCAGCGAGACACACTTTTTGCCTTTTGAAGATAAGAACAAAGCACGCTTCGTACTGAGGAGCTCATCGCTGTCTTGTCCCCTTTCCTCCATCTTTTCATGCCCGTTAGGCCGAGCTGCACATTGTGGTCGTGAGGCTTTGTTCTCCTCATACCTTAAAAAAAAATCTGCTGTCCATTTACCTGTTATAAGCTGCCGGTGTGTTTTAAAGATGTCTTTAAGGCAGATTAGTTTGAGTTTAAACAGCAGCCAGGCCCTAGTTTTCCCCTCATAATTGTCGGTTGAGAGATAAATCAATAAGTCTTGGCAAGTTTCCCGCCCTCCTGCCTGACTTTTATCTAATTTGCCTGCGTTAACAACATATCCCAGTGTGTGTGTGTGTGTGTGTGTGTGTGTGTGTGTGTGTGTGTGTGTGTGTGTGTGTCCCAAAATACGCTATCTATCCCTGCTTTCTGAGAAAC
>JBBPCY010000007.1:21304231-21316794 GCA_037974405.1 Brachyalestes nurse | reverse complement strand
CAAACACACATACACACAAACACAAACACACACACACACATACACACACACACACACACACACACACACACACACACTGTACACCTTCTTTGCCACACGCTCATGTTGAGGGTCTTTCTACTCCACTAAAGCAGAAGGCAATCCTTCATGGAGCCTCACGTCCCCCAACCAACTAAAACTCATCAAATGGAGAAATTGAAAACTATAAATTTCACTCTGAATCTTTGCAGCTGTTTACTGATATTCTGATATTCTAATACAAAAAAACAAACAAAAAAAACATTTAGATACATTTACATGAGTCATAATTCATTCATATTCACACATCTGAACACATTTGAAAAACAAATATTTAGCCTTTGGATGATGTTATAATTACTGTGCATAGAATTATTATTATTGTGAAGAGTTGAGTGCAGTTTCTCTCTCTCTCAGTGGCGATAGCATACAGGAGTGGGTTGAATTATTGTGTTCAATATGTACGCGCTTTTTTCAGCACTGAACCAGAAGTTCATGGAACTTCCTTTTTTTTACTGACTGCTTCCTTAAAGACACTGGCAGAACGCTTTTGTGTCAGTTGCCTTGGATCAGAAAGGCACTTTGAAATGCGTCAGTATGAATAACCCAACTGCTGTTTTTTGCACCTTGTGCTTTGTCATGAAGAATTCAAAGCAGTACACGGACTCTCTGGCTGTTTGAGGGGGTTTTAATGGAGATAGACAGAAATGTGACAAAAGATTTTAGATATGCCTTTTCCAGACAGCACTTTAAAAAGCACCAAGGTAGATTTTAAATTTTTTTTCCTAAATCTCTGGCAGCACTGTGCTGCTTTCAGAAAAGCGAATACAACCCTCATGGATGTTTCAGTAGCCTTAAGTTCACAAATGCCTTTTATTTCTGACAGCAGTGATAACACCTTAAAAATGTGCTACAATCCAGCGTTTCTGGCATTTGCACCCTCAATGTGGAGCGCACATGCTGTCCTGCCTGATCTTAATCGAAGGAAGGTGCAATTTAGGAGTCGTCATCTGTCTTGTCAGCTTGTCACGGCCATCAGTGTTGTCGTCTTAATTACCGTTAGCACGTCTTAATTAATTGAAGCCGCCGTTAATTACCCCATAAGGCCAGCTTTTGTTTACCACCAGTGTGCCCCAGTCGTGCTATTGTACGTAGAGGGGGGCTTTGGCACCGGGCGAATCAGCTTGAGCATAATCTTATCCAGACTGTTTGAATAACAAATGTGCCATCGCATTATGATGTCCGTGATTACGAAACCAGAGCAGCAGCGGTAGGATTAGTCTGAAAAGAGAGTGCAGGATCAATAGAGGAAGGGTGTTGGCTTCATCGCGTTCTGCAGTTTGTTTTTGAATCAGTGTGACGATGTGACGTGAGGTCCATCACAGGTATGTTTCTTTTCCGAGGCAGTGAGTGGAAAGAGCTCAGGATAAAAGGTAAAAATGGAGAAAATGCGCTCTCCTCTACTTTTCACAAAAATTACACTGCCATTGTATTGTTATCAAAAACTTAGTTCATTGAGCAACCTGCGTCTGAGCGCGAGAAGGAAATGACGCTTAGAAAAAAGCCAGAGGAAGAAGGAGAAAAGAGGGGAAGGAGGCTAATGAAAAGGAATAAATTTAAATGTGTTTCTCTGACAAAGCAGAATTGTGGCAGTACTTATAATAGCACTACTGTGTGTGTGTGTGTCTGTGTGTATAATATTAAAACTGCCTACCAAGGCCCCCCTCATGGCAACAAAAAGAAAAGAAAGAGCAGCTCTGACCTGTTGTGGCACTTCTGAAGGTGTGCTATGGGATCTGGTACCAATACATTAGCAGAAGATCCTTTAGATTGGACTATTTTGTCCTGCACATCCCACAGATACTTGATCGGATTCAGAGCTGAGGAAATTGGAAGCCAGATCTTAATTTTTCAGGATATCTGACCTAAAGAATATAGCTTTCCAGTCTAAACAGCAAAAAAAACTTTCAGTAAAGATTTGAACTTCGAAACTTGTCTCTGAATCATAATGGTAGAGCCTCTTAGTCTTTTAGCTGGTGTTATGTGCTGACCAGGTCATCCTATCCTAATGGCATGTTCATGTTGTAGTGGTTAAAATGTGCAGTGCTGTTGTGAAATATAACATGATGATTCTCCTGATTACAGTCATTATAGAACAGTATTCATCCAGATCAAAGCTCATGAGAGCGACCTGTTTGCTAACTTTGGCCTTCCCCTTTCTACTAATTGTACTCATGCCTGTGTCCTTGCTATGCCAGCTAATGTGTACAGGCCAGTTCATGCATATCAAATGCAGTCACTTGTAACTTGAGAAACAAATCTCATTTGTAGTGCGAGCAAAGCCTTAGTCAGCACCAGTTGTTTTTATTTTTTTTATTGTGTCATTTAAAAGCTATGAAGTCTCGCAATTGCAGGATCCTTGTTAAGTCAAAAAGTTCAATATTTATTTATAAAATCAAACGTGGCTGGAAGCTCGGATTTAGAAAACAGGGAGGTTCACTGATCGGCTTAAAGGGCCCTGTGTTAGAATTTCAAACAGCAGATGTTTCGGTGCGATACTCAGCAGAGAACGCGCTCTTCACAATGACCGAGTTTGTGGGAAGATTTCCTCTCAATAAGAGCGCGTAGGAACGAAAACATTCCTGGCTTAATTGAAGAGCTGCATGCATGTGTAAGCTATATTTGCCAGCCTTTGTCAGGCCTCCACGTGTCTGTCCCATTGCATTTATGTGTGGAATTCTCCTAGAGCCATTGCCCAATGATGAGTTGCATTTTGATAACTGGCCTGGCAGGACTACATACAAACTGGTACAATGGCCTCCACTGGCAGGCAAAAGCTCATCCTGCAGTCTAAGGGGATTAGCCCTCGCGTCTGTCAGTCACGTCGTGCCACGCTAATGTTTCCCTCTCCCACGCTGGGTGTGCGGTGGCCACACAGCCGCCCCCGCAGCCTCGTGCCAACACTAGCGCTCGCAGACTGACTGCATAGAGAAAGGATTCGCAAAGCTCTGAGCTAGCATCTCTGCTATCATTGAACGAAGCTGACTCTCAGCCGAGTCCAATGCAAACAGACACGGAGTGACTACACGAAGCCCACACATCTATTTCTGGTGACAATTACTCCCTGGTTTTCCAGATTGTTCTCTCACTTTCATCCCTTGGGGTATCATGTTCTTGGGTGTGCTCCTTTTTTCCGAGAGAATGGTCGTGTTTTTCACAGCCGGGTAACAAGGCAGTCAAATGGCAGTTGGCCATGATGAGTAAAAGTTTTGTTCTACCTGTGGTCTCTGTAGGGACACTGTGCCCCAGTACCATGTTGTTAAGGCAAGAGTGCAAAAGACAATGGTAGGCTTGATACATTGGCCTTAAATACAGGATTCCCAAAAGAGCTTGCCTATATCACAGCATTTATCAGCAACAGTGACACAGCAAAGACATTTATTCATTTGAGAACACCGTCTGCAAAACCCTGGATGAAAGAAACTATGAGACTGTGATAAGAATGGGCAGAGTTGTACACACGTGATTCATGGTGGTATAATAGGGCCTGCAGAGAGTCACAAGTTTTAGCACTTACTCGTTTTTAGTAACTCATTTTTAGTGGAATTTGCTCAATAGTGCATGTACATCTAGTGTAAGTCCTGGATCTGGATATCTTTGCTTCATGGGGACTTTCTTCTGGCACCAAAATTAACATTACTGATCATAGCTAGAAATGCAGAGAAGTGTTGACTAGCTGATGGCACCATCTTCAGTCTAGTGGTCATGACAACAGACAACAGTCTTATTCTGTGCCAGAAGTGGGCGGAGTACTAGTAAAAGTATAATTACTTTGTAATGACTTAGGTCACTAAAAGGTACCTTTACAAAAAAACAGCTTTGCAGGTTCCCCAAAGGGTTCTTTAAGTCATACAATAGAAGAACTGCTTCAGTTCCAAAAAATAATCATTTCCAAAAAAGAAAAATATATTTATATACTGTATTTATATAAGGTTTAGTTAATCTTCATATAATTTAAGGATTCCTCCTAGAACCTTTTACAGTAAGTGGAGGTACTTTTATAAAACTTGTAACATTAAATATGAAGGAAATTGTTGATGTCAACAGTTTTTAATTTGATTTGCAGATTTGGGGTATTTTTTATTGATAACACATATTGTTAAGTATATGTTTACTACCTTATCTTGTCCTGAGACCTGTTAGAATTGGCCTGTCTCTTTGAAGAACCCCCTTCTCGAAATGTATTCCTCCCCTTTCAATCACAGACCCAATCTAAAGTATGACTCATCCCAAAACAGATATGCTCGTGTTCCCTGCCACTTGTCAGTGGCCTCCCAAATCCAGTTCCCTACCAAAGATTCATAGAGGAACCTCAGCAAAGCAAAAAGATTTAAGTGACATTTAATCTGAACAGTTTGCCTTCATTTGTGTTTCCTGGGTTGGTTTATGGACAAGGAGATAAATAAAGTCACACAGACACCAGAGATGGTTGGTATAATTTGGCAATGCCGGCAGCGACTTTTAAATCAGAACACATTTTAAATCAGAAGTTCAGCACAGCTCTTCAGGGCATCTTCTGTAGCACAGTCGTTTCCTGTGTACCCATGATTTGCCTGAAATGTAAATTAACATTCAAAAATGTGAAAACTTTCAAACAAGTTATATGGTCAGCTGTTGTTCTGAATCTGGTATAATGCTGTACCCATACTCTAATCTGAAACTGCTCGTTTTGTACTGTTGTAGGACCAGCTTTCATCATAAATTTAACTGTTTCAGACCAGTGCACAGGGGCATTTGCTACCAATACCTCCTCCAAACTCTTTACATCCTTGTCCTTCTCCCCGCTCAGAGCACATGAAAAATATATCCTAGGATCAGGTCTTAGCTCAGTCAATGCTGAGTGGAAAAGGCCTGTAATTGGAAGATGATCATGTGACCTTCCAGCGCTCCAATGGATTTGGCAGTGAGGCATGAAGGGGCTTAATTGGTGTCTGCCGGGGTTGCTGGGTGTTCCACTAGAACAAGAGTACACTTTTTTTAGGTGCTGTTCACTGAACTGAGCCCTTTTTGATGGCCTACCAGGTAGTCATTATTGTTGGTGCTGGTTTCCATGGGGGTTTGTTGTGTCTCCTGTGCTGATTGCCTCTCAAAACACCATCTTTGATGGTGTACATAATGACTACAACAATGCATTCTCGCTTGTGGCCTTCTGGTCCCCATGGCTTCGGTCTGTTATGTGTTTTAATTAGAGGAATTAATTTCTGAGGCTGCTGGCTCTCAAAGGCAGAATGTGCTGAGACAAATGGATGAAGATGATGGATGAATGTGAGTGGTGTTATGGAGTGAGGGATGAAGACAGAGGCCTTCTTTTTGAGGGTAAGAGAGCATGCCAGAGGAAAGCCAAGACCCTTTGACCCTCCTCAATTCCTCCCAGGCCCCATTCAACCTCTATAAGCCAATTACCTGATAAGGCAAAGTTAAGACTAATCAGAGTTTGTGGAAACGGTATTTCCCTCGGTAGCTGCATAGCCACGCTGTTAATGGCACCAGATCGCAGAGCGCCCATCGATTATTGTGTAAGAGAGTGTGTGAAGGGTTTCTCGAATACAAATCAGGGCTTGCTTTCCCGGTAAAGTCAGACAAGGATAAATTAAGCAGGATTAGGATGTTGTTTTCTTTCTTTTTTTTTTGTAAGTCCTAAAATCTGCTTTTGTTCAGATTGCACTGCAGTCTGTAATTGGACAGTTCCATAGTTTTGTTTTGTCACTGTTCTCAACCATATTGTTTAATTACTTAATGACAACACTTTCCTTGTCATGTAATCCTTGACAACAAAGAATGATCTAAACTTCCTTGGAAAAACTCTAATAGTATTAAAATGCTTCACGTGTCTGTAAAGAACAGTGTAGACTCTCAGCTTGCTTCTGACACCTGAAGCCATCTGCTGTGCAGGATAATGTGCCAGTGCTGTCGTAAACAAACCTGTGATTGATGAGTATTTGTGTAACGCAGAAAGCTTTTGATCATTTTATTATTCTGGAGTAATTTTTGTCATGTCATATTTTGTTTTGAATCTGATGTACCACTCATTTCATCTCATTTGCTAGCATTCTGAGTTGTTGGGTGATGAACACTTTTATGTGCTTAAATGGCTGGATTTAGAGCACCCTAATCAAGATTTTTTGTGCATGTGTCATACAGTATGAAGTAGCATCGAAACATTGTTGAAGATGCTTTGGAACTTCAGAATTCAGAATTCAGTCACTTTACCTACCAAAACTATGTAAGACCTACGCTAGTTTAAAGTAGCATACAAAACAACTCCTATGGAAGTTTCTCCATTTGTGTTTATGCTCGAGGTTTCAGACATCATGCTGAGCTTTTTTGGTGTTCCTATGTCACATAGAAGCAAAGTTATTTTAGTTTAGAAAACATGTAATAATAATAACCCCTACTGGGGTTATAAAAATGGCATCACATGCAAATGCCCATAAAGAACAATTTCGTTTATTATTTTTGGTCATGGAAACAAACAGAAAATCACAAGCTCTTTGAACCCGGGAGAACTTTTAGGATAGTCTCCGCCCACAAGTGGGTGTGTAAAACCTGCAGAGTAGAGGGTCCAGAGATCGTCCGAGCGGCGGCGCTCCGAGTAAAAGAGCAGCAAATTACGAGTGCGTAGGAGAGCAAACACCGGTTTTATACTGTTTTTATTTGTTAAAATCAGATTTTACTAATACTCCCTGAGTTCTAAGGGTTAAATTAGGTAGTAATAAATTAAAGTTTCGTCTGTATGATGTAAATCTTTGAAGCATATTACACATTTTCGGAATGAAATTTAAATACTTGATCTCCGCATATTTATTTTCTCACTATGTGCATGACACTTCATTGCACTTAGATTACATTACATTGCACTGCACACTGTGGTATATCTTGTCTCATTCGGATTGAATTCACTCTCTGTCGTGTTTGTGATGAAATCCGACAGGTAAGAGGTATTAAAGGGAGCTCACTGCAGAGGCCCCAAGTGATGCTGGCTGCTCAGTAGGGCAGCAGGGCTGTAAATCAGCACTGAGACAGACTCTTAAAGTAATGGGTGGCCTTTAAGGAGGTCCTAAATCCAGAGGAAACGCTCCTCTCTCTCTCTCTCTCTCTCTCTCTCTCTCTCTCTCTCTTTCTCTTTCTATGAGTGCTGCCTTGTTCTCTGTCACCCCAGCCCTTGCCCTGCCCTTTGTTCTCTCCAGTGCAGGGCGGTAATTAACTTCATATTTCTCATTCTCCCCATTCTCGCCGTATTTAATATTTTATTACATCAGATTTTATCGCTAAATAGTGGGCACGCTGCCTTGTAGCGTTTCACACCAAAAGGGCAACAAGGACTCAGCGGCGGCGAGTTGTTTTATAATGATCCGTGGTTGGGGGTGGGTGGTGTTCACTCGCGTATATTCCCAGGCAGTTTATGACAGATCTAATCTCCAGCGCACGTGGCAAATTTAATTAGCAAGCACTGAATATTCAGCAGTGCTATTCCGAACATGCGATAAGCATTTTGCATTTGCAAGCATCACAGATCCTCTCGACAAAAAAAAAAATTAATATTTGTGCTCGTTTATAACAAATGAGGAACCGTGAAGTGTCGTAGAACAACAGTTGCTACATAAACACAATATTTTTACAATTGACTGAGCTTTAGTTGCTGCTGAAGTAGGCAGTTCAGAGCCGGCGTGATGTAAACGAACAGGTCCTGTATCACTATAATTGCTTTTAGCTGCTATAATCCTGTCGCTACAGATATAATTTGGGTCACTTGCGCATGCTTACATGGCCGCAAGGTCCTTCTCATCCTTGCGCTCTCTTTCAAACCCATAAGGTGTGATAAAAGTGGTCTGGGGGATGTAATAACAAAGCAGATGCTCTGAATGCTCCAGCCTGCTCTAAAAAACACAATTAGAACACATCATGATGTTCCATTTTGGGGTGTGTGAAGTGTTTTGACCCATTAGTTGGAGCTCGGTCTCTCTTTTAGCTGCAGTTCAGCTCCTCTGGCAGTTGCCAGTGGGATTTGACATAGGATTTGTCAGATGTTAAACCTTTTACAATTAGTGAGAAAATGAGCAAATTGTTCTACGCAGGAAATTATTAATCCTATTAACCTTTATGAGCCCATTCATGCAGTGCAATCAAATTAGGGATAATGGAACTAATAGAAATGATTATAGTTATTAATTGCAAATTTCCAAAGCAAAGGACAGTGGATTTTATTATTTATTTTTTTTGGTCACTTTCTTTGTTTTAATACAACAGTGAGTATTTCAGCTTATTTGGAATATTCATACAAAAGTTATATATATTTCAAAAGTATTTGGAAACTTTACCATGTAAAGGTGGTTGGGTCAAACAGGCAATGTATTCTAGTGAATTTTGTATAATTCAGTACAATATTAACAAATGTTCAGTACGTCAATAAACTATTATTTTTCAAAGCAATGTAAGGCATTAACAATAGGTTATAACTGCCAGGCAACATAATGTATGAAGATTATTCTGTGTTTGAACAGTGTTGAATCCATACGTGTGTTCATCAAAGGGGTTCCTGCAGATCCTAAAAAGTCTTAACATTTTTAAAATAGATTTTAAAAATATGGGGTCATATAATGTCTTTTTATCTTGTTTTCACTATTAGAGATATTAACTGTAGGGATGTCCAGCCACAGCGTACTTTAACGGGTCTGGTATTATCTAAAATAAGCATGATCCAGTTTTAGTCATTTTAGTCTTTTTGTTTATTCCTTCTTTTTTTCCCCCTAAAACCATATTCGAAGTGAACTCTCTCAGTGTTTTTCATCTACAAAACTATCATGGAAGCATTCTGCCTTACCAGCGACCGCATTGCATTAAAACCACCTATAGCTGAAACAGAACATTCAAATCCAAGAGAAGGAAGCAGGCTACTGGGTAATGTCTGTAAATTATTAACTGTTGTATATTCACACACCTATGAAATGGTTATTTTACATTAATACTGCAATAAAAGAAAAACTATCCATTTAAAGAGTGTAAATGAAGTAATTTCACTCCAAAATGTCAAAATAACTGGTAGCCGAATTACTAACGAAACCAGACAAATTTGACCAAAAACTATGTTAAATTCACTTTGAAAAAGAGTAGGTTAAAAACAAAACAATCTAAAATGTCATGCTATGAGCTTACGAGTTATGAACTGATCTTTTATTGTGATATTGATTGTAGCATAGTTTTCTTAAACTATCTTTGAAAGCACAAACAGCAGATCCGATTCTGTAATGGCTTATACTTGATATTATAAGACTCGGATCAGATGAACATCCTAAGTTCAGTTGTAAGATGATGCCTAAAGACCTTGCAGAAAAGAGTCATCATTAATATTAAAATATCTAACAAAAAAAATCCTGCAAACTGTGGTCCTACATTCAAAAATGGCCACTGATAAAGCCTGCAAAACCAATCAGATGAAAAGTATGTACAGTGTCAAAGCATAAAATCCACTTTTATTCAATTGGATTAAATATATTAGCCATTAATATATGTCATATTCAAGTAAATGTGTAGTCAGGTCATGAAAACTGTGTTTTTATTGGTGTCGAAAAGATATTAAAGAGAATAAACTGATCGAGTGCAAAACTGATCAAGTATTGTATGGTGGCTTCAAATACTGTTCAGTCGATCAGAGTTTAGAAGCTGTTTATTGCACTCCGGTTCTTGGCCCCTTTACCTCAGCACACCCTGCAATCTGCATAAAGCTTTTTGAATTCGCAGTCTCTCTGAGCAATAACAGAAAATTCAGTTTTCCAAGACCATTTTAATGGTCCCAACTCTCTGTGCTCTGTTCTTCTCACTCAGATCTGCTGGACACCTCTTTAATGTCAAGATGAATTCGCCTTAAAGGGCCTCTGAAAAGGAGCTCTCAGTGGTTTGAAATGTTAAAGAGTGAATGAAGTTAAGGGGCTGGTTCTTTTTAGTGTCCCATTTGTCCTGAGCCTAAGCTGGAAAGGTTTCAATTCAAGGCTCCTCTGAGGTTCAGTTCAGCTTCGCTTTTTTGTCTCCCTCCAATAAAGAGAACCCCCAGCCTGGCCTGCCTGCAAATTCACCTCCATTTCATTTGTCTCAGCGTCTCGTCGCCAGCCAATATCTTCTCTATAGCGAATGGGAAAGACCTGGCTTTTGGGCTCAGCCTTGTTTGATCCACTGGGCAAATGAAAAAATAAAAAGTCTCTTCCCTTCCTATCCTATTATGCATCCAACATATCAAGTGTGCCAAGCTTACAGCCCCTTCCTCTGAGTTCACATTGGCACTGAGACAAGGTACATGTTGATCTTTTCCCCCTACCTTGACCATAATTTCAGCCTGCTGTGAAAGGGAAATCGTTTTTTTCCGGTTCTGTCATTGTTTCAGTTGCTCTCAGAGACTCCAGTCATCCCAGCTCCGTGTTCGAGTTCAGCATTCTAATATCTGAAAATAAGGAACCAAACCACCATCTCATGCTAGAGCCTTTTATTTTATGCTGCTTAAACCCCCCCATAGATCAGATATTGGCCCTGTTCTAAATTAGGTAGCAGGCTGCATCTCCCCAAACCGACTCTTCACCTGAGCCTCCAGGCTTTAGCTAGTTAATGAAAGCCTCCCGGGCTCAACCAGGAAAAGACCCTCAGCCAAAACCAGTGCTTTTCTCGCAGCCGTCTTGGTGCCAGAAGCTGGAAGATTAGCTGGCCTTCAAGCTGTCTGTCAGACGTGTTCAAACTCAAAACTGTCTGTAGCTGTTGGAATTCATGGTTCATGGTCCTCTGTAACTCACATCAGAATTTTTACAGCACGCATAGTAAGATTTAAGAACAAATATTTGTTGAAAGTTTTTTTTTTATGTTACATAAAATATATCATTAGTCAAATGATATAAAAGATGGATCCTGATTCTTTTTCAGATATTACTCACTATGTTTATCATTCACCATTATAAATTATTCTTTAACTACTGTGAAACTAATTGCTGTCCTATGCTAAATGTGAATAAATGTGTATATCTCGCTTGTGTCCCGGCAGTGTGTATCAGGTGGTGGTGGAGGAAGAGCGCCCGCGTCGCTCACAGCGGGCCGCTGAGATCCTGCGGTGCTATCCGATCCCCGTCCACTTCCAGAACGCCACAGTGCTGAGCTCCCCCTATTACTTCACAGCTGAATTTCCAGCCTCGCGCATCCAGAGCTCCCTGCCTTTCACCATCGGAGACAACAAAACCTACGAGGGCTACTGGAATGCCCCTTTGCTGCCCCACAAGAGCTACAGCATCTACTACCAAGCCGTCAGCAAGGCCAATGGGGTGAGGATAATAAACCTTCGAACATCAGACCACTCAGAAAGACTTTGTGTACATCTCATCAATTAAATTATTCAGAAATGTAAAAAAAAAAAACAGACGTTCGCCTTTAAAAGCACCAAAAGAATAGAAAAAAGTGCAACTATGGTTTGCAGAAATGTACGGGTAAGTCCTAAACTAATGCATTATTCACATCCCTTAAATATGGCAACTTCAAGTATTTAATTAGCAACATCTGCTGTTAGCATAATTTCTGTCCCTTTCAAAGCATTCCCAAGAGAAATTTTGTTATTCACAGAAATACCTGCACTGGAGGTTTTTTATGGGCTTCAAACTCACCCTCCCCATAAAGCAGGCATTATTTAGGAAACGAGACAATCCAGTGGAGTTATTTACTGGAGTAACTCTCCTTCTTTACAGTGATACAGATCTCTACTAATGGTGTGTATACTCATAACCTTTAGCTTCTAGTTATGCGTAAGTCATCTGCCACAACTTCTTTTTCGCTTTTTGAGAAAACAGATTTGTTTTCATGTATTGACCCCATATAGGGGGAGTGACAGGGTACAGGCACTTCTTACTATTTCCCCAAATATGTGATAATTCATTAGCTTTAGAAATGACACACTCCTTTGTGGAATCAATTTGTCCCTGCAAGCACTGAGAATCTGCATGAGGCAGCAAGCTGTGGATTAGTACCCAATAGAGAGTAATTTGCAATATATCGCCAGCTCACCAGTGCACTTCTCCATCAAGTCCTTCTCCATCAGCGAAGTGATATGCTCAATTTAGGAATATTGAATTTCCAGCCATTAAAAGAGAATTTTGCACCCACAGTAGAGTGGAGCTGGCAGAGGCAGATGAGACTCGACTGTCAGTGAGAGGGAGCGCTTTCAGAGCGAGCCGCTCAGAGGTACAGTACAAGGCGGCTATTCACGGATGCATTATTAACACTCCAGTTTAATTGGAAATTAGAATTATCAGCCATCTCCCTTTTTATATGCAAATTGACCCTAATGAAAAGCCAATCCTTTATTTCAGTGCCAGGGAAAGCGAGAGAGAGGCTCAGACCATTAGATAATTCACCGTCTCTAATTGGAGGCGCTCGGCCTGCAGGGTGTAAGTGTGTGTGTGTGTGTGTGTGTGTGTGTGTGTGTGTGTGTGTGTGTGTGTGTGTGTGTGTGTGTGTGTGTG
>JBBPCY010000007.1:21266556-21285387 GCA_037974405.1 Brachyalestes nurse | reverse complement strand
TGTGTGTGTGTGTGTGTGTGTGTGTGTGTGTGTGTGTGTGTGTGTGTGTGTGTGTGTGTGTGTGTGTGTGTGTGCGGAAGTGCTGTTGATAGTGTGGTGACAGCTCATCCCAAGCTCCAGTGCCCACGCCACTCATTTGAATGCCCTTGCATCATCAACCGTACATATTAATATTCATCCTCATAATTTATCATTGTCTTTTATGTCCACGTGTTGGTTTAGACCTAAATAGCCATTGACAGAAAGTACAGATGTATCGATATTTAATTTTTATGGCCACTTTTTTTTTTTGACAAATTGATAAGTTTTTGTTGTTTAGTTTTCGGTTAGTGGACTACATAAATACAGAAAACACAGTGCTACAAGTGGCCTGTTTAAATAAAGCAACTGGCTGTTTTTCACTATGAGTCATGCATAATTGTGCTATAACATTTTGGTTCAGGTGTAGCAGCAACATTAAAATATAGCATGAGTGGTCTCACAAGCCACATGTTACTTACGAAAATAACGCTAATCTGTCAAAATAAACGTAATAAATTGGCAGATTGGCCAATTGCTTGTGTGGAGCACAAATTCAGAGTGAGCTCTGCTAACCTAATTGATATTAGACACATGCATGTTGTTTTTATATGGGTGCGTTATCATTGTTTTCTATAAATATGTGGCATTACCTGGATAATTAAATCAGTAGGACCTAGAGGCAATATAGCATGCCTGCGCTTGTGATAAAAACTCTTACATTCCATTTCAGAATTTCTTTGTAGCGCAGATCATATATTTGTATGGTTCCGAACTGCACAGGTTGATATCTTGATAGTACGATTTTAAAATGGGTCTGTTCTCCTCAGTGAAAGTTAAATAGAGAGGAAGGCGGTGCAGATAGCGTAACTGAGATTATTTTCCCATTCCGACTCTTTAGCCATTTGCCAGCATATCAAAAATGAAATATCATCTTGTGAAATGAATAGGCCCCTGAGCTCCCATGTTTCTCTCTGAGCGTGTTTTCTACATATTAATGGAGATGCCATCGCGCTCCTGTGTGTCCGTCGCGGCTTTACCCCGAGGTCGGTGTCAGCGCACCCCTGCCAAACATCCGGATTTATAGCTGTGAATGATGAACAGGATGGGTTTTTTTTATGTGATGGCGGTCTGGACAGAGTGCCTCGCTCAAGGGTACATCTGCAGCTCCGCTCTCCAGAGGCCCCGGCCATCACGGCTCCCCACCGCACACATCATGGCAAGGGCTTTTATTTATGTTTTTCGCTCTGATAAAAGAGAGACAGCGAGAAACGTACCTCTCTTTAAAAGGGTTTTTTGCTTCTTTTTTTTTTTTCGTCTCAACCTAGGCCCTCTGAATCTACAGGATTTCAGGTTAAACTTCAAATGGAAACGGCTCATGCCCGAAAAAGGGGGGTAAAATGGAAACAGAAACAGAGAAAAGGTCTGTAGTTGCTTTTGAAACAAACAAAACGAGCGCAGAGGGAGAAATGGAAAGGTTCAGAGAGGAATCTGCAGGGACAGTCGCTATCTTGCGAGCATTAGGTATGCATGGGCAGTGGATGTGTTCTTCTGTGTGTGGGGTGAAGGCACAGCAGGATGTGACCGGTTGCTTGTGTACTGCAGCTTGTCCTTCCTACGCCCACCAATTCAGGATGGCTGGGGGGCGACTGAATAAACAAGCGTGCATCCCGTTGTTGCACTTCGGGGTCCTGATGTGCTTTTGTCAGTAACGGAAACACACAAACCCATCACTGCAAGATATCAGCATTTTGTCTGGCCTTTTAGCGCTAGCCTCCCCCCCAGAGACTCCGCCAACTGAAGACTACAAATGTGGCAGCGCTGAACTCCCGAGTCTAGCTGTTGCAATATTAGCATTGCACTTTCAAAGAGTCAGCAACCATTTCGGGGCAGCAGACTGTTGTGGCTGTGCGAGCAGACACTGAGCCCAGCAGGGCCGCTGCAACTCTAGCAGGATTGCCGAGTTGCCAAAGTGGCTACAAAGAGAGCATCTCTCATCTGAAGTGATGCGTTTCCCTCTCAGCTGGTGTCAGACTCTTTAAGCCCCTCAGCCGCTTCTCCAGCATGGGCTTCCTTTTTCAGGATTGATGATGCCTCCTCGGCCACTAAGCGCCACCAATCTGTCGTTTGTCATTTCTTTCCGCTGCAGCGAGCTACTGAGGTGGTACGCCATATAGCCCTCATTTGGATGTCAGAACATCAGTGCACCACGCGGAGCAGAACTGACCATATGCATGCTCCGCCCACAAATAAGTCCTTCTGGAGCTCTTGGTGGCACCAGCTTGATAGGCCATTGAAAGACCACACATATGAAATCTATGTTTTGAGACACCATGTAACATAGAGCTTCTAGAATGAATGTTGGTAGACTATGGTTCTGTCGCTGATTGAGACTAGGCAGGTTAGAAAGAACAGTAACAAATTTGTCATTCCACTAATGTGCAAGTAAATAATAATGGAAGTTTATAACTCACTCATATGAGGTTTTGTGAGACCAGGCATCTAATCAATGGCTGTATCGCTTAATTAACAGCAATACCACAGCCTTTCATGGCCAGAAGTTCAAGAGAGCCAAACAGAACAGTGGCAGTTCAAAATAATGTGATGCCTTTTCAGAGCTCCCATCGTTGTAGTACTATGGGGAGAGATAGAGCTAACCGGTGGAATTGATTAAGTGAAAAAAACTTCCCCTATGCTAAAATGATCGAAAATTTCTAAACAGATTGAATGGTAGTTTTACTAGTCTTCTGTCCAGCCTTCCAAGTGAAAGTGACCATTTTGTCATACGTGAACACCACTGAATTCTTCCTCTGCATTTAACCCATTCACCAAGTGAAGCAGGGGGCAGCCAGGAACACAGAACCCGGGGAGCAGTATGTGGGGACGGTACCTTAATCAGGGCACCTCAGAGGTGCTTAGCAGTCCTGGGAATCGAACCCACGACTTCCTGATCGGAAGGCAAACACCCTAACCACTAGGCTACCAGCTGCCTCAGAGTTTCTATAAAATGAAAATGTATTTTGGGGTGAGCAGGGTTTTCTAAACACACACGATTAAAATGCAGTTACTTTAACAATTTTATGTCTCTACAGTGTTGTTATGGTTAAGCTGTGTACACTTTACAGCAAAGGGGCACGGAGGCATGGGTCCGGCGTCTTTGTCGCAGCCTCTCTGACATTTCTCCTGCCACTGATAATTGTGGAGCACTGTAGAGCGCTTTCACATTTGTTTTCCATTTTCCCTCCACTTGCTCTCCCCATTTCACCCTGAGACGGAGCGCGTCCTGACATTTGCAAGGAAATTGGATGCTCTCGCTTTTGTCACATTTCCCACAGTTGTTTCGCTCCTCCTTCCCAGGTGAATACATGAAACGGAGACAATCAGAACACCTCAAACAAAAATGAAACAGAACGAGGTGCCCACAAAGTTTTGTGCACTTGAAACTTTCGTTAAAAGAGTTTAATATAGTTTCAGTACAGGAAAAGACAAATTCCTAACACACTTTTATGTTCCACTGTGCATTTACGTCTCGGACAGTGGGGAGCTACTGTTCTTCCAAATGGTTGGCAGCTTCTTCTATTGTAGGAAACATTATCATTTACAGAGATGGAAAATAAAATGGGGACAAATGTGCTGCGGGCAAAATCATGTAGACTGCATCTTGCTAATCCAGATGTGTGCGCCAACTCTGCTGTTGTTGACAGTGAGCTTATTCCATTCCCGTACTGTATGCAGATGCCAAGGTTGCTTTTTTAGAGCAAGAGCTCATGCTGCCGTTTTTTTGTTTTTGAATGCGAGTACTGCCCGAGGTTGTGTCATTTCTAAGCTATGCGCCCAACTTTCTTGGGTAAACAGGGCAAAATGCTGACTCCAGGAAATGTACGTAAAGTAAGGGAAGAAAAGCTAACAACAGAACATAAACAGTAGAATCGTGTGCTTATTTACTGGTAATGCCTTATGTTTGCCTTTTTGTATTGTTGGCATTGCAAATATAATAGATAGAAGCAACGCTGAATAGATGGGCAAATTCTGTTTAGCTGTTTTGTGTTTGGCTTTCTATTCAACAGTTGTGAGGTATTTGGAGCATTTAATTGCCTGGCACTGTAGCTGTCTCTGCATTCTGCAAGCACAAACACCATTCAGCTTTGCTGTCACCCTCTATAACCCGGAAAATGTAAGTTTACTGCTGGAGTGCACGCAATATAGAGACTGAGGACTTAGTGGCTGGAGCCTGTAGTTGCTGCCATACAAACAGTCCACAGAGCAAAGTAATTATTGTACTACATGTTGGGGTTTAGTGCATGTAGGATATCTTCCATTTGTTGCATGGTTTGATCTTGTGTCCTTTGAGTTTAATAGACATCACTTTAAAACTGAAAGAATTTTGGAGTACATTATCATCAGAAATGTTTTTTTTTTTAATAGACGTGTTCACACACCATTTAACCATCTTACCATCTAAATACACCATTTAAATGTGGGCCTACATGACAATCAGTGCATTTTGTGACTTCATGTGCCACCAGCCCTCTCCCCCTTTTAGTGCATTAGTTATTTATAGTGCTAATGGGCCTAATGCCCAGATACCAAATTACAGATTACACATTAGATAACAGCGTATGTTAAGTGTCACTTCTGTAGCAAACAAATTTAGCTTCCTGTTGAGTCACCCATTTGCAGAAATATTTGGAGATGGAAGGGTGCTGGCAGCCGTATGGAACCGAGCTCAACGCAGGAGATTAATTTGGAGCCGCCGACTGTAGGAGAGCTTCATTAGCTCACGGCCGTCCATTAGTGGGGACCGCGCACTGCTGCGTTTAAGGGTCACCTGCCGCTTTTCTCCTTTCAATTGTTGCAATAACGGCACGAGATACAATTATACCCCTCAGATGTACCGCAGGCTTTCTGCAGAATCACGAGGTCTTGCATTTAAACTCCCGCTGTCTTTAGCGTGGTGCGATTTTCCATTCTCTCTGAAGAAATGAAAGGGAGGAGGAATCGTCCATTATGACAGGAAGCTCATATTGTTCTCTTTCCCTTCATTTAACCGGCAGGACACTGTATTGTTTTCTGCTCTTTGTGTTCGCGCCGTAGCGCTTTAGCCTGTGTCTGTCACTTGAGTCATTAGTGTTGTGCAAGCTGGAATTTGTCCCCAATTTAACAGCTCTGATTCCCTCCCCGTAACATGAATGCGGCAAAATGAGCTCGACTCTGCCAGTAACTGTGATTACAGCACCCACTGTAATTTTCCAACACTTTCTGCAGACACTTTAATTTGTTTTTAAGTGCAGCGTGAGAATGACTGCTCACTGACAAATGCCAGCGTCTGAAACAAATGCCGATTTGGATGATGACAAGGGCCTGTAAATTTTTAAGCCGGTATTTGCAAAGTGCCACAAGACCGATTTAGGCTCTGGAGGGTAAAGAGAGATCTCTGTACTTTGAAGTGTTATTACCTTGAAAATCCCCTTGCAGTAAATCAGAGATTAATTGTGAATATAAATTGCCATACCATTGAGAAACAGCAGCTAATACCAAAATGTACTTTATATGCATAAGGCCTGGGTTGCCCTCTCCCTACAAACACATTTAATGTCAGGCTGTTTCTTTTTGTCAGCTAGATTTGTGTAGCACTTCTTGCCTTATTTAAATAGTTCCAGAAGCTCTGTGGATGATCTCTGATTTGCATAGCAGAGATCTGATGAGTTATTGTAGATACTGTGGCAAAAATACAGATATACGTACATAGGACTGAGTGATAATGGGGGAAAAGTCACATTGTAATACTGTAGATTTTTTGCTGTAAATGCTTTGATATTTCAAAAAAATCTATTTTTCAATAGACATAATTATCACTCTAACAATGGAAACTGTGCTTCTAGAGGAGGAAATAAGGTGGTAGTTCATTAAATTGATTTGAAGGTGGCTTCATTTGGTTTTTCCATCCCCTTGCAGTACATGATTATATCATGTTTCACCTCCCCATCCCACTTCCCCAACCTTTCCGTGTGTGAAAACGCTCGATACAGTACAGTATGGCAGGAAAATGTGGTACGATTTCCTATGAACATCAACTTCAAACACAAAAAGGGCATCTGTAATAGCTCAGGATGCTCAAAGTACACAGTTAAACGTTTAGGAATTGCCTGGACAGAGATTAAACCTAGTCCTGGATTACATTTAGAATCCCCATTCAGAATGACGTGTAGACCAGGACTAGGATTAATGTCTTGGAAATCATCTTGGAAATCAAGCCTTTATGCTGATTTATCGTTTGACGGTACAAATCGAAGCATCTAAGTAGACTTTAAGCTATCAATTTAAAATGTTGCTTTGCTTAATACATTAGATACATTTATAACGAGTTTCTTGGGGGTCTGTCTGTAAGTCTCACTGTTAGTTGTGAAGGCAGTTCCCAAAGGGGAGTACTTGTGCTGAGTAGGTCAGCAGTGCATCAGCACATCAGGTGGATTAAGATGATGTAATCTAGACAGACAAATAGAAATGCCATGCAACACAGAAGAAGGTGTAGGCCAAGAACCACAATCATACTGTGATAGCATCAGCATCAGATTTTCCTTCGCCTGTTTCTCCAGGACGTCGTATTCATGTGGAAAAAGACAAGACCACTTAAAGAGAACAGAAATACTGAGATGCATTAAGTACAGTAGTAGAGCTCCATTTGACGTAATGGGGTATGTTTTGTGACTGCAAACTGTACTTTGATTTAAAAAAATAAAAATAGATATTTAAAAACACTCAACAACTATGGAAAAGTTTGCATTCAGGGCAGAGAGAGCCATGAGATGAAATAGCAGGGGAGAGATGGCAAATGTGACTGTACTCTGCATTTTTGCCCAGAAATCCCCTCGGGCTGTTGGAGAGCATCTCTCTTTTTTCCATTTGTAAAAAGCCCCAATCTCTCTGACCTTCAGCGGCTAAACCCTTGAAGGAGACGAAGGTAGAGAGTAGAGAAAGAGAGAGTGAGAGAGAGATGGCTTTACTTTCATTTATTTATGTTTAATGTGCAGGCTGCGGGGGCCAGGTTTGGCTGGTCACCGCTATTCTGTTTTAGACCACTTAATGCTGAACAGGATCCATCAGAATCATGCGAGGGGGGCTCCATTAGAGATAAGACCGTGTCCCCTGGCCAGGCCACCATGACCCTGAGGGAAGAAAGAAGGAGGGGGCAGCCATCAGATGTGCCACTATTCACATTGAAATGGCGGCCGGCTATTGGAATGGAATGCCGGAGTGTGTGGCTGCTCTGGAGGGGATTTGGGATGCTCACCCACCTGCTAATCATATTTACAGCCTCCATTTGCCAATGGAGGCACTGAAACCCATTTTACACTGCACACTTTTTCATAGCCACGTTAATGCTTGGGGAGCTCTGAGCGTTCAAAGAGTATTCAAGGGAGTCTGGTAGAAAAGTCGATTGCTATCAGAATGCTGAGGCATGTTGCATGGTGCTAAAAATCGTCCAAGGGTTGCAATTTGCAGATGCGAAGTGTGAAAGGGGCAAATGGTTTGAGTTGGACTGTAAACACTTTGGAAACGTATGGCCATCGAGATGTTACCGGTTTGCTCATTGGGTTGATTAAAATTTGGACTGCTAAAGTGCCTTTGGCTTAAGTTGAATTGGCAGTCTTGGTAATGAAGATGCGACTGTTGTTCAAAGTGAGCTGGCATCCCTAATTCCCCTGGCAACGCATATTCTTTGCCCTCCACCAAGGCAATGTGTTGGGAACATCAGCCTGATACACGTCTGCTTTATAGCCAGCTGACTAATTGGAAGTTAACATGATCGGCAGGCCTTTAAGGGGTTTACAGGCTTAGGGCTCTTTGTTTATGGGAGCGCAGAGGCTCACTTGCACTGGAATCTGTCTTTAAATGAACTAAATTGAAGCTCAGTCAAGTAGCACAAGGCAAAGTTTCCATGTTGTGAAAAGTAAGCCCGATCTTGAAACAAGTGCATTGTCTAAACTCGTTTGACAATGATTTGTAATTGATACAGCATTATATATAAATATAAAATGTATACAGCTTTTGATGGAAACATAAGGTGAATCAAGACAGAATGTTTGCAGTAAAGATTGTTATGAAACTGTACGGCCAAGTGGTAGCATGACACAATATAGCGCAGTGCAGTAATATAATAATGTTCTTGGGGTTGTACCATTGAGGGTCGCATGGTACAAAGCAGTGCTATACATACAATTACTTATTTGTATGCACTGCAGTTTAAAACTGTGTAATCACATTACAGTCACTGACTTAGAGTAAGACCTCACCAGTTAAAGCCTGAAGAATACTCAGAAATGAGACTCACACTGGACAGTTTTTAATGGTAAAGAGGTTTGTCACTATAATGGTCCTTAAAGGTTAAGGGATTAACAAGGCTGTCCTGTATGTTAGATCAGGACAGATACTAAACTATGCAGTGATACTCCAAGACTAGGACTCGGAACCACTGGTGTCCATAAAAACTGGCGTATGCGATTGCACACTGATTCAGGAGCACAGGATAGTGTGTGTCCAGTTTTGAAGGGCAGTGCTAGTCTAAGCAGTGCCGTCCTGCTCCTCAGCACCCCCTCCCTGTGTGTGCTGTAGTGCAGCGGAGTCGCATCTGAAACCCCACTTTGGCAAAGTTACGTAAGATAAAGACTGACATTGCATCAATTCCCATGACAACCGTATGTCATCATCACCAAAGCTGCCTCATCCAGTCTTACCAATTCCTTCAATTAAAAGTGAAAAGACAGAGACGAGGTGCAGAGTCGTTTGAGCGAGCTGCGTGCACCACCATGCCCTTCCTAACTCACAAGTCAACCCCCGGCAGCATCACTTAGCCCCTGGCGAAATGCTCTTCTCAGAGACTGTTTCTGTTCTTCATCAGCATATTCTTTCTCATCAGGAAGAGCAGAGTCTGTTCCCCGTTCGCAGTGACAAAAAGTCTCGGGAGGGCGCATTAGTGCGATGGTAGCAGTCATTGCACAGGTATTTAAGGCCATGGCTGTCGTGTTCTATGTCCCTGCTTCCTCCTCCGAGCACTGGACGACCGCTGATCTTGTTTGGCATTTAATGTGACCGTGTTTCTCCTCTGAGTGCCAGGTCAGACATGACCAGACAAGTCCCTGTATGAGAAAGGAGAGCAGGAGCCTAGCGTGACTAGCAAAAGTGAATCCTTTTTTATTTTAATTTTCCCTATTATCATACAAGATGTGAGGACAAAGCAGGTTTAGTTTCATTCTAAGCAACTGGACTTCTGGACAATTGAGTGCTTTAATTACCCACTAGAGTCTTATAGGGTAACAATAAAAGCCATTCGCTTAATTATGCATTCATTTATTTATTCATTTTGGCAATAATCCTGTTCATGCATCATGTTGTTTATTTATTTATTTATCTATTTTTGAACAAAGGAAACTCGCAAAGAAGCGCAAGGAGACACTGAGCAGCACAAGGCAGGAGATGACGGTGATGGTGAACTCCATGGACAAGAGCTACACTGAGCAGGGCACCAACTGTGACGAGGCCATCTCCTTCATGGACACCCACAACCTCAATGGAAGAAGTGAGTCTTTCACTAACAGTACTTCTGTTTGCACTTGTGAGACCAGTATCAACTGGCCACCTTGTGGTTGAACCTTTCCCCCCCTTTCTAATTGATGGGAAACTGTGCGTCAGCGTAAATGATCTGGTTTCCAAAATTGTAGCTTGCTATTTCTGTCCAACAGTGTTCAGGTAGTCAGAATCTGACCTAAACTCGACAAAATGACAACAGATGGGCTATACACCTATGTAATATAGCCTATAAATAAGAAATAAAGTGGCCAGAGAGTGGGGAGACAAATTAGAAGTTTTCCATGAATGTATCCAAATCTAAGAAAAATGAACTTTAATCCTGTACTAAAAAAGAGCTGGCAATTCACCCCCAGTGACCTTGTCCTGTCACACCTGGCTAGTGCCTATGAGCTCTTTGATTTGTGTTGATCAGCACCTTCAGCCTGGGGTGGGCCGGTGTTCCTGGGCTTCAGCTGATGCTCCCTCAGGACAGCTGGGACGCTCCTATTCCTTGGTGGGTGCTCCAGATTAGTCAGCAGCCCTCCCTCAGAGTGTGCTGGCTCAGCAGCAGCTGAACACACACCCATCTGCTTACCTGAAGCCAGACCACTCCCTTCCCTGAGCGCCATGGAGCCTCACACTCTTTCTTTTTAAAATGTATAGAATGCTCAGAAAACCACTTTCAAGTCTCAAAATATCAAGTAGAGCAAAATTTAAATGCTCACCAGTCTGTCTAAACGTACAATGTCTACAAAAGTATTGGGACGCCTGACCATTACACCAACAGGGATTTTAATGCCATTGCAAATACATAGACTTTAATATGGAGCTGGTCCCCCAATTTCAGCTTGAACAGTTTCCACTCTTCTTGGAAGACGTTCCACAAGATGATGGAGTATTTGTAACCAATTTAATTCTGTAGAACATGTATGAGTGCAGATACTGATGTTGAACGAGAAGGTTTGGCTCGCAGTCTCGGGTTCCAGTTCATCCCAAAGGTGTTGGATGGGGTTGGTCATCCAACCATGTCTTTATGGACATTGCTTTGTGCACTGGGACACAGTTATACTGGAAAGCATTAAATTGCCCTTCATTGTCCATATAGAGAAGCATAAAACAATAAAATATATTGTATCTTTTTCCACAGTCTGAGAGTCCACTGGTTTTTCCCATCCCATGTTCTGAAAATGATTCTCTGTAGTTGTAGGTTTCAGAGGATTTTTATGTTACTGTCCTCTAGGTTTGAGGTGGATACCAGTTGCAATGGCATACATTGATAAATATACAGATCCAAAAACCATCATCTATTTAAAAAGTTACAGTGGAAGTAAACAGCCTGCGGTTACAGTCTCCCTGCAGACGCACACCAACGTGTTTGTTTACGTAGTTTTAATAAGAGCAGCAAACAGAACAAAGCTGGTGATCATTTCATATTTGTTTACATTGCAGTTGATGTTTTTGGTACCACAAGAGTATGAGTGCACATCAGTATACTTATGATATTATCAGGCATTTTTGATGGCTAATATGATAGGAAATGTTCATGTCGCCCCCAAGCTTACTCTGGTATTGTAAAGAATGATATACAGTAAAATACATCATACAATGTAACAAAACAGCATGTATTGCAGTAATGTTAATACTTGTAATCAAAGAACGTGACACACTTGTACATCGTATTGTAAAAAGCAGTGTATGAAGTCCATGTTAATGACATTTTGTGCTCTGCACTGTTTGTAGTTTTATACCCAGCAGCCGTGCCACCCGTCTCCTCTTCGTGCTGTTTGAAACTGGAGCAAAAAAAAGCAGTTTTTGAATCTCTGATCACTTGACAGTGGTTAATATTGCAAGAGGACCACACCTTTTTTTCCGCTTCACGTGGCCGATGTGTCACCCAGCACAGCGGCCAGTAAACAAGGATGAATAAATAAACATGCGCTTTTAGCGGGCGGGACAGAAGAGCGCTGGACGCCAGGGCGATTCATCTGTGACCTTATCCTGCTGTCTGTCTCAATAGCTTTGATTGACAGGCAGGTCGCAGCAGACAGCGCCTCATGGCAGCTGTCAGAGAGCAGGTCCCTACCTGACCACTCTCACTGTCAACGACCCATTCAGCTCATCGCCACCCCCAGTATCAGCTTTATCGCGCAAGCCAGCCCGTGGTGCTCACCGCACTTTCTTTTTGATTCTGTGCAAATTGATGTGAACTGAAAACACACATCAGGTTGGGGGGCGTCTTTTTTCGAGGTTTTTTTTTCTCTACAGCAAAAAGGGTGAACAGGATTTGAGCCATTCCTGCTTCATTCACATCACAGTGGTATTTTAAAATGGCATGTATTAAACTGACAGAGACAGGGGAATTGCGGATGTCTTGACCTTAAAAACAGCTTAAGCATCCAGCCATGTTTGGTATATTGTTGCTGTCATATGAAAATCTTACATTTTCACAATAGATTGATGTTTTTATATACAATCATATGAAAAGGTTTGGGCAACCTGGGTCAAATTGCATAATTTATTGAATTAAAAGTAAAAATAGGTATACATTATCTACATTTTAATGCTCAATTAACAGTTTATTTGTTGACAAAAAAAATATATCCCATGTTCCCCACATCCTGTAAGGGATGTGTTATCATTTTGATTCTGAAAATCAACAAAGCATGTAATTGGACCTGAGGTGGTGAAACCTTTGCTGTATTGACAGCGTCTGAAAAGTCCCAGTGCCCTTTAAAGTGGTCTAAAATAAAAAAAAAACATTAATTCAAGCACCTCTCTGATAAAGTTACCATTGTGGAGTTTGGATTTTGCTAAGACAGTGACAGTATGAAAATGGCAGTAAGGGATATTTGAGAAACTCAGGAATGTTTGCTTTTTGAGTAAATATTCTTCTTTCTTTCTTTCTTGTTTCCTTGATTTGGCTAAAAGCTGTCTCCTCCCCATCGTCATTCACCATGAAGACTAACACACTCAGCACTTCTGTGCCCAACACCTATTACCCAGGTAATCTCAGCTCTGACTTCTGACCTCCATGCTCTCACTAAACTCTACTAAAATAGCTCTCACTTTTTATATCTGTTGCTTCAAAAGAAATGAATGACGTGCCTAACTGGTGTATGTTGCACATGTTCTTCTATTCACCTAGTTATATTCAGGAAAAACTGTGCTTAACCATTAACACATTCATATAACGAGACCTATTCACAGTGGTATGCAAAGGTTTAGGCGCCCTGGGTCAAATGATCTTTTGCTGAATTTTTAAGAAAAAAAAAGTACACGTCATCTACAGGGAACACACAGTTCTATTGCACAGTTGCTAAAAAAAGTCTAATCTGTCCTGTGCAAAAGCACGAAGTAAAAGTTATAAATACAATTATATTCAATTATATATTTGTATTTTTTGAAATATGTATTATCCATTATTTCAATTAGAAAGACAACAAAACATGTTATTTGACCAGAGGTGCTGAAAATATTGCGTAACACTGTGTATATACTGTACTGAGGTTCAAAATGCATTCATCACAACAGCATAATCTGAACTAGGTACAGTGTTTCTTCTTTACTTAACCCAAGTTCTAACTGTTGTACTGCTGTACTGCTGACTGATTTCCAAAGTGAACTGAGTTTGCATTCTCACTTCCGTGTTTTCTTTTCTTTGTAACCTCCCAATTCTACACCTTTTTTGGGCAGACCCCTTTGTGCCAACTGCTATCTTAGGTGAGACACCATTCCACTTTCTGCTTCTCTAGTACTTATATATAGAATGTGCCAGGCTGTATATGCATTGCTATAGCTTTTTGGGAGATACACAAAAAAAGGAAGATGAAGTGAGATAGACAGAAAGCAAGAGAGGGAAGGAGAGAGTAAGAGAGAGAGAGTTAGAGCGATAGAGAGAGATTTGTTTTCGTTACTGATGATGGCTTCCTCACATCCATACCTGCCTGCTTTCCTCTTCTCTGTAAGGCGAGGGTTTTTTCTCCCCGAGCTGAAGTTGGCTTCACCCCATCCCATCCGCATTCCGTGTCGTGCGTGTGACGTCACGTATGTCTATGACCTCTCATGTGCATGGACAGATAATGTGGACTGGATGAGGGGAGGGGGTGACAGTGTGGTGCATTAAAATGAGCAACCAAACAAACACACAAAGCAAAAATGACGGCCCACAGCCATCCTAACATCTGTTAACGAAGTCAGACATAAAGATTTGAAAATGTAAAAGTTATAGACGGCAGTGACATTTGGCTATTCTTACAAACTGAAATATCACTTATACAGCTCACAATAGCAAGCATTTAAAATACATTCATTTTATGGCAAGTTAAGCATACCTGGTTAGTCTTTTGTGAGGCATCACAATATGTCATCAAACCAAACATTTGGCATCAATCCACTATGCTAGAAGAGGACTTGAGTGGCTTATTGACGTGTTTTTGTTAGAGTAGTTACGAGCTTTGGTTTTTTATTCTTTTTTGTTTTTGTTTTTGTTTTTTAATTACCGATTTGGCCTCTTATGTCAAATGGTTCTTTGTTTTCCTATAAGAGAGTAACGCCTAATTGCTGAGGCTGATTGTTATAAAGGGCAGGTCAACCCAGCACATTGCAGAGCAGCCAGCATTTCAATATAGGCTCCTTATCGTCTATGGACAAGAGTCTGCAAATGACCAAAAACAAAACAAAAAGCAAAAAAGACCAAAAAAAATATGTTTAGGTACTCTTGTTTCAACTATCTTGTTGCTTATACCCTGTTTCCTTTCTCTTCTCCTTTTTTCTTCACATTTAACCTGTTATGTATCCTCTTAAAAAGTGCCAATTAATGGTAAGTTGCCAGTCTGCCCTGTGTTTTTGGGGGTGGAGATGTATGTGGGTCATGCTGAAGGGTTGCCTTCCCCAAATCGTGTCACCTCGCATGGCCTTGCGTAGCATCTCGCCCCGCCCTGTCCACCTGTGCAGCCATTAGCTAGCATGGCCGTCACCCATGGGTGTCCTCTTCATGCATATGTGGACAATGTTACACCCCCCCCCTCCACCTGCACCCTCTTATTCTACTTTCTTTGGTTTCACTTCCCCCTACCCCCCCACCACTATGTTGTGAAGGTGTCTCATCTGACATTGTCATTGTAGCCACTGAGGTGACCCTCCTTACAATACCATGCATCATGGAGAGCCACAGACAGTCCACCATTCCACCATTTGTGCAAGCTCATGTTGCCATTGATCTAAGTCCAGATAGCGAGTTTCTGTAGAGGACTGAGGCGCCAGGTAGCTTTTCAGAACAGGACTGTACTCTAGCACTGTATTCTGTTAGTCAGGTAAACTGTGTAGTTTGTGCACCTCTGTGTTTCGCTTTAAATCTGTTAACACACTTGTACGATTAGCTTCACATATTACTACGTACTGTAATATCAATGCTCATTTCCTCATGTTTTTCTCATGTTGTAACTCTATCGTAAAACCCTGTATTCATCCATTTCTTCTATTGTTTGCTGAAATTTGACATCGGGATGTGTTGTGCCTCAGACCTGAACTGTTCCTCTGGGTCCGTGTCTCTTTCCCCTGCTGCAGATGAGAACCATACGGTGACCAGTGACACCAGCAGCCTGGTGCAGTCCCACACACACTCGTACAAGAAGAGAGAGGCGGTGGATGTGCCATACCAGACCGGACAGCTTCACCCAGCCATCCGCGTGGCTGACCTGCTGCAGCACATCACACAGATGAAGTGTGCTGAGGGCTACGGCTTCAAGGAGGAGTACGAGGTGAGCCACTGAGCCTGTGGTACTGAGTGTGTCCACACTGTTTGTGTTTACTGCATCTTTGTTTGTTTCCTTTGTTTCTTTGTCATCTCCTTTTTCTTTATTTTGATTTATTTTCTTTTTGCCCTCTTCATAGTCTTTTGTTTTTCTTCCTGTTTTACTTACTTTCTCCTTTTCCTTCTTGGCTCCCCTTTTTCTATCATACTTTTTTTCCTTTTATTTGTTGTGTCTTTTTTCTTTCTTTCTTTCTGTCTTTCTTTCTTTCTTTCTTTCTTTTTTTCTTTCTTTCTGTTTAGTCTATTCATAATGCTGCCCATCCTTGTTTTGATTTTTTTATTCTATCCTTCGGTGTCTGCTGTTTGGTTGTAATGCATTAGCGCATGATGTTGCATATAAATGTGTTCTCTCTCTCCCTCCCTCCCTCTCTCTCCCTCTCTCTTTCCCCCTCTCTTTCTCTCTCCCCCCCTCTTTCTCTCTTTCTCCCTCTCTTCTTCTCCCTCTCTCTCTCTCTCTCTGTCGCTCTCTCTCTCTCTCTTTTGCTCTTTCTCCCACTCTCTCTTTCTTCCTCTCTCTCTCTTTCTCTCCCCCTCTCTCTCTCCCTCCCCTCTCTCTTTCTCTCTCTGTTTAATGGACTTTTCATGAGCTCTTAATATACAAAAAGCCCAAATTTGTGTCCTTGCACTCAATGCCTGTGTCATCACTATACTCCACCAGCTCTGTGTTTATGCTCCTACAGTTTGTTGGTGCTCCATGCCACTTCACTTAGCTTTTTAAGGCCCAAAGACAAGCGACTGTTTAACTACCAAGCAACCCTAAACCTTCCTAGTGTGAAAATTAGCCCATAAATCGGAAAGCCCCTGAATCACACTCGCTGGCAGACACACTTGGGGGATTCAGCGACTGAGCCTGTTTGTTAACGGCTAAGACAACTGAGAGATGTCAGCAGTGCTAAGCGCCTGAGTCTGAGCACACAGTTCCCCTCGTTAAACAAACGCCACACACTCTCTGTCACCCCCTGTCTTCACTGTGCGTGTGTGCATAAGTGTGTGTGTGTATGTGTGTGTCTGTGCGTGTGTGCACGCATGTGAGTCACACTTTCTTTTCATTGCTTCTGGCGTCTCCACTGTCTTGAATAGAACTGCTTTACCTGTAGTGTAGTTCCCACCAGCCTTCATCACATGTTCTCCTCTTTCACCCACTGCTTCACCATTAAATAAGACCTGAATTAAATAAATATTTCAGCTTGGATACTCCCGTTCAGCCCAGTCTGTGCTCGCGGTTTGGGGCTACCCTGAGGGCTCAATTCATTATGGATAAAGATTTTTTAGGGCAGAGGTAGCTCTAGTGCTAATATATTGCAAGTTGAAAAATACAGTCTGCAGAATAATGATGCATTCACCCCCCCTCTTTCCTCCCTCCATGTGAAAGTGCTTGTTTTAACTGTTTTTTTTTTATCTTCCATTTTTGAATGCACATTGGAAAAAAAAGAGCCAAAGTCATTGCCGTGTGCCTTCCGTTTGCTGTCTTTACTCAACTGTATTAACTCATTGAACTCAAAGAGATGACGAGGACTAAAACTGAGCACTAAACTCTTAACTTATCTTTCCCCTTGATCCATGCTTCTTGTTATTCCATTCATTAACTTTGGAAAAGCTAAACGAGGTAAGCAGACATTTTTGGATGTGATTGTAAGTTGTTCTTAGTTGCTTGCTAGTTGCATTATGACTTGTCCGAACCTGCCAGCTTAGAACTGTCCAGTAGTTTGTCATTTAGTTCCTATATTGTGTCTGTAGAGGATGTGTGTAGTATTGCAAACTGACCATGTTCATGTACTACGTATATATGTGTAGCTGTAAGACCTGCTACTTTAAACAATTATTTTCTGTAAATTCAGTGCCGTATGTTAGCATATTACATTTTCTGTCCCTTAAAATGACATACAATGGTACATTTACAGTACAGCACCAAAGCTCCCTCTAGAAGCTTAAGTGATTGTAGGCACAGTTCATTGCTACCATTCATACAAAACAATGCATAGTCTGAGATGGTCTTGCCTTTTCCTGCCTGCTCTCAAACACCCTTTTGATTGTGTTAGATGGAATAAGACTAAATTCCAGTGGTTCAGTTTTGATGATCAGCCTTGCTTATGGCTCTTTGTGTCATTCATGCTGATGCTCACCATTCCATCCTGCTGCCGGACACCGTGCCATGCTTTGCTGAGCAGCTCCAGTACAAGCATCCAAGCAGTTATCCATTCTGTCGAGCCTCTTCTTTAACCATGCCATCATAACAGCATGCCAAGGGGTTGTGATGCACTACCCAAAAGCCTGTGTGCCACCAATGACAGTTACTTTTGTCAGCTTCTGTGATGCATTTTGAGGGGGAAAAAAGCACATATTGTCAAGTCCCATAATGATTCTTTGTTTTTATGAAAGCTTGTTTTGACTTGACACCTTTCAAAAAACTCAGAAAGCTTCGTGCTTTGTCAAAGGTACAGGTGTAGATTGCAATGCTTTGTCTAAAACAGTTGATTGATTTTTAATTACCGCTCTCCCTCCTGATCCACTGCTACCGTGAGACGACACAGACAAAGGTTCGAGACATGGCAGAGTGTGCATGTCACACCTGAGCAAGAGACTGAGCATTATTATCTATTGAGGAGTCGCTTGGAGGCATGACGCTGATGAAATCTGTTATTATTGCCTGTGTTTTTTGTTTGATTTGGCCCCTTGACACAGCCCTCTTCTTTTTTTTCCAAGAGTAATCTTCTGTGAAGAATCACCTGACTTTTTTAAAAATGCACACAACAGTATGAATGTTTTGGGCTCATTGTCTCCGTACACCAATCAGGTGTTGGCATATTGGCTGAGATTCAGAGGAATAGCCAATAGCGTTCTGGGGCCTAGAGGGACAGCTGCAGCCTGGAGCGCCCTTTCAGCTATTTTACTTTTCATTCTGTCTCCATCTGCTGCAAGGCTGCGCTGGTTCTTAATGATCTTGCTCCATAGTTTTTCGACTTAAAAAAAAAAATGTTTTTTTTTTTTTCCATGAAACCTGGAAAAGATTCAGTACAATTTCACTGAAGCAGGGCTACATTTATCCCTCTATATTTTACGCCGTGTTTTCCGTTGCAATTTAGGGTTTATGAAATTTTTTGTGCCTGAGACACAGTCATAACAAAAAAGGGGGAAAAAATCCAAGTGAAGGCTACGTCAGTATTTGTTTGACAGAATTTGCGCTCTATAACTCGCCTGCAGTTTAGAGATGTTCTTTAAGGCATTTGCTTATAACTGTTTTGAATATATGAATATCTTGCAAGGGTTTTCTTACAGCTGACATAGCACACTCGCAGCTTTGACATGTGCCTGAACCAGTTTGCCAGTGCCTCTCATTATTCTCACCTACTGTCGTCCCTACATTGGACTCTGCATCTCATTACTGCCTGCCACGCGTGCCAAGTGTCTAAAATGTGTTTGTCACTCATAACCCC
>JBBPCY010000007.1:21232979-21266546 GCA_037974405.1 Brachyalestes nurse | reverse complement strand
CCCCCCCCCTTCACCCGCAGCCTCCCAGACGTCTCAGCTTGCTGTCACTTAGACGACATGAAAGGACAGCTGTCTCCAAAGACACTAGGCTGCTGTGAATAACAAGCCGGCTTTGCTTTTGAAAATCTAAACTGTGTCCGTGTGGAGAATGAGAGAGAGAGAGAGAGAGGAAGAAGACAAGTCTTCCCATAGTTGTCAATAAGTATTAAACCGCCTTTAATGTCTCAGCTACTGGCCAGAATGCATTGGAAGGAAAAGCAATCTGCATTAAATACACCCGCCCTTCAAAGTGTCCCTTGCTGCAGCGGTTACAAGGCATCCGCCGTCGCCCCTATCACAAGGCCCAGCCTGGTCAGCGGAAAGGTCATGTGATAAGGCTCATCCTTTTAATCCAGGCAGAAAGGTGTGCTCATATCTGAGCCCGGCTGCTCAGAGAAGCCACCGTTTGCATATTAAGAGCTCATTTCTGCTGAACTGCAACCAGAAATATGACGGAATTAGACAGTCCTCAGTTCTTTGCCCTGTGAAATGCACTTTTGTATATATGCTTCTTTTTTTAAAGTTTCAGAGGCTTCAGAAAAGCCAAACTCAGACTAACTACCACATTTTCTTTGCTGCTTAGAAAAACATCTTCCCCTAAAAAAACAAGCCTAACTGCGGCAGGGTTTAAACCATGCTCACCAGAAAAGAGATTTTGACTGTAGCATCCAGCAGCCGGCAGCTTTGCCACCCCCCAGGTGTCCCCTCCTGGCTTCCGCTGTCACTGTGGGGGACTTGAGCTGGCGTCATTAACTACATTGAAGCTGATCAAGGCACTTTGTTCTTCACTGCAAAATCTGTGTCATCATTGCATTCAGACCCAAAGGACGCTCAGCTTCACTAAGAGAAAGAGCGACGGTCGCTTACAATCACCGGCAATCATATCAATTGTCTGTGGATGTTGAGGTATCAGAGGCACGCGGCTGGCTGCAGATAATAATGCATCATTATGCTCTATTTATACCTCAGAGCCACACTACACTGAGAGGCGAGCAGGCGGCTGGCGGCAGTGAGGCACTACGGGCGAGCAGACAAGTTTGAACACCCCAGCAGACCCCCTGCCTGAACAAATGCTAGCTGCTGTTGAAGTCTGTCTTGATAATTAGCTTTAATTGTGTGGCCGAGCGGCACCAAATCACCACACAGTATTAATATTTCATCATGAGTTTCTGTTCAGGGGAAAGTGTCTGGTTTTTGATCCCGTTGCTAGCCGCTGCATTTTTTTTTCACTATCTTTAATTCCCACCAGTCGAGCCCCTTAGTAGAGTCAGAGAGACAGACAGGTCATTTTTGCTCTGGATCACGAAGACTGCGCTGACGCTCCTCTAATAGCACTCGGTTCTGACACCGCTCTAAGGGTTCCTTGCTCCTGTCCCTTGATGTCAAATAATGATGTGAATCTAGTTAGCTTAACTCTCTTCCCTTCGACTGTTCACATTTGAAGTCCAACTTGGTCATCATTTAAGGCAGTAACCTTTAACCTTTTCTTTCCCCTCACTTCTTGTCCTTGATCCTCAACGCCTGTCTGTCTGTCTCTCTCACTCCTTTTCTCTGTCTCATTTCCTCTCTACAGAGCTTCTTCGAAGGACAGGCCGCGCCATGGGACTCCGCAAAGAAAGATGAGAACAGGATGAAGAACCGTTACGGAAACATCATCGCATGTATGTAGAGATAATGATCTTAATTCTGTTTCGCTATCGGCGGGTTTGTGCGCTGTAGAGCGGCGCTCAGTGGGCCACCGCTTCCAGAGCGCTGCATACGTAATTGCACTTTTGATTAGATTCGACTCCTTTTGAAAACACTGCCTTAAAGTGAAGATCCTCACTCAGGATGACACTTGCGTATGCCTGCGCACACACATGCCACTGTGATGTCAATGGCAGTTATGAAAATAAGCCTCCGTAAAAAGTGAAACAATTTTGGAATATTTCCCCGGCCTCCAGAGTCCTCGAACAACTAGACCACCCCACCCCCACCCCCACCCCCACCCCCAATCCCAACCCTTTTTACTAGCAGTTTACCCATTAGAGAAATTGGCTTGTTCAGTGTGGCTACAAACTCTTCCTGTCTCAAGCTAATGAGCAAACAGCCAATCACAGGCCAGCATTGGGTCTATGAACCCCAGGCTATGTTAGACATGACAGAGTCCCTCGCCAGAATGCTCTCGCAAGACTCCAGCAGCCATAATGACGGTGTGTAAATCCTTCACATCAGTTTAGTGTCTCCTGAATGAGGCAGGAAGGAAAAACTGTGCTGTATGGATTGTTTCAGTTGGACACATTGCCAGTTGATGGAGGGCCTGGTAGTTATTTCACACTTCTGGAATAAATGCTGATGAGGAAATGTCAAAGTAAATTGTGTGATATCTCAGATTGCTGTGCTATTATTATGGACTTCAGTTCTACCTCTTTAGAAAGAATTTAATGTTAACAGTATTAGCTGCTATATACACAACACCAATAAGAAAAGACATAAGCTGCCCCAGAGATCTGTTTGAATTTGTCTCCTTTTTTGACATTTCTGTGGTCATTTGTAATGAATATGCACTGGGCATGTTTTTAACACTCTTCCCTTCTGGTCTTTCTCTCTCCAGATGACCATTCCCGTGTCCGACTTCAGGCTCTTGAGGGGGAGCAGAGCTCGGATTACATTAATGCAAATTACATTGATGTAAGTACGGAGACCAGCCAAGGCTTAGACACAGAGGTCAATATGTATGGTCACTGTGTGTGTGTGTGTGTGTGCATGCTTGTGGATGGGGATGTGTGGGTGTGTATGCATGTGTGTTGCATATAGTGAGGGAATAAAACAGATACAGTTTACCTTCACATCGCTTCCATTCAAAACAAAGCACTATCGATCCAGACTGAGTGTCAGCGCGTTGGTCTTTGATTTTCCTACCCCAGACGTAAACAGATAACACTGTCAGGGGCACTGACTCTCCAGCATAAACAAACATTGTCTGTGTAAGTGCACACATGTCGGGGGGGCCCAGTCCATTGGCCTCGTTATTTTCCATTTGGCTTTGTTTGAGAATAATTTCACCAATAGAGCGGAGTGGTTACACTTCAAAGGAAGTAGTTTGATCTGTCATTATTCTCTCTTCAAACAATGGAGGCATGCTGCTGTCTCTCAGTTGCTATGCACTGCTCTTGCCATCTGCTCTTATTGGAGGGGCATGGTGACCTGGGGCCACTCTGGATGTTTGTTGTACTGTTGTTGGTCACTGGGTTATTTATTTTCATGGGAGTTGGTGAAGGCAAGGACTAAGCATCACCGTGTTTGTCTGTGGTAGGCATGTTCAGGTCGTCTCCCTGGTGACCCATTCGCCAGAAAAGATCTTGACTGATGTTTACACTTCCAGCTGGAAGTGTTGACAGAGTAAATTTTTATCTCCTGTCAGCTGCCCGCCTATGATCAACATGCACAAGGACCCCCTTACACATACTGATCTCTTTCCTTTTTCCCAGCCTGTGCCTCTCCTCTTCTCCTCTTTAACATGCCTGTTCACTCGTCATTAGGACACTTTACATTTGCCTTCAAACACATTTGTGGATGCCTGAAGCAGCTGGAACATGCTCTGAATTATTTACCCGCCCACCTTTTAGCATACGGCGTAATACGGACCAGACACTTAGCATCTCAAAGAGCGATTAGAGAAAGCGTGCCTCCCGGTATTATACCACATGTGTTAAAGGGAGCGGTACGTGAACGTGGACTAATCTTGCATGTCTGTTCCGATCTTGATCTATTCATACATTATTGCCTTCAATAACATTTTTCATTTAAAAACAGAAGGTTTTGATAAGACAACGAAAACATGTACATTTGTTTCATTGTACAAAAACGCCTGCCTTGGTAAAAACGATCCAAACATGTTGCACCTTTTTGTGACATCAGCATGCCATCAGACTTGTTTAAATCACCTTTTGGACAGAAGATTCTCACTCTGTCATACACAAGGTTTTAGTATACCTGAATGTCTGATTTTCTGCTAAATAGCAGTGTATGTGCTACAGATATATTCACAAAATTCATCCTTTCGCCTGGCTTGAGGTCAACCCGCAGTACACAGCGAACTTGTCAGGATGCAGGGAGGATGAAGACGTCTTACTTTTTTTTCTCCAAAGCTGTCTGTTTATGTTGATGGAGCTGTGTGTGTGTGTGTCTGTGTGTGTAGGGGAAACATGGGACAGGACGGTTGTGTGTGAGTGCGGGACGCACCTGTCTCCTGTCTGAATGTGTCCTGTCTCCTCAGCTTACCTGTGATTTGGTTCCCAGAAGAGACTGTCTTCTTACATTCAAGTTCAAGATTTCATATAGCAGACGAAAGTGAACAGTCAAGCGCACAGTACTTTAGACCCTAATATTGTTCTTCTAAGCTTTGAGAGATAACTAAAGGACAAAGAGTTTTGAAGGAAAAAAGTGGTTACCCAGTTTTGTTCTTACACCAAAAGCAAATCAGTCAGCCAAGATATCTTTGGTTCTTTACTTTTGCCTTTGAATTATAAATCTTCCAATTGATGGAGGATTCACCTCCAGCAAGCCTATGTCATCACACCTACTTCAGATGTGTTTCCTTAAATGCACTTGTTTCAGGTTTCTGACATCACATAACATAACATCCTCTGCAAAAACAGAAAAAAGTACAGACTAAGGTCAGGTTTTATGATGGCGGCTGCTATTGATATTAGATACACAACATACTTTTGTCCTATTTATAGATATCAGCCATGTCTTGGCTGATCAAATACATTAGGGAGGAAAATACATTTTCTGATCTTTGACTTTCCGTTAACAACGTTTTTTTATTTCAGTTATAATGCAATGCAATGGTAAATCATTTTCAAAGCAACCATGCTAGCAATTTGGACACCAAGCATACTTCATGCTCCACCACTGCTGCTAAAGTTTCTTCATGTCTGTTGGCTTCTGTCTGTTACAAACTGTTCGATATGGCACCACAGCTTCACACATACACATCCAATCAGCTCAGCCCAAATGGAGGGGCTGTATAAACACATTTCTTAGCGGGACGCACAAAGATAAAGAGGTTATTAAAAAGGGAGGGAACCCAGCGGATGTGAACAAGGGGAGGGCCGTCTTCCCTCCTCCATCAGGCCCTTTATTTCGTCTCCCAAACCTTAATTACAGACGAACTGCATTAAATGTGGCGCAGATAAGAAGGCAGAATGAGATGAGGAAGACAATGGTGGCTGTGTGCGGGTGGGAATCACAGCTCTTCCCCCTTAATGTTCTGCCTCCGCACACTGAGCCCTCGCTGGGACACAAGACGCTTGACAAATGAAATGAGGGGATTAGCCTAATCCCACAGAGATTGAGCCTATTCCATAATATAATTCCACAATCTGCATTGAAGGCATTACAGTAGTTGTGTAGCAGGGTTTGTGCAAGTGTGTGTTGGTGTGTGTGTGTGTGTGTGTGTGTGTGTGTTGACGTGCTCGTGTGTGGGTGTGTTCATATCAAGATCTGTCGTTACATTGGTGCAAATCTTTTAGAAACAGTGAATGTTTATTTATGAACAGCCTACCAGTTTAATTTGAAAAACGAACGAAGAATTAGCTTGCTAAGAACAAGTCCCAGCTGTTTACATGTTTTAATACTAATTTAACAGCTCTGTGAGCAGAAGTTTTGAGGTTTCATGTCTCAGTGAACGCTGCCGAGATTGGGGAAACTACTGGAAATGGCTCTTTCTTCACTCAACACGTGTCACTCACAGTCTATTTATATGCTAATTGCTTGCAAACTTTAATTTGAAACATCTCTCCTTTCTTTTAATTACAGGGCTACCATCGACCAAATCACTACATTGCTACCCAAGGTAAGAAAACCAACAAGTTATTTATGCTTCTTTTGTTCTTATGGTGTCCAAACAACCAAGAAGTGAGGAAAGCAGGTCTTGGAGTGATACAGCTCAGACTGGTCTATATATCCGTGCACACAAACACACGCGCTGAGCCATCTTGTGCTGAAGTGGCGTCTTGGAACAATTAATCAGCCTTTGTGCCGGTGCAGGGGGTGGAATGGGTTGGCTGTTGAAGGATGTAAGTAACAAATAAATGGATTAGCTGCTGCGTACTCGCGCACTCTGTTGCTCGGTTAATCTGGCGGTCAGTGCAGCCTGCTCTTGCAGCAGCCCCCTGGAGGGAGCGTCTGATTGATAGTTAATTGTTGTGAGATTCTTGGAGGCCGTGTTTTTCCCGCGTGCTGGCCGACTCATGGTGGAGGTGCCGGTGCAGCTCCGAATGCAATCACTTCCTCTAATAGACTCACAAGCTGGTATAGTGGCACAGGGAGTTGCATAATTACCTGTTTATTGGAGCGTTGCCTGGCCTGTCCTCAGAGATAGCTCCATGTCTAAATGGCCTCTTTCACTCCCTCTCTCCCTTTTCTCACCCTTTCTCACTCTCTTCCTCACTCATTTCCATCCGGATCCCTAGCCTTTAAAGTGTGGAGCACTGGGTTTTGTACTCAACTTCAGATCAGTTCCACCTGAAGACAAATGCCATTCGCTGTCTGATTTTTTTAAATGTAGATTTTACACATTTGCACAATAATTATTCCTCTTGCATTGCAAATGTCTGTCTGGCTGTTTTCTCACCCATCCACCAGTTTCACAACAATTTGAAAATTCCAGAAGTGGTCAATTAATAAAGATGTGTTATGAACTACAATAACATTCTGTCAAGGCCACCAATCCTCCTATAGTTCCAATCTCCCTGTGTATTCAATTAGAGGGCAGCTTTCAAAGGAAAGACTTTTTTCACATGAGAAGAGAGAGAAAAAATATTAACAAGCTCAGAAGTTGCTAAGATCAAAGACAGCCTTGCTCTAGGCTTATCTGGAGCTTGTCAGTGTGTCCTTCCTTTTGCCAAAGCAGTGGATCACTCTAAAGAAGCTTGATTGAGTCCAGAATTTTTCTCAGTTTTGTCATACTGCTCCAAAAGTCGAAGTTTCAGAGGAACATCAGAGGTGATCGGGCTGTAGAGGGGCTAGAGAAATCAGTAACATCTTTTTCACTAGTTCAGAGTGTTTACTGTGAGAAGCCAAGGGGAGTATTCAGCACAGGATGCTACAGTGATCTCACATGGAATTTTAATATGTGTGACAATATATATATAAAAACCAGTGTATATTTGAATGATGCACATTCTTAATAGATAAAAGTCAATTTTAAACAATTTGAAACGCCAGCTGCCCTTCACACTGTGTGGATATTTCTTGATGAAAGGACCAATAGAAGTGGTCCAAAATTATTTCAAATAATAATTTTTATGCACATTGATAAAACAATGACAATATAGTCTTTTCTATTGTTACATCCCACTCATATACAACATACAGCTCACCTGATCAGACGAATCGTCTGACCTATTCAAGTACTGAACAACAACTGTCAATATGCATACAAACTCCAAATAAAGGGGGTTTTATGAGGTCTTCCAATAATTCTATTCTCTGCTGTGAAATTCCCATCATGAAGAGGAGACATTTTTCCTCACACAAATCTCTGGGGTCTCATTGCAAGCTAATGGGGACGATGAAAGGAATTCCTCCACTGGTGACAGAGCCAGCTGATGTGTTCTCCAGCCTATTTTGTGCTAAAGTAGAGAATGGCAGGGGAAGCTTTTCCAGGGTATTTAGGGAAGCTTGACTTCACTTGTGGGAGAGCTGACACGTTTAGTGTATTGTGTTATCGGTTGTTGCTTATTTCTGCAGATTTAACAAAGACTGTTGGTATTTGTGTTTGTTTATGGACATTAGTTATTGTTTTTGTCATTGAGGTTAATGTTAGAGCTGTATTGAGGCTAATGTTAGAGCTGTATTGAGGCTAATGTTAGAGCTGTATTGAGGCTAATGTTAGAGTTTATATAATTACACCACCCATAGAATTAAAACCACTGGCAGGTAAAGTGAATACCAGGCACCTGTCAAAGGGTGGGATGTATTAGGCAGCAAGGGAACATTCAGTTACTGAAGTTGGTGTGTTGGAAGCAGGAAAAACGGGCAGGTGTAAGGATCTGAGTGACTTTTAGGCCATACAGTGATGGCTAGATGAGAGGATCAGAGCATGTCTAAAATGGCAGGTCTTCTGGACTGTATCCAAGTGAACTGGCAACAAGGTCAGGGTAAATCTCACTGGTTCACGTGGGGAGCCAAAGCTACTCTAGCCAAGAGTGCCCATACTGACCCCTGTTCACTGCCAAATGTGCCATGGAGCGATGGAAGAAGGTGATCTGGTCTGATTAATCACACTTTCTTTTACGTGACGTGAGCCGGGGAAGAGATGGCACCGTGGTGCACTATGAGAAGAAAGCGAGGCAATGGAGACAGTGACACTCAGAGCAATGTTCTGCTGGGAAACCTTGTGTCCTGAAATTCATGTGTTACTTTGACACGTACCACCTACCTAAATATTGTTGCAGGCTAACTACACCCCTTCATGGCAGTGGAATCCCCTAATGGCACCGACGTTTTTCAGCAGTCCTGCAACACTACAAAAAATGTTCAGTAATGGTTTGAGGAACATCACAAAGAGATCAAAGTATTGATTTTGCTTCAAATGTCCTCAGATTTTAAATTAAGCATCTGTGGGATGCGCTTGACAAACTAGTCTGATTCATGGAGGCCCCACCTCACAACTGCTAACATCTTGATGCCAGATATCAAATGCCTTTATAGGTCTTCAGAGGTCTCTGCCTTGATAGATCAGAGTTGTTTTTGTGGCATGAGGGGGACCTACACAACAGGTGATTTTAATGTGTTAACGTTATGGCTGATAAGGTGTGTATGTGTTTCAGAGCAGTTTAGTTCTCTTCTTTTGCCCACAAGCGGATGGGACTAACACATAAATGATCCACATGTAACCATAAGATGGTGAAACGCAAATGTAATGTTGTATAAAATATTTTGTAAACAAATAGTGAATTCAGGAATAAAGCTGGCCTGTAGCAGTGAGTGCTTGTAATTAACTTCAGCGGACTAGCCCGATAATGAGAAAAATCTCTTCCAGAAGCAGTAGCTCATGCAAAACCAAAGTCAAATGCAAAGTCATTTCTGTGTAGTTCTCAAGCTTTTAGAGCAACACTTGTGTTTGGTTATGCTGATGTTTTGTGTGCGTATGAATATGTCAAATCTCCTTTCCTTCTGTTTTTTATGGGGGATGCAATTTACTTTGGCTTGAAGGTAATGCATCAGCCGCGGAGAACGAGCACGCAGATTTGCATGAGCTAATTAGCTCGTCAAAAGTCATTTCGGAATTTGCCCGTTGATTAAAAACAATGCTAATTAGAATTAATTAAATGTGTGATTTTAATTCCTTGCACTACGCCCTTATTGCTGAATGCTGGCCTACATGTTGGCCTTATTAAGATGTTTTGGAGCTTAATAGAAATGTAGATACACAAGCCTGTCAACACTCATTTAAGTGCACCTAGGCACACTGACACACAACGTGTCAATTTAAAGTCTGCAAGCTTCAAGAACTTGGTGGAAGTCACCTTGTGTAGATGCATAAAGTGCCTGCCATCATTTGCTTAGCAGTATTTCCAGTAATGCATGTATTTATTCATATTCAATGGCTTTTTTGCTTACTCTTTGTTTCAGGACCCATGCAGGAGACAGTCTATGACTTCTGGAGGATGGTATGGCAGGAGAACACAGCAACTATCGTCATGGTGACTAATCTGGTGGAAGTTGGCAGGGTATGTTAATACTTAAATGAATGGACTGCAGTGTTTTAAACATAATAATTAGTGTCCAATAATAACTTTCTTTTCAGATCTTACAAATTCTGCTGCCATGGAATGTACAGTTTCTGGCCACTGGACCGCTGCACCTTATGTTTTTCATGGGCAGACTATTCTGAACCCTGCAGTGATACTGAGAGCCCTGTTTAATGTACATATCTCGTGCATTCTGCCTGCCTCTTATGAAAGAAAGCACACAACATAGTCCACGGGCTTGATAAAACCAAATCATGCACATGCGTAAAAAGTGAGGAGAAATTCATATAAATTGCCTAAAGAAGGGGTGTCAAACCCTGGAGAGCATTCACTAACCCTGACAATTAACTGGAGAGGTGAACCAGGTGTTCCTGAGCAGGAAAATCACCAAAATGTGCTGGACCACGGCCCTCCAGGACTGGAGTTCAACACCCCTGATCTAAAGTTTGAGCGATTCAGGTTATGTTGGGAAGGAACTTCATTCATGAGCACTGCTATCGTTTTATCACTATGCTCCATTATTTGGCTGTGCCTTTTAAAGCCTTTTCCTTTTAGTTATAGTTAAATTCAGGCTCATTGTGAATGCATATTGCGGTTGAATCAAAGCTCGTTTTGTGCTGTGCCTGGGCTTATACTTACATCTGGCCTTGAGGTGTTTAAAAACCGCAAAAACATTGCTGTGTCCAAACCACTCATTCCACTGCAGCACACTTCTATGCCACCACCATGGTGTTATTATTGCTGCGCAGGAATGGTCCACGACCCAAATAATATCTAGCCAGTGATCCATTTGTAGTCCCTTTTCCACCTTTCAACTGCACTGGTTTCTTCAGTGTGGATCGGAGCACGATTCAGAAAAAGTGGCAACAAATAGCTACAATCAGGAAAGATCTTTCATGTAAAATAAAGATGCCATTCTGTACTGCATGGCGAGTATTTATGTTGTAGAACATCTTCCTCAGCCGTGTCCTAACTATGTATTGCAATTATGGCTCTCATGTGCAGCCAAGTGACACCAAGTATGTTGCTGTCAAATATCCAAAGGCATCCAACAACGTTGAAAGCACATTTTGGAGTGAGTTTTTTGCCGACCTTCAGTGGGCACACATCTGGTCCCCTGCTTCTATTGTTTAGAATACTGTGCCTGATCTCCCAGCGGACTGTTGCGTTCTTCATCAAGTCTAACTGAGTAGCCATCCGTCTCTGCAGCAGCCAATCACTTCCCTCCCTCTTCATCATTGCCGCCATCTGCTGTGTTTCGAGCCTGATGAACTCTGGGAATTGGTCTCGGCCCTCTCCACGTCCTCCATATTCACACCAAGCTGCTTCTCAGCTGTCCAGTCCTATTCTTCTCCTTCAGCGGCACAGATGACTCATAAAACCCAACAAGAAAAAGAGCACCAGTGATAACCTCCAGCTCCCTCTCGACCCACAGACACATACAAAAGACACACACACATACACACATGCAAAGATCGTCATAATTGTAGCCAGTTTAGGCCTCTCTTGGTAGATGTAGTTAATCTTGCATGTGCACTGGGGGATTATGGTTTAGGAGTGATTTCAAAAGAGTGTGTGTTTGAGCAGTGGCAGCAGCAGAGCACTCTTGATTTCAGTTTGCTGCTAATTAAAGCCGACGCCACAGCCGAGTCATCAGTGACCCATGCACACTGAAATCGCTGTGGTGGAAAATACTTTTGTCCAAGTGGCAAATAGCTTGTCTGCTTATGCTTTGATCTGATCTGAGGCTCAATACACTCTTGATGATGTTTACCGTGGAGTGTGGCCTACATAAACTTTAGACTACACTACCCATCAGACATCATGCCATCTGTTCTCATCAACATTCTGTACATGCAGAGGAGGTGTCTAAATTCTGCAGATTTAATCTGGGGCTTTTGAAGAGTTGAAGTGTCAGCACTGTTGTACTCATTCCAGTTAAATTTAGGATTGTGTTTGGGGAGGGGGGATTATCCTAGATTAGACCGTTAGCCTCAGAATCTATCTAGCCCTAGTTTATACCTCATACTTTAATCTAAGGACAGTGGTTTCTGTATAATCATCTTTGATAGTCCTACTCTGGAATATCTGGTAGCTGCTAAAGGAGCTGAAATTGACTGCAGGGACTGAAGAGCGGGGCACCATTGTGCTTTTCGCTGCCTGTGGCAAGGGCTGGACAAATCCCTCGCGCTCCCAGCGGAAATCTCCAGCTTGGAACTAATGGGATTTCTAAAGCCCCATCTCAATATCTGTCAAGAACAAAAGGGGTCTCTTCTGGATCAGCTCGGAATAACATTTGACTCATTAATAAGTTATTAATGTGTGAACGGAATAATACTGTTGTCAAAATTAGAGTGAATTTTCATCCTTTCCACATCTCGGTGAAATTGGGCTCTGATAAGAAGTAGGCCAGTGAGACCTTTGCTGAGATGCTAAACATTCCTTTTTTGAGCAAAAAACATAATATTTCAGGAACATTTTTTAGAATTAGATATTTGCACTTTAAGTGATCTTATGGAGAACAGAAATATCTCTTCAGCACTCTTCTTCATGCTTTTTTTGCATGAAAAATTGTACTTTAGTACCATAAATAACTGCTGTTACATCTAAACTAGGCAGAATCAGAATATATCAAAATATGAACGTATCTCATTACAAAATGATGGCTTCCTTTTTAGAATGATGCTCCAAAGATAATGTCAGATTGATGAAGAAGTCTAGATACCATCATATTGTAGTATCTTTCCCTAATGCCCATCAGGCAGAGCCAGCATGACTGGGACTGTTTCTAAATAGCCATTAAGCCTCAGTTACTTCATTAATTAGCATTGCCTGCTTTTGTTCATTAAGTAGAAAAACAATAAAGAACTTGACAGAGTGGAATGACAAAATATGAAGACAGCAGGACAGGGATGGAGAGGAAAAGCAAATGAGAGAAAATGACAGGAAGTAAATAATCAAAAGGAGAAACAATAGGCAAAGGGGGATCAACCATGAAGGCACCAAGCATTAAGAGCAAAAGTGTATTGATCACCAAGGCCATAATAGAGACAATTTACTGTTTTCCTCATGGTAGAGAAGCCGGTGTGGTTATAGTTGCAAAGCTCTGCTGGAAGCTTAGCTCTCCTGAGTGTGAGACAGGTAACGTAAAATGTTAAAGAGAAAGCCACTCCGTTTAATTAGACAGGGTATGATCAGGCCCAGAGGTTTCCACGTATCTGGGACACTCGAGACGTTAGCACCTCCCTACGCACCGAGAAACACATCTGTCAGCAACCCCTCTCCTCTGCATATTTTACCTTCTTCAGAAACTGTTCTACCTGCATTAATATATTCCACTGTTTAAGCTGATACTAGTACCTTTCACAAGATTTCCCACCTCTGTTTTCTAGTGCTTGTTTACCTGAGCTTATCTTGGTGTATGATTGAATAATTTGCCAGTGAATGTGATCTGGGTAATAATGCACAATGAAGAATTACTGGTCTGTGTATGTTTCAGGTTAAGTGTTGTAAATACTGGCCAGACGACACAGAAATCTACCGAGACATGAAGGTGACACTGATCGAGACGCAGCTGCTGTCAGAATACGTCATTCGAACCTTCGCTGTGGAAAAGGTACGGGATGGTAGTCTGGAAAATGTCAAGAAATGTTCACACATCAATAATCCTTTCTTTTACAGTTCCTTAGGTTCTAGGTTCTTACTAGGTAAGTGGAGGTACAAACTCTAAAGTACCTCATCTTTATCATAAGTAACTTGAAGGTACATGCCAGGGCGAATTAACTATATTACACCAAATTGCCCCTAGGTTCTAGGTAACTAAGCAAGTGTGAGGAGCAAACTGAAAAGTACTGTGTAACTGCTTGTCTTAAGCTAGATATAAGCTGTGGTATATGCCGACTATTACTATGGGTGTTTAAACACATTACAGAACCTTGTGACTCCAAATAATCATACATATAAGACATATTTTACTATCTTTTACTATCTGGAACCTATTGGGCTTTTCAGTGTAATTACTTGTACTGTCTATGTATTACACCCTAAATAAGTAAACAGCTCTTTCTTGTAACCATACACCTACGTGTAAATACCTGGAACTGTAAAAGAACGTGATGCCCACCTTCACTACTCAATACTGAAACTTTACTTTTTCAAACATTTATTCAGCTGTCCACTGTAACATTATATTTCTGCTTGTCTTTTGTGCATTCATGAGCTCCTGAGGGCTATCTGAAGCTGTAGATATTTCTGTGTGTGTCTATCAGTGTTTGTGTGTGTGTGTGTGTGTATGAGTCATTGGACCTTGCTCCTCTAGCTGTATTTGTCTCCTTCTCTACTTCCACAAACACACAAACTTTGGACAAACTTACACACACACACATTCTCACAGATGACTCTTGTGGGAGTTTGAATGGAAGTACTGTGCCAGCAAGACTCACTTTTAAACTTTGTGTGTGTATGTGTGTGTATGTGTGTGTGTGTGTGTGTGTGTGTGTGTGTGTGTGTGTGTGTGTGTGTGTTGGTTTGTTTACTGCAGCGAGGAGCCCATGAGATCAGGGAGATCAGGCAGTTTCATTTCACCGGCTGGCCGGACCACGGAGTGCCCTACCATGCCACTGGTCTACTGGGCTTCATCCGCAGGGTCAAATCCAAAAGTCCAGCCAATGCTGGCCCCATGGTGGTCCACTGCAGGTCAGTAGAGCTCTAATAAAACAGCACCTCCAGATAGCTATGTAGACTCTCAGACATGCTTTTAGAAGGCCATTAGATGTGAACAGAACAGAACAGAGATTTTGTGAAATGTCATCCACAACTTCACATTCACTGCCCATCAAAAGCTTGAAACATATGAACACCAGAGAGCAATATCCTCTACATATAAGTGTTCTTGTGAGTAATGTCATACCTTACATATTATATGTCTTTGTGGTTTTTTGCTGGGGGGTTTTTTCCCCACTTTTGGAGAAACCACTTTTAGATTAATAGTAGTTTGGAAAATCATTATCTTTAAAACCTGCAAAGAAGAACCTTAGTAAAGATGAAATGTTTTGAAGAAACACAAAGACATTATTTTAAAAGAAAGCAAAATATCAAAAAAAAAAATGGAGGGTTCATCATTGTTCCAACGTTGTTCTGTTTTGTTGTCCTTGTGTGTGTGTGTATGTGTGTGATCTTCTGACCCAACTGTCACACATTTCTGTTGCACAGCGCTGGTGCTGGCCGTACCGGCTGCTTCATCGTCATTGACATCATGTTGGACATGGCTGAGCGTGAAGGTGTGGTGGACATTTATAACTGCGTACGAGAGCTGCGCTCACGCAGAGTCAACATGGTCCAGACAGAGGTACTGCATCGAGGAGGCCTTCCTCAACCCATCATACCATTTATCCACAAACATACACTCACAATCACACGTTCAAACTGACTCCCAGCTCACCCACCAGAAGACTCTTCAGTGATCTACAGCCATCACTCTGCAGAGCTGTGACATTAACTTTATATTATAGTTGGAAAGGCTCTCAAATACTTTTTGAATTAAAAATGATAGTAGGATTTCATTCAGGAGACCTGCTCCTAGTGTACAGTCGATAAGTAGGGGCAGACAAAGTGCTTTTTTCATCTTTTTTGTGCTCTCAGAGCAATCATGTAATGAAGACAAATCAGTTTTTGCCACTGTGTAAAACTGTTTTAAATTAGTCCCTCAAATGGAGGCAAATGGATGAAAACTAATGCAAACAAGACGTTTTAGAAACTACTGTATGCAATTTGTGATTCATACGTAATAGTTAATATTCAGCAAAACAACAGCTTTTACTAATCTGCATAGCTTTTTAGTTGTTATTTCCCCTGAGTGTTTTCACAGTACTATGATTTAAATGGGTCATTTTGTTAAATATCGTGTTCAAGTCATTTGGGAGGAAAAACGTGTTTGTTTCTCCTTCTAAAAGGAGAAGAGTGAACATTTCTCATGTATGACTGGACGGCCTGAGAATGAGTTTGACCGCTAAGCAGTGTGAAGGACGGTGGAGTCAGCAGTGACAGTACAGTAGCCTCGCCTTAAAGCAACTGACCCTCATGCTGGAGAATTTTGTCAAAAATGACATCTCAAGACATTTTCGCAAATGTCACTTCATGAAAGATTAACGTCAAGCAGGCAGGACAGTGTGTGTGAGGGAAGAGTGAGTGATGCTCCACTGTTGGTATCCAGCTCATCATTGTAGCACCTGGAAATTGAGTTTAGTCTAGACAGACATGATGTGATCAAAGGAAAGCTGTGTGGCACATTTACTAATGCAATGTTACCTACACTACATTATTTATGTGATACAGCAGTCATGGAATACTATTAAGTTTTACACTGTGTGCGTTTTTTACTCTTTTTATGATGCGTGAAATGCCTGTTGACTTGTAGGAGCAGTACGTGTTCATTCATGATGCCATCTTGGAGGCGTGTTTGTGCGGTGACACCACCATCCCAGCCAATCAGCTGCGATCCGTGTACTATGACATGAACCGCCTGGATCCTCAGACCAACTCCAGTCAAATTAAAGAGGAGTTCAGAGTGAGTGTCTTTCTCTGTTTGTGTTTGACTGCGTTTCTGTCTCTCAGTCTCTTTGTGAGTTTGTCAACACTGGTTCATTTCCTATTAAAATAATCCTTTTATTTAAAAAATAACCCTGCAAAATGTTTACAGCTACTAATTAACTAATACTTCAGCTATATTGAGTTGTAATATGTTGGAATGTGATTTGCTGGTTTCTTAACCAAACTGTTATAAAAAAAAGGCATATTACATTTTTGGCATGTAGGTAATTTAAAGATGAAAGATATACAAGAGGTAGAGAACAGTAATAGTCCCAAGGTAGCGCTTATCATTCCTTCAGTTTTGCAGTTTTTTGAAGAACAAATGGAAAATGTCTGTACTACTTTCTATTCAGTCTGTTTGCAAACTGAACATAATTTGTTCAAAACTTCTAACGGACAGTCTAAGCCAGTCGAAAAGAGGCTATTCAGTTTTAAATTCTTAATCAGAGGTTTCATCGTTTACATGTTGGCTTGTCCTCAGACTCTAAACATGGTGACCCCAACCCTGCGTGTGGAGGACTGCAGTATCGCTCTGCTGCCACGCAACCATGAGAAGAACCGCTGTATGGACGTTCTACCACCTGACCGCTGCCTGCCCTTCCTCATCACCATCGATGGAGAGAGCAGCAACTACATTAATGCTGCCCTCATGGACGTACGTATAGTAATGCAATATAATATAGTAGCACTCATGGTAAACATCTAGGGTTGTTTGTTTGACATGGTTGGTTGTGACTGTAATTAAAAACCCTATTTTTAAATAATGTAAAACATGTCCACATGCCTTTTAATGAATTTCTCATGTTCAGTCAAAGGTGAATGACCTTATTGGAACTAACAGTGTTTCAGACGGTGCCTCTTATGTGTGTAGAGATTGTATCATGGAAATGAGTGGATTACTCTATTGTATAAACATTGTTACAAATATTTTAACAACTTCCTGCTTGCCCCCCAGTTTATGCTGGCTATATATGCAAGCCAAGCTCCAAAACTTTCATCAACAATCATTTTGTTTGTGTTTGTCATTTGCGGTACTTTAGTATTTTAAACAAGGCACATTAAAAACTTATTACCATAGAGGTGTTTAATTCTAAGGGTTAAAGAGAGGTTGGAAGAGGTTGTGTAAAGCTGAACTGTTTTTGGTACAACTAATGCCATAAGTGGACATGCAAGAACTTTAATCTGCAATATGAGTTAGAGTTCAGTAATACATTTCAGAATAAATACATCCACAACAGTGTAATGCTCTTCACCACTAGATTTAAGGTTATTAACAGTATATTTTACTGTAATGCTGGAGTGCCAAAAAAGTGAATATGCTTTGTTATTGTTCATTGCATGTAATAAATCAAAGTGTGGGGAAGGAAAACATGAGAGAAAAACATTAAGATTTCAGCAGCAAGGAAAGAAAGCAAATGAAAGCAGAGACGACGAACAGCAGACAGATCGGGTTCCTCGATTCAGCAGTTCTTGTGTGTCCATGTGGGACAGTAAATTGCAGATTCGTGTCTATAATAATCACTTGATTTTCTCCAGAAAGCCAAAGCAGAACAGTGGGGGAAAACAACATGATAGATGTGAACTGCTTCTCTCTGTGTGCCATGCACAATTATGTGCTTATTGAAAGTGATTAAAAAAACAGATGGAATTGATTCATTCCATTGTCATTCAGACGGTTAAAACGAATTCATAACTGTGTATGATTTTTTCCCCCCCATATCATTATATGACTCGATCTAAATTGCCTCTACGGAAAGCATGTTTAAAGCCTGGTAACCGAGCATTTGTTTTCATTAGAGCAAATGGAAATGTCACTGGCAGTAGCATGCAGTACCGGCATAACAAGTAAAAATGTCTCAAAAGAAACGCCTCTTACGTCAATTAGTCAACTAAAGACATTCATTTTCTCTGTGAACTGCATTCCTTGCAAAAAGTGCTGACGCTCATTCTCTGCCTCTCCTCTCTCTTTCTCTCTCCTTTTCATCGTCGTTCCTCCTTTTTCCTCCTCTTTCCTATGAACCACTCTACAGAGCTACAAGCAGCCATCTGCTTTCATCGTTACCCAACATCCTTTGCCCAACACTGTAAAAGACTTCTGGAGGCTGGTCCTGGACTACCATTGCACATCTATAGTAATGCTGAACGATGTGGACCCTGCTCAGGTACAGCGTTTTTCGCTTTATCTCCTCTTTCTCTCTCTCTCTTTCTCTCTCTCTCTCACATACATACACAATATATGATGGGCAAGCAACAGGTAGGCAAGGTGAGTTTGAAGTCTCTACATGTATGTGAGCTTCACTTTTTTGGCCTGAGGCCCCTGACAAGCTGGTCAGGATCAAAGCTCTTCGCCCAGCCTGCACTGTCAGAGCTAGCCCTTCAGTCTCCACTCCCACTGCAACCTACATAAGAAAAAATGCCACAAATGCGTTGCCCCTGCAAAAATGTCATCCAACTACATCCAGACTAGAGGTCCACGACTTTGTTGACTGCTTTGTTGCTGGTGATATATACTTATCGTGTCTTTGTAGTCCGATGTTCATATACATTTTTAATGCTAAAAAAAGTTGATGTTTTAAATCAAACAATTCATTAAACCCAAATCATACATAAAGCTTTAGCAAGAAAGTCACTAAATTAATAAGTAATAATTGGCCCCTTATAGTCACATGTGAACACAGCACAGCACATAGTGTCAAAAATTTGAAATTCTTCTCTGCATTTAACTCTTTCACCAAGTGAAGCAGTGTGGGAGTGGGTGGGAGGGGGCGTCCAGGGAGCAGGTTGTGGGGACGGTATTTTGCTCAGTGCCACTAGCAGTACTGGGATTCAAACCTACGGCCTACTGAGCACAGGGGCAACTCCCTAACCACCAGGCCAACAGCTGCCCCCAAAAAAAGGAAAGTTAGTTAGAAATAGAAAAGATTGTGATTGTGGTCCAATTGGATGAGATTATAGGACAGTTCCAGTCCTGCTTCATCCATTTCACCATTTACCCAGGGCAACGACAACAACAACACACTTTGTAGAAAGTCCTAGGAGCAGGATAAATAGACCTGATATCTTAATATCTTAATATCTGTTATGGCAAGTTCCCAGTAACCATGAAAAATAGTCACTAAGTTTCCTGCTCATGTGAACTACACAAAAGAGGAGAAGGAGTCTCGTGGGTCATGACGACTTTCACTTCATTAATAGCTTTAGCAACCTTGACCGAGAGGACAAGCTGACAGGACAAATTTCTAACATCAGTGTAGTTTTATAAAAAAGCTGCCTTTATCAGTTATCCTTGAAAATTCCATGGCAAATACAATAGCAAGTCACTACCAATTTTCAGAAATGATAGACAAAATAAAATATAGGCTATAAAAAAGGAATAAGTGATTAAAATAATAACAGTAACATCATGAGCATCATATCACTTTATAAGTGTATCATTATTGATATATATTTGTGTCGGTACATTAAAGAATTTTGAAACCACCAATTTTGAAGACATATTTTTGAAGTTCTGAAACTTCTCTGAAAGTCTTCAGAAAACATTAGAACTGTGTTCTGTATTGGTGTATTGTAAAAATATGTGTATATGTTTGTATGGTAAAAGTGTGTGTATTTTCTCTGTGTAGCTGTGTCCACAGTACTGGCCTGAGAATGGTGTACACAGACATGGACCCATTCAGGTGGAGTTTGTATCTGCTGACTTGGAGGAGGACATTATTAGTAGGATATTCCGCATCTACAACGCTGCACGGGTGAGTACGCTCAGACACAAACACACACAAACCTACTTGACTGAAATAGTACATTTTATAAAAGCCTTAAAAATTATGAAAATGTATACAATTATCCCTTTAGCCCAAATGTAATTGGTCAGCCAAGACAAGTTTGATTTCTGAAGTTTGCTTTAGTCCTTATTTAATCTGATCAAAGTTATTTTTCAGAGTTGTTAGCTTTCATAATTACACTTTTAAGTCTTAAACAGAATGTTTGTCAGCTAGGCTGAGGCAAATGCATAAAAAAACCAAACAAGCAGAAAACACATTTAGAGAGACACATCATAGGTCTTACAAAAACAACAAAAGGTCTAAAGGTTTTTTTTTTCTGTTTTCTGAAAAATTTAGCTGTCTCAAATTTCACCCACTAGTTAGGACTCCAGCTATGCTCTCTTGATCTTTGGTCACAGATGGCTGCGGCACCACCAGTGATCAAACTTGCGATCTCTCAATGATAGGGCCAGCCTATATGGTATATGGTGTTATGAGGCTCATGTAGTTCACAAATAGTCACACATTGTGTGATATACTGGTATCTATTATATGGAGTAAGAAGCAATACAGACAAGTACAGGCTCTTCAACTAAATTTGGGTAAAAATGTGTAGATTTAATTTTTGGCCAAACCATGACTTTAGTAGCCTATAAATTATAGTAGCCTTTTATTTTCATTGTGATTAGTATAGCTCATAAAAACCAAGGCATTTAGCAGATTTTGAAAATGTCGAATAATTCTATTTCTAATTTTGTTTTGCTGCAGCCGCAGGACGGGTATCGCATGGTGCAGCAATTTCAGTTCCTGGGCTGGCCCATGTACCGGGACACACCAGTGTCCAAACGCTCCTTCCTCAAACTCATCCGCCAAGTGGACAAGTGGCAAGAGGAGTATGACGGAGGAGAGGGCCGTACTGTGGTGCACTGCCTGTGAGTTTCACTCACAGACACACACACACACACACACACACAAATACACACACACGGGCAGCTGATAAGGGTAAGAGTAAGGATGAGGTTAAAAATCTGGTGTTAGTGAGTCGACGTGTTCTCAAACATAATGTGGAAAGTCTTTAATGAATAATGATCATTCCAAGATCTTATAGGTCCAGATACATCAACAGTATAAATCTTTCTATATCATATGTATCTGTTCGAGGAAAGGGTTTCAGAATTTCTCTCTACAGTGACTTGATTCAGGATTAAATTCACATGCTCATATTAGGTACTGATTGTCTTTGCATAAAGGGGGGTTATTTTGTCACATTCTGTCACACTGCTGCTCCATTGATCACATTAGAAGTGCAGAAATTCAGCACTAGTCTGCCTGTTTAACTGAAATCACCATCTCTGACACTTGACAAACAACCACGGCTGCTCCACACCAGGACACATTAACACCTGCCTGCCAACAAAGATGCCAGTGCAGCAATGTGCCTTTACTCTTTAAAGCTTTAATGGACTATTGGACTGTTATGAAGTCCAAATGTTAATTTGTTTATACTATAATTCATTTTGAAATGAATTACTCATACTGTAATGAATTCCCCAGCAGCCACTATGAAGCTAATATGTAAGGAGCTATGATCTGTTTCAAAATGAGGTCATACAGTAGTTATCATATACATTCAAATAAAACCTCATTCTGTGCTGACGCCTAGATTTAGCCCATGTCTCTCCTCTGAGACTCCCCCCTAGGCTCTGTGTCTCTGTGCAATCTCACCTACGTCTTATCCGTGCTCCCATTTTGGAGGGATCGGCAGGTTGGGAAGGGGTGGTGGTGGGGTTTCCCCGAGGCTCTGGCTGGCTAGGAAATGAGATCAGTGTGCCCAGGAGAAAGTGTGCCGCCTGGGCTGCCATGAAGCTAATCTAGCCCTGCGCTCCTGAGAGCAGGCCTCCATTCCCTATCCCCATCCACCAAGCCAAGAGGAAAGAGGATCCATGTGACTCTTATTAGATTCCCGGCCTGATTCCAGTCTTACAGCCCTCTCTTTCCCCTCTCTCTCCCTCTTTCACACACACATGCACACACTTGTATTTATGAAATGTTAGGACACATACATATCTCCCTGTTATAATCCTAACAAAACAAGCATGGTTTTGCTTTTTCACATACATAAATATAATATGAATAATGTTAAAAGCTCTTTAATTACATCAGGGCTGTTTTATAAAATAAAGCAATAAAATAGGTAGGTTTATTTTCCTTGTTTTCTTGCAAAGAAATTTTGAACTTGAAAATGCACAAAACCACACACGCAATCTGTCTCTCACAGTCGGGCAGCAGGAGTCGCTTCAATATTACCATCACGCAACATTGGTGCCCCACCCTGTGCTGTTTACCATCTGTAGAACTGCAAATAAACATTTGCAGGGAAACACTTTTTGAGCTAAACAATGAGTCCTGCTCTAGACGTTGCTTTATAACTTTTTTTCTTGGCCGTCCTTAGGCCAGTATCCAATACATTCTATGATTTCAAGGCCAATATGGGTAAAGGGTTATGCAAGCTATATCCATTGAAAGCCAGGGTCAGTACGTGTGCTTGTGTGGAGCACCAAGACTTGGGCTGTGGTAAATAATAGGAAACAGTCACACTGAAGTGTTTGGCTCATTGCATGGCAGGAACTCCAGGAAGCACTCAGAGATCTTGTACAACAAGAGCGGACCATAGGTAGAGGGGTGCCATCTAGAGGGCACATCCCGAAACTGGTTATATCGTTGAAGCTTTTAGATGTGCTTCTTCCAATCTTATCAAAATTGGCGATTCTTTCCCCAAAGTATATTAAATTAAAATACAACAAATCCATTTACCTAATCTGTAGTATATGTGTATAGTCAGTTTTTACATACTACAACAGATCATCAATAGCTTGCCCATTTTGATATAGATGCCCTGGTTATAAATTGTTTCTTAAAAATGTCCTGTTCTTTTTCTCTCTCTTCAGAAATGGAGGTGGACGCAGTGGGACTTTCTGTGCAATCAGTATTGTGTGTGAGATGCTTAGGCACCAGCGCTCTGTGGACGTGTTCCATGCTGTCAAAACACTGAGGAACAACAAGCCCAATATGGTCGATCTATTGGTAAGCACTCACTCAGCTAATGCAGATTTTACACAGATTTGCAGATTAATACATTTTGAATACACTGTTCTGTACATAGATGAAGTACAGATCACAGTGCCTGGGGATGCATCCCTAGTCTCAGTTCTAGCCATGACAAAATAATCTATGGGAAGTCCTCTGGGAAGATTTAGCAGCTGCAAAAATCCAAACCCATGTACAAGCAGTTTCTTGGGCAGTGCCTTATGCTGTGCATGCCTCCAGGGCAGGCATGTACAGCCTCCTCTGCAAGACTGGATTGGGAAGTTGAAGTTGAGGCTGCCCCAAGTCAGCCCATTGTTGACAGCAGCTCTGCCTCTATAATGGAATAAAATGTTTTAGCATACACTTACATTAGAAATACAGAACGTTTTGGAGATACAGTTTTTTTTTCGCAACAGCAAATTCACTTATTTATAAAGCTGATGGTCAAAGTGATTGTGAAAATGTTTAATTTTTTGTCAGAATGTCTGCTCACTGTTTATGTAGCTCCTCAGAATAAAACACTAACTGGTAGGTTTGGGACCAATTATTGATTTATCAATAAATATCCATAGCAGCCAGTAAAATGTTTTGTTTGTGGGAATTTTCTGTTATTGGACCCACTATCCAAAACTTAAGTTACTGGTGAGCGCTGTGCTTAGTTCAATGTATACTCATATCAAGGTCTATTTGAGGCCAGATTTAATTCAGATTTAATTCTCTGAATCCCCCACATAAAGACTCATGAAGTCCTTTTTAACACTGGAAACTAGACAGATGAAATGGATGCACTGAAATTAACATATTTCCTTTATCCCTGCTGAGAAGTTTCTGGGAAAGTTGAATAACCAGCACGAACTTGAGGCAGCAGACAGAGTTGGAGTTTGAAGCTTTTCCGTGGCTTGGAGCTTTGAGCACTAAAAGAAGCGTACAAATCATTTTTTTTCTGCAGAACTCACATATGTGGACTTGATGCTGATTATTGTGTTTTTCTCTTGCAGGATCAGTACAAATTCTGTTATGAAGTGGCACTGGAGTACTTGAATTCTGGCTAAGTTGTCTGGAGACAGCTCCCCCCTCACCACCCCCAGTCTTGTCCCGTCCTCTACTGTCCCATGGCCCCTTTTTTTCCTTGAACAGAGACTATAGCACGCATGAATGTTAAAGGAGTGGACTAGAGATGTGAAGAGGTGCGCCGCTTGGACCGCTGTGGCTGTGATGTTGGCTGAACGTGGTTGGAAAGTGGTCGTCAGGGTCAGATTGGAGGACCGGACGCTTGCACTGCCTAGCTGAACTGTCCACAGATTGAACTTTGAATTCTGACCTTTAGCCCCTCTCCTGTCCCTCTATTCTCTGTATGTAAATTTCAGCGAGAGCTGGCCAGGTCACACTCTCCCACCCTCACGTTACATGTCTTTTCTTCCACAAGCACACTGATGTACTTTTCTCATAGTTTGTCCACGTCTCGCCCATTTTAGCGTTTTTGTTTTGTTTTTTTTTTTTCTTCCTCGCTCCCTCCTCTTGCCTGTGGCGCCTGTGTCTTGCCTTTTTATCCTCGTTGGATGATAGCTGTCATTTCCATTTTTGTGGAGAATGCGACGTAGACTATTGTGGACATGTTTTATTTTGTATCACAGATTTTTTTTATTTGGTTTTCTACTTCTGTTTGTTAATAGGGGCAGAATGATGTGTAGCTGACGTTTAAAAAAACTGGCATTAAGAGCACGGATGCTAAATGTTACGTTGCCATTATTGTGATTGCTGCAAAATGTCATTGTGTTAAAAGGTGGAGCACTGCTGACGCTGTCCATGAGCAAGCTTAACGTCATGTCAAAAGATCCAAAGCTTATATTCGTGATCATTTGTGAATATTGTAAATACTTGAAGGATGGCAGATTATTTATTCATTGAAAGTTTTTTGTGAAGCACATTGAGTGACAATCATGTTTTTATTTGGTCATTATTATCTCCCTCTTTTGTCAGGCTTGGCATAATAATGGTGACCAGGATGTAATGTTAGCTTTTTATTTATCTTGTATGGAAAAATTCAACTTACAAATACATACATATCTATACCGATCTGCTTGGTGTCCCTGTGTTTTTACTCACCACAGCTAGTATCCAGATCCAGGGGAGCCTTTAAGAAACTGGACAGTGGCAAAATATGCATTGCTTTGACTTTGAAATTTAATGCATGCACTGTACAAAATTTGAAGGTGTACAGGGGACAAGGAATATAGGAATCTCTTTCATACATAATCCCCCCATTTCAGAAGACAATAAGCATCTGTTGATTCTTCAGTATAAAAAAATAGATACTGGTTCACTGAACTTCTAATAATGTGTTTCAGATTTGTCAACTTATTAGAAGTTCAATAACCTCAACATTTTAATTACTTTCCTTTTTTATTTTAAATTGTTGCCAGTGTTACAATGTAGATAAAGCATTAACAGCTAGAGTCTGTTACTGTTGTCTCTCCACACAAAGACCAAAGTAGCACCAAAGCAAATAATTACAAGACAGATAGACTAAATCAATCAGAACCAAGGCCAAAATATTAACACTGACATGGTTTACTGTTTGGTACAGAACCCCGCTGTGTTTAACAAGAGATATATGCTGGTAGACCATGGAAGCTGACAGAAGTGACTGACTGTAGAATGCTTCCAGTCATGAAAAGAACCCGCTGAATGAATCAGAGACTATTATGTAGGCACTGATGTGTCAAAAACTGCCATAAAGAGCAGAGAATGCCAACATGACCTTAGCAGATTTACTACAAGTCATAAACCACCTTCAAGAGTAGAAAGGCAGGGTTGTTAAAAACAACATAAAAAACTTCTGGGACAAACTCGTACAGACATATAAGATACAGAATGACCTATAGCAGAGTGCATACAAGAGTACAAAAAATGTTAAAGAAATATGTGATTAATATTTCAGTGAAAGCCAAAAAGTATCTACATCTAAATGCCACATATATAAAAGTCAAAGGAAAAGTTTTAACATGCTTTTTTAAGCCATACCAGCAAGTGTGTCTTGTCTAAACAATTTCAACAAAATCATAAATGCTTGTAATATTCAAATGCACTTAAAGGCATTTATACATAATGCTGGTATGCAAGATGCAGAAATATGTTTCAGAGAATAAAGTGTATGGGCAGTACTGGTCCTTGCACATTGGCAAATTAGCATGGCTGCAGGGAAGGTCATTTCATGCTGATATGGACTTAGCTGGTGGTTAGAGGTTGTTAAATTTTTATAAAAAATGTATGAAAACTCCATTTATTGGCAAAGAGAAAAATAAATCTCCTGGCCTTCAGGTTTTGTAAGGATTTGAAGGGTTTCCTCAATGAAAATATAAGGAGTGAAAAATGCATGTTGTCCAACAGGTGGCAGCAACACCAGAAATGCACAATGCAACAGGCATGGAGGGTGTAGGCTCTCTCAAAGTGACAAAACCTGGAGACCACACCCATTTCTCTCTCACAAGAGTACTGCCATCACCTGGGCAGAAGCTCTAAGAGAGGTTTTCTTTTGTCTGTTGTCTGCACAATGTGCACAAAGAACAAGAACAAAAAAACTGGCTAACAGACCTCATTTTCAGTAGCTTAGTTAAAGTTTACCTTCTGATCAACTATGGGCCAAGCCATCAACAAATCAAGCTTGCAACAGGCATTTCTGGAGTGTCCTTTATTTGAAATTTTAGTATTTATGAAGCCAAACATACTATTGACTTTATAATAAGACTGAAGCTCAGTACAAATTTTAAATGTTTAATTTATCCTTTGTTCTCCAGAGAATACAGGATAGTATTCGACACATTCCCTCTTCAATCTTGCGGAAGCCCCGCAAACACTATCTTTACTATTTAAACTCTGTTACATTTTTGCTTTCCCACAACAGGAAAGGAAGACAATGTAAAGATTTAATGTGTCATTCAGAGTGTTCTGATGTGAAATGCGGAATTTTCACAGTAGTGCTGACCTAATGCCTCCACACAGGCTTCCACACAGAAACCTATTACATGAGATGGTGATGAATATGTTGACTGATGCCTGACTCTGAGGTCATTCATCATTCATAAATCATTCATAACTGGAAAAAAACAAATTTTACAATGATTAACATTACATATAAAAACTCAGGAGATACATGTAGTATTACTGGTAGTTGCTGATAACATAAATGGATGTAAATGCACTGTAAAGATTGCAACCCTTGGTTCTGTCAACACCACAGTGAAGGAAACTTGAATTCTAATCAAATCGCCTCCATTAGGGATTTTTTTAGAATTTCCCATGACCTCTACTGAGCAGTTCATGTAATACAGGCAAGACTGAAGACAAGAAAGCTTGTAAAGAGAAGCAGGAACTGAAAATGGCATACTTGGCAAAGATATCTTGTGTTGTTGATGTCTAAACAACGGTTGTTCAGGCAGTTGTTGACAGCAAACAATTTTCCATTTACAAAGAGCTAAGCATGCTTGTTTTATGTTAATTTGTCCAATTAGTTGGTCCTCTGAACAGAGGTTTGGAATTCTTCTGTGATTCACTTAATAGAGATGTAAATCATTTCACTACTGATTAAAGCTGACATGCTGCCCTGCACTGTACAGATTTCCAATCTCATCCTCAGCGATCGTTTAACACTGTAAAACATTATAGACAGGTTTTAGTACTGTAACAGATATTGGATCTATAAACCAACACACACACACTGATTCACACTGTTTCTGTGAAGCAAGTATCAACTAGAGAACAGTTCCGTAACCAGGCATCATTTGACTTTATTGTAACATGGCTCGCTTATTTTGGAATAAAATACATTTTGTGTAAATGCGGACAGTTGTTGTTTGATGGGCGTGTGTGGAAACCTGTACCCATTCAGTCAAAAGGTTAGATAGTCTCATGTGGGAATAAGAATGGGTCAATCCAAAAATGTTGCCATAAGGCTGGTAGTGTAAATATGGTGCTTTACACAATTCCAGCAGGTGCTCGGCTATGCATGTAGTGACAATAGGTTTGTGTGTACTTGCTCAGCCATTTCATGAAGCTGCTTCAACACTCAGCTGCCTTGCTTCTATGAATTTAGAGTCTTCTGCTGCATGGATGAGCTGTGGTTGCTCCTAGACTTTTCAAATTCTCAGTTATGGCACTTACAGTTGACCAGGGCATTTCTACTGGGGCAGAAATGTCACATTTTCAAGCTTCTTTTATTGATTTTCTGTGTATTCTTTTATTTCTTCTGTTATTTTTAATTATATTCCTGGAACAGCACATTAAAAGACCTTTGTGTATGATAATGTGATACATAAATAAACTTGACTTGAAACACACTTCTGTTAAAGGTGACATCCCAGCATAGTGAACTCAATACCTGTATGAACCACATACGTTTGACTTCACAGCTTGCTGAGCAGTCTCATCAACTCGTAGACTCTCATAAGAGCTGGTCATTTCAGAGTTGTCCTTGAATAAAGATGTGGAGGATGTCATATTCATATCATGAGAATGCCTGTCCTTCAAATTGCTCTCTTTAGTAGGACAGCCACCGAACATCAAAGTGCGGTTTAATTACCCAGATCCACGCTCATCTGAATTTTTTAAAAGACTGAAATGAATGAATTAAAGTGATAATGGTTTTGTTTAGGAAAATATTCTGTCAATAAAATTACTAACAGAAAAATGCTGTTTGCATAGATTTCCAGTCAGTGTGTTGTGGAAGATCAAGGTTTGCTGATAAAAGGCATTGCACTTACAAGGATACAGTTAGCTGACATTTGGCCTTTATCTGTAAATCTATCAAAAAGGTCACCTTTTATGGATAGATATCCCTTTAATTAAAGTACTGCTGGGAATCTGAAAGAAAACTGAGAAAATGAAGACCAAAGAGCAATCAAAAACATTCAAAGGAAAAGTTACGGACATACACAAAATAGGGAAAGGCTGCAAAATAATATTCAGGGATTTGGAGCTCTGCTGGATTCATTCTGAGGAAATCTTCTGTATCATGCCATCCATTGTAAAATGTTCCTGTGCTGTGCCCTAGTGTTTTGCATTATTGTTCATTCCTGCCATGTGTCTCTGGTTCATGAGCGTTTGATGTTGTTTGGGTCAGTGCCCCACCATAGCGTCACCCTGTCATCATGGTCACCTTCTCTCCTTGTCTCCTGCCTTGCCCAAATGTTTCCACAATCAGGTTATTATACATACTCTTGTGTCTACCTTTGCTGGTTCTCTGGTGGTCCCTTTGTTTGTGTTGCCATCTTTTTGGTGCTATCTTGATTTATATGTTACTGTTTTTAAATTAACTGGTCTGAGCATCAGCACAAGAAGGAGTTTTCTAAAGGGTAAGCCACAGAGAAGCCAAGAACACTCTGAAGAAGCAACAGTTCAGAAACTGGAAACTGGAGTCATTACCGAGGGAAAATAAAACATCAAAGCACATCTGTAGTTTGCCTGAAAGCATCAGAGTGACCAAGCAAAGTTGTGGGAAAAGGCAACACTGCCCATTACTCTACAAATTCTCAACAGTGAAGTACAGGAGAGGCAGAATCATGTTTAGGGGATGGTTTTCCATTGTGGGCATCTTGTTTTGAAGGATGGATAGATGATGCAAAAACAGGGAGATACTGCAAGACAACTTGCTTCAGCTAACTAACTTGCCTCACCTTTCAGCAGGATAATGAGGAATGGATGAACAACAAAAAAGTCAACATTCAAAAAAGACTGAATCAAAGTCCAATAGAGAATCTGTGGTACTGGTAGAAACTTACTCCAACAGTCCTAAAGCTGCTATATTGATTACTTATGCAAGCAGTATTTTTCAGTTTTTATTTGTGTTCTTGCGTAATACGTTCTGACTAAGTGTACTTTAAAGATCATATTGCTTATCAGTAAATACACTGTGGACAAAATTGGGATGCCTACACCAACAGGGACTTCAGTGATATTGCTTTCAAATACCTAAACTTTAATATGGAGTTAGTCTCCCTTTGCAGATAGAACAGCTTCTACTCTTCTTGAAAGGCTTTCCACAAGAGTGTTTCTGTGGGAATTTGTGCCTATTCATTCTTAAGAGCAGGACAGGCACTGATGCCATCCCCAACCTGTGTTCAGAAAGTTGGAAACATGGCGTCGTTCAAAATGTCTTGGTATGCTGCAGCATTAAGATTGCCCTTCACTGAAGGTACCCTGACAAACAGGTATGACCCAGTACTTTTGTCCTTATATTGATATTGACTGAAAAGATAAACCAGATAAATCTGATGACCTTTAAAGGGATTGGATACTTTTACAAGGCACTGCAGTTACACATACACACAGTGCAAAAGAAGACAAAGCACAGTGGACACAAGAAGTGTGCAAAAAGCATTAACATGTGCACATAAATCAATTGTTCTGAGAGGAGAACGTTAACCCAGCATCCTGGGCAGAAGCAGTGTGTAGCCTGACGGCAGTGGGTGGAAAAGAAAGGGTGCAGATTATGATCATTTTCTTCTGACATTAATGTAACTCAAATATACACTACAGCTCTGGGAAAAAAAAGACTACCACAAAAATGTTCAGTTTCTCAGGTTTTATCTTTTATAGGTGAAAGTACTGAACTGAACAACTTTACCTTACTTTTTAAAAACTGCTGACAATATGTCTCCTAATTTCCAAATAAAAAATATTGTTCTTAAAAGCATCATTATAAAGGAAAGATAGGAGTAATAGTGCAGTGTTTACAGAGGTTGAATAATTGAAAGAAAACAAATCTCTTGCTCACTCTTAAACAAAATGGTAATAATTACCTTAGACATACTTCTAGTAATGTTTTACTATCCGACTGGTCTCATTGCGAGAGGAGAGTGTTGATTACAGCAGTGTTTTTATACTTTTCCTCATTAAATAAGATGTGATTCAGGTGATCAGTAATCAGTCCCTCATAAAGCAGAATGAGGTGCTTGTGTAGGAATTTAACAGACACTGGTATGGAATGGTTATCATACAAGAGATGCTGTTTTGTAGCAGCAGACACGAGGAGACTGAGGGGTTGAACACTTCAGATACGGTGAGGCAACAGAGGACGTGGGGAAGTCAGGAAGAGAATAAGAGCTAATCAAAACAGTCAGGAGGAAGGAGGACCACTGAAGAAAAGAAAAGAGAAAAGGGATGACGAAACAAGTCCAGCATGATTGCTGCATTCCACAGGCTAGCGGACAAGCAGGGAACCAAGCCAAGAGCAGATCAAGGATCCCACTCGCAATCAATACACCACTACAGTCCAACACCGCCCTGGACAATAAACCAGGAAACGCACTACACAGCTATCAGTCATCCCTGCAAACCAAACCCAACCCATGAGTCCATTCATGACGTATCTGACATGTAACGTGATGTCAAAGTTCATACATGAACTACTTATACCAGACACTACTTTAGGTATAAAAAACTGATTCCAAGATTCTTTATTTGTCACATGCATAGTTATATAATTGTACAACACGCAGTGAAATGTATCCTGAGCCGCTACCTTTTTAATGATTGTGCAACATTATAAACTATGTACAAATTTAAAATTTAAAAATGAATCTTAAAGGTCAAATATGAGGCTAGATTCCAGTAATTTGGAATTCCTTTCAGACAGGAATGATGCAAGGACTTGACATCACATGACCAAGTGAGTGAAGAGAAATCCATTTACAGGGCGTCTTGCCCAGGGGAACCGAGAGAGAAAGAGAACGGAGGAGGGAGGGCGGTGTCAGTGGAAGAAGGCGGGTCCTCAGCATTGACGCGCAAATCTGCAGAGTTGGCATCGACACAACAAACACATTCAATCACAGCAACGCGAGCCAATCTCAGTCACGCCAGGACTAGAACTCACACTCTCAGGAGACAAACCAAGGACTATCCGTAATCAGCAGGGCGAATGTGCACAGGACTGCCGTGAACACAGGGGCGCAGGACTCTGTGAGGCAGAAAGAGAGTGACGGGTGGAAAGAGAGCCATGTTTATTAGTGTGTGTGTGCTGGTGGGGTGAAAGATGGATTTTGGAAATGCTAGCTGTGATTTGAGACTATGGAGCTGGCAGCTGAGCTTAAAGTCATTCTGTTACTTTATCAGTGTCACCTCATAAACAGACTACAGTAGGAACCCAGGTGTCTATGATATATGGATTTTCATGTATCCTGAAGGTCTAGTAAGGATTTACAGCAATTCAGTGCAGTGCAGACAGAGCAGACGCAGATAAGAAACCATATATGAATACATTTATGTGGGAACTAGGAGAAATGGGTAGGCATGAGGATCTGTGTGACTCTGATTAGGGCTGAATTGTGAGGGCGACTGGCTAAGAGCAGCTCCAAAATGGCAGGTCTGGTGTTACTTTGACATTTACCACCTACCTAAACACTGCGTCTAACTTGCCTCTTTCAGGAACCTTTCCACTCTGAAAAACTGTTAATGAATGGTTTGAGGAACACGAGTTCAAGGTGTTGAACAGCCAAGTTCTGCAACAGCGTCTTCCCCCAAGCTCCTGAGCTCCCTATGGCCACTCAACTCCAGACCCTCTTAAACCCCATCCAGTACCCTCAGCCTTCCCAACTCCAGACTCTCCTAAACCCCATCCAGTACCCTCAGCCCTCCCAACTCCAGACTCTACTAAACCCTATCTAGTACCCTCACATGGTTTTCTCACAAATAATTAATTCAAAAATAGTGTACTGCGCCCTTTTGATTTTTAAAGTTCTGCTGTATGAACAAAAGTGCAAGAATATTTGGTTTGCAAACACTACTCTAAACAAATAAGGAGCTTTTTAACAGCAGTGTTCCCTTTAACATAGTTACAGTTACAGTTCAAATCAAATATAAAACCAAAGCTATTTGTCACTAAACCCTTTTCCACTGCTCTGGTTCCCGTGCCGGTTCTCAATTTGGGAACCAGTGCCGCGCTTTTCCACAGAAAAATAACAGGCACCGAATCGGCCCCTAAACTGTGCCGGTCCAGCAGCGAGAACCTGTGACGTCACGAGCGGTGGGTGGAGCGATAGGTGGCTTTAGAGGCGAAAATGGCGGAGAACCAAAATCCAGTAACACGGAGCGCGGAGGAAATAAAAGCACTTTTATCGATATGGACCTCCACAGACATACAATTGAAAACACAGTGAGAAAGTAGTGAAAAAGTAGTGGGCGTGACCTGTGACGTATTATCATGAAGCTCCAGCTGAGCTCCTGTCTAGTGGAAATGCGGGCTGGTTCTCGTTTGGTTCTGGCTGGTTCACAGTTCAGCACCGGCCGAGCACCAAAACCGGCACCAGTGTAGTGGAAATGAGATAATAAGGCATTCACATTTTATCTAGTTT